>BLSH010450412.1:4923-26953 GCA_018402905.1 Glandirana rugosa | reverse complement strand
CTTTAGGCTTACTGCCGCTGTCTCACCATCCCCTGTCAATGCCTAACCCTTTCCCCAGCCATCTCCCATCCCAAGGAACCTGAGTGGTACCTGTCGAGCGAGGGCTGGCCACCAGGGGGTAGAGAGGCATCCATCTGCAGAGAGAGACGAAGAATAAAATGCCAGGGTACAGAGCATCCAGAGCCTGGAGTGCCAGACTTCAGATCCAGATCCCCCCCCCCTCTCCCCCGACGCCCACCTTACCTGAGGAGGTCACTCACGCAGCCCAGGGGAGCTGCTACAATGCCCGCATGCATTCCCGAGGCTGGGTGGGGCTACCCGGCCATTTACAACGCAGCGTGATTTCATTGCCCGGTGCCGCCGGGAACCCGCATGTCCATGCACGAGCCGGGCCTCATTCTCATCCCGCGGACACACATGTGCAGAGCGGCCGGCGAGACACAGGGAGGCGGAAGCAGTGGCCGTAGCAATCTTTAGGTAGGTGAACCATCCACTTGGTCCAAACGGAGGACAAAAAAGGAGCACGGCAATCAGGACAGAGCAAAGATTTATGGGAGAGGAGCCCTATAGGGTAGCTGTGGAAGCAGAGCCACCCACACATCTGCTGCCATGGCGTCTGCCAGGAAAAGAAGGTTTACTGACATCGATGTTTTTCAAAAAAAGTAATTTACAAAGAGCTGCGTGAAGTTGGCAGTTATTTTTGCGGCACAAATCAGCGCAAACGCGGCGCAAACAAATGGTATATTTTTATTCAGGTTTTACAAACATGGGATGCCAACTTCACACAGCTTTAATAAAGAAGAGACTTCTATAGGAGAATTTGCTGGAGTGCTGCTTTGCTTGGTTAAGAGAACTGTGCATGGCCCAACCTTTTCTGGCCTTCATTCTCTTTGTGTTCAGAAGATGACGCATAGGAAGGATGTTCTCCTGTGACAAAATACTCAGCATGTGGTGGCTATTGCCCACTATACGCTGATAGCACACAGCCGGGACAGATCCCGACAATACTGTCAAGATCCACCCTGCCGCCTGATTGACAGCTGGCTCTGCCTCACTAGAGCCTGAGCCAGCTGTACCTGCCCCCTCCCCTGTCCGAGGGGGGGGGGGGGAGGGGGACGGATCCCTGTGGGGGGTGGCAAAACTACGCATGTGAAGTAAAACCTTGTGTACAAAATCCACCAAACTAGCAATACGCGGCACAAAAGAATAGCGCGTTTGTTTTTAAAATTCAGCAACATGGGGTGCAAAGTGGGCGGGGCTTGCATTAAATTGAATGTTTAATATCTCAGAAACTGAACTGGCGCAAACGTTTATTTTTGCGGCGCAAACCAGCGCAAACAAATGGCGCGTTTGTTTTTAAAATTCAGCAACATGGGGTGCAAAGTGGGCGGGGTTACAGCAAATAACGCACAATATCTCGGAAACGAAAGTGGCGCAAACGTTTATTTTTGCGGCGCAAACCAGCGCAAACGCGGCGCAAACAAATGGCGCTTTTGTTTCTAAATTTCAGCAACATGGGGTGCAAAGTGGGCGGGGCTTGCATTAAATTGAATGTTTAATATCTCGGAAACGAAAGTGGCGCAAACGTTTATTTTTGCGGCGCAAACCAGCGCAAACGCAGCGCAAACAAATGGCGCGTTTGTTTTTAAACTTCCGCAACATGGGGTGCAAAGTGGGCGGGGCTTGCATTAAATTGAATGTTTAATATCTCGGAAACGAAAGTGGCGCAAACATTTATTTTTGCGGCGCAAACCAGCGCAAACGCGGCGCAAACAAATGGTGCGTTTGTTTTTAAATTTCAGCAACATGGGGTGCAAAGTGGGCGGGGCTTGCATTAAATTGAATGTTTAATATCTCGGAAATGAAAGTGGCGCAAACGTTTATTTTTGCGGCGCAAACCAGCGCAAACGCGGCGCAAACAAATGGCGCGTTTGTTTTTAAATTTCAGCAACATGGGGTGCAAAGTGGGCGGGGCTTGCATTGAATTGAATGTTTAATATCTCAGAAACGAAAGTGGCGCAAACGTTTATTTTTGCGGCGCAAACCAGCGCAAACGCGGCGCTAACGAATGGTATATTTTTATTCAGGTTTTACAAACATGGGGTGCCAACTTCACACAGCTTTCTAAGCATCATCCTGCAATGGTCTCTTCTGGTGTGAATGTTAAACATTGTAGCTTTCATTCATAAGATACTGTTTTGTGTAAATAAATACAAATATAAAAAAAAAAAAAAATCTTAAAACAATATCTTAGCCCTTTATTAACCCTTAGGCTTGGTTCACACTGCTGCGAACTCTACTGTGAATTTAAGCCGTTGCGATAGATTAAATTCGCAAGGCATCTCCAATAACATAGTGTTCTATCAGGGCAGTTCACATTGATGCGTTTTAAATCTAATTCGTGAAAAGAAAGGGTCCTGTGCGAGTTTGATCCATGTGCATGGGCGTCCGCAGAAATTTTTTCAGGGGGGGCATCATTTTAATGTCACCCATGCTATGCCGCTTTTTGACATTATCACATTATCACGGTCAGAGACTGCAGACACAGTACAGGAGATGGTCAGAGACTGCAGACATAGTACAGGAGATGGTCAAAGACTGCAGACATAGTACAGGAGATGGTCAGAGACTGCGGACATAGAACAGGAGATGGTCAGAGACTGCAGACATAGTACAGGAGACGGTCAGACACTGTGGACATAGTACAAGAGACAGTCAGAGACTGCGGACATAGAACAGGAGATGATCAGACACTGCAGACATACTACAGGAGATCATCAGAGACTGCAGACATACTACAGGAGATGGTCAGAGACTGCAGACATACTACAGGAGATGGTCAGAGACTGCAGACATACTACAGGAGATGGTCAGAGACTGCAGACATACTACAGAAGATGGTCAGAGACTGCACGCATAGTACAGGAGATGGTCTGAGACTGTGGACATGGCACACGAGACGATCAGAGACTTCATACATAGCCCAAGAGGATAAGGACCTAGTGGGCAACCCCCGATCCCTGATTCCAGGGGGGGGGCAATTGCCCCCCCTTGCCCATATCTGCGGACGCTCATGTCCGTGTGCAATGCTGTGCGTTGCGAATTCGGCTCCATAGACTACAATAGAACACGGATTGGAAACGCAATCTCCCATGCACATCACTGCGATAGTTTCCCCCTCCAACTCCAGCTACAGCTTTGCAGTAGATTCGCACCAACACATGTAGAAATCGCACTTGTGTCTGAACTGAAAAAACTCGCAACGCAATCGTATTAAATTCACAGAAAATTCGCACTGCAGCAGTGTGAACCTAGCCTTAGTGAACCATTTTTAGTTTTCCTAGATGCCTTCTTTCCTTTTTCCTTTAGATTTGTATGTAAAAAAAAAAAAAAAGTTTGCAAAGTGCTACTCATCCTGTCCACACTACAGTGATTTTTCTACGCATCCTCCTCTGTGGTCAAAATCTGGTCTCTTCTAGGGTAGATATCTTGAACATCGTAGCTTTCATTCATAAAATACTGTTATGGTTAAATCGTTTTTTTTTTTTAATTTATAATTATCTTCAAACAAAACATTTTAGTCCCATTTGTCATTGATTCCTTTAGAATTAAAATCGCTGTGACGGACCCCGTATGCCCACCATATAAGCTTCCCTTGCCCAATACCAGCACGATCCAAGATCCCTCAGCTCACCCAGTCACTTGTCAAGACAGCAGTGTAGGGTGAATAAAAACATAAGACTTTATTGAAGAACAGACCCTCCTTGTTGGCATAGAGACACAGGGTGGGATAAAATTTACATCCAATCACATGAGGCACAGGGACATTCACATTTTTCACAACATCTATAAACAAAATCTGGGCATGCAGCCAACATCTAGTGTTACTGAAACATTTTACCTTTCGACAACTATTTAAATCATTAACTGGGCACACAGATCCCTACTTTCATGGAGAGACCTGTTAAAGGAGCTTCTCCTCTCCTATGACTTGGGCATGCGTGCCTGCACACAGTTCAAATGTTCAATGTCAGTGTTCTAAACATTGTGTAGACAGCCTGGCTGGTTCAGGGGTAAAATGAAATGCTGAGTCCTGTGTGGTTGTAGTGGGTCTGGTTAGATCAGACCAGACTGGGCTTCTCAGGTCACCCTGTGCCCCTAATAGACACAGGGTGACTTACACATAAGAGGGGGAGCTGAAAAAGGAGTCTCCTGACCCCTCTAAGGTAAGCTGGGTTTCACGGGCGGTCACATATCTCCCCTTTTAGCAGGAGACTAACACAGAAGGAGACCCCAGATGGGTTGACTTCAAAGTTAGTCTGTCCCCCAATGCCTGTATCCCAAACAAATGGTCCCGAATAGAGCGTTACTCACCCAGCCAACCTCTGCCTCTCCCGTAGGATATACCTGCTGCTAGGGAGAACTGGGGAAATGGGGAACTGGGGACTGACCCTTCTCCCTGGAATCCTCTCAGCTGCTGAAGAGAAGACAGGGTGGCTGGGCCCACTTTGTCATGCTGTTGGGGATCTAGGTAGACTGCCCAGCATCCCTGGGGTATACAGGTGGAGACTGTAGTCCTATCCACTTTTGCTAGATGAAAATCCACAGTGTTGTGAAGGCAAGACTGATATACTCCTGTCCCAATGCCGGACCTTTTTCTGGGATTGTGTCCGTGGAGAATGAAGTCCCATCCACTACCACAGGAATTCCATCTTCTGTTAGTTGAGGGCAGAGGCCAGCAGCACTCTGCCCTGTTGCAAGCTCTTCTGCTCGGTTGCTGTCAGTGGAGACCGCAGTCCCATCCACAGATGACAGCTCATCTGCAGTTGTGAGGTGCCGATTGCATTCCCTCCCTGGAGCTCCTGTGGAGTTGATTGTTGTGTGCAGAGGTTATCAGCATCATGCTCTGAATCCAGCTCTTTTGCTGGAGGCTCACCGGGTTGTTCCCCCTCAGCAGAAAAGTCTATTAAATACCCAGTCTCTGGAACTGGTGTCTGGGGATAGAGGTTCACCATCTCCTGTCCGTGGAACCCAGAAGATGTTATCGGTGCTGGGCACAGGCTAGCAGCGCTCTGCCCTGTTGTCAGTACTTCAGCTTTGGGTATGGCAATCTCCGAAGTTTCTGCTGAGGATTCTAGGGCATGCTGCTGAACTTGTTCTAGCAGTTCCCTGTATGCCCTTTCCAGGTGCTGTACTTTCCTTGACAAGTATCCCAGATCAGGTTTAAGCTCTGAGACCCCTGCAAGACCGAGCATAGCCTTTCTGTATCATCGCAGGTCCTCAAGGGTAGGTTACCCTTCATCACCAAACACAAAACCATCTGTAAGGCTCTTCCACAGCAATCGAAAGTCATATCCCTCCGGAGAGCATTCTGTTGTCTCCCCTAAATATTCCTACTCTGCGTGCCATTGCAGGGGCTGATATAGATTGTCCAGCTCTATCTCCTGCTGGACCAGCCTGTCCAACTCCGACACCCATTGTTCCTGGGGCCACTTTCCCAGGAATGGCATCAACATTTCCCGTTGGTCACTGATCCATTCCGCTGGGGTTGGAAAGCACGTGCCCTGGTATATAGCAGCAACCTGGAGGGCTCCAGTCCAGAGCTCCACCTGAATCTGCTGCCCGAGCTCCAGGTATTGATCTGCAGACACAGGCCTGGGGTACACTGAAAGGGCGATCCGCAGGACCCCCTCAAACTCTGATGCCAGATCCATATCTCTGTTGGGGTGACCAGAGTCTGCTATCTCAATCTTGGATCCCGGTGGTGGTATGGATGTGTTCACAGCAAGGAAGCATGATCCCACCGCTACCACCAATGTGATGGGCCCCGTACTCTTGAGGAGAATGTCCGCCATATAAGCTTCCCTTGCCCAGTACCGGCAGGATCCAAGATCCTTCAGCTCACCCAGTCACTTGTCAAGACAGCAGTGCAGGGTGAATAAAAGTATAAGACTTTATTGAAGAACAGACACAAGTATATATCGCTGGAGACAATGCCCCCTTCTTGTTGGCATAGAGACACAGGGTGGGATAAACTTTACACCCAATCACATGAGGCACATACAAAACTTTTCAACACATCTATAAACAAAATCTGGGCATGCAGCCAACAACTAGTGGTATTGAAATATTTAAAGTTGTTGTAAACCTTAATTTAAAACATGTACCTATAGGTAAGCCTATAATAAGGCTTACCTATAGGTATTGTAAATATCTCCTAAACGTGCGCCGTTTAGGAGATATGTACTGTATACTGCGTATCGGCGCATGCGCTGTGAAGAGACAGCCTTCCATACCATTTCTTCACTAGAGAGTGCCGTAACTGGCGGCTCCCGCACACATGCATAGCAGTGACATCACGCGACTCTGGCCAGTCACAGAGCCGGAGTCCGCGGCCCCGGAAGGAAGAGGGGCAGTCATGGATGCAACCTTGAGTGGGGACATTGCGGGTTTCGTGCAGGTAAGTGCCACATAATGGGCTAGTATGCATTGCATTATGTTTTTACTTTGCAGGGAACAAAAGAGGAAGTAAAACTCATCAGGGTTTACTTCCTCTTTAACCTTTCAACACCTATTTAACCACGTCCTTACTAGGCACTTAAACCCCCCTCCTGCCCAAACCAATTCTCAGTTTTCAGCGCTGTCGCTCTTTGAATGACAATTGCACGGTCGTGCGACGTTGTACCCAAACAAAATTTGCGTCCTTTTTTTCCCACAAATAGAGCTTTCTTTTGGTGGTATTTGATCCCCTCTGTGTCATTTAAAAAAAAAAGCAACAATTTTGAAAAAAAAACAATATTTTTTACTTTTTGCTATAATAAATATCCAAAAATAAAAAAACAAATTTATTCATCAGTTTTGGCCGATATATATTCTTCTACGTATTTTCGGTAAAAAAAATCGCAATCGGCGTTTATTGATTGGGTTGCGCAAAAGTAATAGCGCCTACAAACTATGGACATTGATTTATGGCGTTTTTATTATTTTATTTTTTTACTGGTAATGGCGGCGATCTGCGATTTTTATCGGTACTGCAATATCGGGGCAGACATGTCGTACGTTTTTGACACTTTTTTGGGACCAATGACATTTATACAGCGATCAGAAATTTAAATTTCCACTGATTACTGTATAAATGTCATAGGCAGGGAAGGGGTTAACCTGCAGGGGACAGTGAAGGGGTTAACAATGTTCCCTGGGTGTGTTCTAACTGTGGGGGGGGGGCGGGGTTGACAGGGGCATGACAGATCTAACTGATCCCAGTGACAGGGATCAGTAGATCTGGCATGCCCCCCCTCACAGAACGGTTTACTTTGGCGGTTCCCCGTTCCTCCTCTCTGTAAGGAGATTGCGGGCCTCCGGCGGACATGGGGTCCGCCCGACCCGCGGGCACGCTCCCACAGTGTGCGGCGGCACGTGCGCGCGCCGCTCGTGCCCGCGGGAGCGTGCCCAGCACGAGCCAAATGGGAGGACGTCTCGGCATTTTAGAGCCGCGCTGTAGCCGTCATTCGGCTATGGCGTGGATGGGAGGTGGTTAAAACAGTAACTGGGTGCACATGAAATGCTAAGTCCAGTGTAGTGAGCTTGGTTAGATCAGGCCAGATTGGGTTTCTCAGGTCACCCTGTGCCTCTAATAGACACAGGGAGACTTACACATAGCTGAAACGTAGCTGAAAAAGGAGTTTCCTGACCCCTCTAAGGTAAGCTGGGTTCCACAGGTCCCCCCGCCCAAAGTGACTCCTGTCACACTCACCAGTCCTGGAACAGGGTTGTCCGGCACTCAGGACATGGATACAGAATTGTAACCCCCCTCCCCCACTATTAATACTTACTGTAGAATGGGTGTACCACCCTGCATCCAGTTTTTTCCCCTTTGCTTTACTGCACCCAGGAGAACTGCAGCTCCCGCCCTCCCTTTGTCCCGGCCCTGATATTTACCTCCACCATGATGTCCTGGAGCTTCTTTTTGGCCACTGTCATCTTCTCAACTTCTTCCAGGTTCTGATCTTTGGCCACTTTAATTGGCCAGGTCAAGATGATGTCATTCCCATGCATGTGCAGGGGTCAGTTTATCACGGCCAATGCCAAAATTGTACTACACTGAGCTGCGCATTAGAAATGTCCAATTTATTTAGTTCCAAATTAGTTTTTTTTTAATGAATTTCTACAAATTTGTTAATTCGGAAATATCCGCATTTTCGAATTTCCAATAATTCGGAAATTCGAAATTTTGGAAATTCGTCAATTCGAAGATCCGAAATTCAGAAATTTGGAAATTCAAAATTTCAAAAATAGATTTTCCTAAATTCAAAAATTCTGAAATTCTGAAATGTGAACATTCGAAAATTTGAAAATCCAAAAAAATGAAAATCCAAAAATGCAAAAGAACAAAAATCCGAAAACGAAAATTTGAAAATCTGAAATAATAACTAACTACTAATAACTATTAACTTATAGGTATTGGAATTTCCTTTCAAATGTAGCTGTTAGTGAACATAACGAATACAAATTTATCCGAAGTTAAGACTTATCCGAAATAGCGAATGTCGTATCTAACGAATGGAACGTAATAAATGAATAATATTAAATAACAATAATAATAATAAAAACTTTTAATTATAATTGTTTATTATTAATTTGTTCCATTCCATTTGTTTAGATGCAGGGTTATTTCAGATAATTCATAACTTCAGATAAATTTGTATTTGTTATGTTCACTAACAGCCAAATTTGAAAGGAAATTTCAATACCTATAATTTAAAAGTTATTATTTCAAATTTTCAGATTTTCGTTCCTTTGAATTTTTTGAATCTTCGAATTCCAAATTTCCGAATTTTCAAATTTCCAAAATTCGGGAATTAGGAATTCTAAAATTAAAAAATTTGGCATTCGAAAATTAGAAATTCAGAATTTCAAAAATTCGGAAATTTGGAATGCGAAAATTAGAAAATTTGAAAATTCGGAATTCGAAAATTCAAAATTTCCAAATTTTCGAATTACCGGAAAAAAAACGAATGAAACAGAGACAAAAAAAAAATTTCGGCAGTGCACAGGTCTACTGCTCATGTTCAGTTTAATGTACAAGGCGGATGGGTGGTAAGGAATTTTAACTTCTGTATTAGGAAGCCTGCCTGTTTGCATTTTTTTTTTCGGATTAAAGCTCTACTTTATCAATGAGTAAGAAGTGAAGTGCCCTCTTGTGATTCGGTGAATGCCTTCTGTGTTTGCAGAATAGAATGGAGCAGATTTGGTGATTCATTATGACTCAAAAGATACGAGAAGCCACTACAGATGGTCATTTGCGCTTCAAAGGGAAGAAATATCAACAGAAATTATCACCTAAAACAAAGTAAAATTTTCCTCACTCCGGCATTTTTTTCACTGTGACAATCTCTGCTATTGTGGAGCTACAGCACTTTAGCTGTCACGCGTGTTCCAATTTTCATCAGCGGCAAGTACAGCAGGTAGTGCAGCTAGCGATGGTGCGGCTCGGTGATTCATTATTGGCTGCTGCCTGGAATGCAGCGCAGGGGATTTGTAGCCAAAAACAAAAATGATTTAAATTGTGATCATTCATGTCCACATACACTATATTGTCAAAAGTATTGGGACGCCTGCCTTTCCACGCACATGAACTTTAATGGCATTACAGTCTTAGTCCATAGGGTTCAATATTGAGTTGGCCCACCCTTTGCAGCTATAACAGCTTCAACTCTTCTGGGAAGGCTGTCCAAAAGGTTTAGGAGTGTCTATGGGAATGTTTGACCATTCTTCCAGAAGAGCATTTGTGAGGTCAGACACTGATGTTGGATGAGAAGGCCTGGCTCGCAGTCTCCACTCTAATTCACCCCAAAGGTGATCTTTTGGGTTGAGGTCAGGACTCTGTGCAGGCCAGTCAAGTTGCTCCATTCCAAACTCGCTCATCCATGTCTTTATGGACCTTGCTTTGTGCAATGGTCCAAATCATTTGGTGGAGGAGGAATTATGGTGTGGGTTTTTTTTTCAGGGGTTGGGCTTGGCTCCTTAGTTCCAGTAAAGGGAACTCTTAAGGCGTCAGCAAACCAAGACATTTTGGACAATTTCATGCTCCCAATTTTCAACTTCCTGTTTCTATATGACTGCGCACCAGTGCACAAAGCAAGGTCCATAAAGACATGGCTGAGCAAGTTTGGGGTGGAGGAACTTGACTGGCCTGCACATTCCTGACCTCAACCCGATAGAACACCTTTAGGCCTCATACACACGGGCGTGTCTTTAAAAATAAACAAAACGTCGGAGCCCGACGTCAAGGAAAAAAAATCTGCGTTTTTCGGCGTTATGCATCGGCGTTAGTGAGCGTCGGCGTCAATAGGCGTTTTTTTAAAAAAATCATCCCTCTGCTATTTTTCAACCTAAAAATGTTGGCGTCAAAAAACGCCGGTACAATATTAGTTGGCGTTAGTTGGCGTTTTGCGACGTCGGCATCAAAAAACTGCAAAACGTTACAGCCTCAGAACGCGATGGCCTTGGGTTCTACTTTCAGCTCACTAACGCCGACGCCATCTACAGCTCAAAAATGCCGACGTTTTTATGGGGCCATTGACTAACATGGAGAGCTGCAAAAAATGCCTGAAAATGCTGGCATCAAAAAACGTCCGTGTGTATGAGGCCTTTGGATGAATTAGAGAGGAGACTGTGAGCCAGGCCTTCTCATCCACATCAGTGCCTGACCTCACATATGCGCTTCTGGAAGAATGGTCAAACATTCCCATAGACACTCCTAAACCTTGTGGACAGCCTTCCCAGAAGAGTTGAAGCTGTTATAGCTGCAAAGGGTGGGCCAACCCAATATTGAACCCTACGGACTAAGACTGGGATGCCAATAAAGTTCATGTGTGTGTACAGGCAGGCGTCCCAATACTTTTGACAATATAGTGTAGGTATAACCTACCTTTACATTGTAGCCTAACACCCATTTCTATCCCTCTCAGTAAACTTAAAGTGGTATTAAAACTAAAAGGAAAAGTTTAATATATTGCAGCTTACCAATCCTTCACCCCTTGGTGCCACCCACCTCCTGGCCCCTTACGGGTTCCAAAAACCAGGAGGTGGAGGTGGGCATTCAGGTCATGTGACCGCCTGTCTCAGCGGTCACATGATCGGAAAGCTCCCGATCGTAAGTATTCATCAGGAGCTCACCGATCCCCACCAGCTACCATGCTGGGAGTGTGCAGGGAGCACGCTCTAAGTATGATAAGTAGTTTACACATGCCCCTGCTCAGCATTAGGGCTCACACTCCTAGAGGCCGCATATATGTGTACAGATGGCGCCAAGGGGTTAAAGAGGTATTAAACCCAAAACCAAAAATGTTATACTGTATATTGCAGCTTACTAATCAATAGATGTGATGGCTGCATTTGTTTTCTTTTGTAGGCTTTTTCCCCTTTGTTTTCACCTGGTGATCTGGCCAGTAACACACCTCCTGTATTAGAGTGCCCCCATTCTGGATAAAGGAGCACAGGCAACGCTGTATCTTGGCCTAGGCCAACAAGGCCCAGGCCTAGGGCGGCACTGTGCAGGGGGGCAGCATGAAAAGAGTCCCTGCAGCATGAAAAGCTTGCACTTTTAATGCTGCCGGTATGATAATACAGCCAGGGCTGCCATCAGAGGGGGACAGCCCATACATATATGGGGGTGAGCGTCCTGAAGGTCCCAGGCAGCGGACCCCAACCAATGAGTTGTTGTGCGGGCAGCTGGCATTCCACGACCGTGTGGGGGGGGGCGCACAAGTTTAGTCAGGCCTAGGGCAGCACAAAACCTAAATACACTACTGAGCACAGGGGGCACCTTTGGACCGCAGCATTGTAAGCCTAGGGGAAAGGGGAGTGTTAGATGTACTAGCAGATTTAAATACACAAATAAATTGAATGAAAAAATAATAAAAGAAAGGATAGCACTCACAAGTATATAGTGAATGTTAAATCTTACATAAAAATGCAATATACAACACATAATAATATCCAGTGTGTCCATACATAACTAAATTATGGACACAAACTGTATATAATAAAGTCCAGTGTGGCAAATCCCAACACCAATTGTCATTCCAACTCCCAGGTCTGCTGATCCCCCACTCAGTAGTAACCCCCATCTCTGCTGATCCCCCACTCAGTAGTAACCCCATCTCTGCTGATCCCCCACTCAGAAGTAACGCCCAGCTCTGCTGATCCCCCACTCATTAGTAACTCCCAGCTCTGCTGATCCCCCCCTCAGTAGTAATCCCCAGCTCTGCTGATCCCCCACTCATTAGTAACCCCCAGCTCTGCTGATCCCCTACTCAGTAGTAATCCCTAGCTCTGCTAATGCTCTGGTTTTATGATCCTCCTCCCTCTCCAATCCACGCTCACCTCCCAATATATTGTTCCCGTGCTGCACACCATGTGTGACATTACTAGTTATTCCTCCTCCAGTCCCCCAGCTCTGCTGTTCCTCTTCTGCTCAGTCCTCCCTCTCTGGTCCATGTTGCACAGAGTGTGTGCTGTCTGCTAGTCGTTCCGCTCCAATCCTGGCCCTGCTCACCTTCCTGCTGCTCCACGCTACACACCAGATGTGATATCTGCACCAGACACTTCCAGAATATATACACAGGAACCGGAAGTGACTGCTGATGACGTCTTTCTGGTTCACTTGTTGGTTTCCCAGTGCATCCTGGGATATCTCATACCTGCAATACCTCCAAAACAAAGCTGTCTCTGAATAAAAGCCTCTCAAAAACTGCACGTGCTGTTGGTGAGCTTTATCATAGACTTCTATGGAGGCTTTAAAGCATCAAGAAAGCAACATGGGGTATCATTATTGAACGAAGCAAAGCAAATGCAACACGTGAACAAAACTGTTAGGCTGGTTTCACATGGGCTTTCCAATCAGGTCCGCTTGTCAGTTTTTCAGGTGGACCTGATTGGACCATCCAGTCTCCCCTATGGAGCGCCCAATGTCCGCTGACACCTGCCGCCATCCAATCCTGTCCACCAAAGAAAGTGGATCGGATTGGATGACAGTCAGATGGGAATGGACAGGCAGTTTGTTTCTATCCAATTGACCCATAGAGGGGAGAGGGGCTGTGTTTGCGTCTGCTCTACATGGCGGAGCGGACGCAGACCTGTCTCCTGCCTGCTCAGTGGGAAGATCCCCTGCTGAGCAGGCAGATGCAAACAACGGACATGCCCTTGTAAAACCGGCATTAAGCTTACCATTTGCATTAATGAAAGGTGCTTTGACTGGCTATCAGAGTGCTTTATGTCTTCTTCCCCTTTTCCCTTAGCTACTATTTTTCTTGGTTGGCTCCTACTGACTTCTACAGACTACTCTCTCTCCTCCCAGACTGTCTAAGCCTTCTCATCCAACTCCAGGGGGCCACCACTCACCGACTATATGGTGGATTCTTTAAAGAGTCTCCTTCCATGTAGAACTCAGCTGCTCTCCTGCTTCTCCTGTGCCCCTCCAGGAGCCAACTCCCACTCTTGGCGGCACCCAAGTTGCAGGCCTCAGGTTCACCCCCCCAGACAGGGGGATCCCCTTCCAGACGAGACCTGATCTGCAGCTCCTGATTACATCCTCACTCTTCCACCCAAACTCTCTTGACACCTGCTGGCAGATGGCTGTATTTAAGGAGGCCTGCCCCCTGCCAATCCAGCCACAGGATTGGTCAGGGCTCCTTTCCATACATCAGGAAGTGACATCTCCTCCTCCATCCCCCTTTCCAGAAACTCCAAGGGATGTTCCTCCCTTCCATCTCCAGCCCCTCCCCCAAACCACTCCCCTAGCCCAGATCAAAATATTCAGTCCTGCATCTACAGTCAGGCCTGACTAGATCTTTCATCTCCTGCCAAAAATCACCAAAAGTAAAAGCACCTACACTGTGGGGGGCGCTACACTCACCCCCCCCCCCCCAAAAACATCAGCTGGTCCCTCAGCTGAAAATTTACAAAAATAGCCCTTGAGCCCAAGAGCACGGGCATCCCACAATCAGAAAAACGGGAGGGGAAAAGGGAACAAACTTGGATGGGGGAACTGTACAAATAAATTAAGTACAAAAATATACCAACACCATTTCTGTAGATTATTTAAACTGTACAATATAATACATTCCTAGCTACATGTCCCTGCAGCTAACCAAACATATACACAGTATACATTCCTGGACCAAAGCATTTCTCCCTAAAGAAAAATACTTTGTCCGCATGATTTGTAGTAGCAGTTAATTGACTTGACTCTTGACAGATGAGGATGACTAGCCAGTCCATCCTTGGATTCCTAAGAGAAGAGAGAACAACTAACAAACTATCTACAAACAAACAGAACGTCTACTGAGAGGGGGTTATAGACCTCCAGTAGAGCAATATTTGAAGAAACTTAAACTTTTTTCTTCTGCTTTCACCTGTCTGCCCTATCAGTGAGGGGTTATGATCCCACTGCAGGAGCAGAAACAAAGAAAGTTTGTGCAAGAGTTCTTCTTTAAGGTTCCTGATGGGAAGAGCCCTTCCCCGAACAAACAGTCCTTAAAGAAAATTAAAACAGGAACAAACTTCACCCCAGTGTCCTTGCAGTGAAACAGTCTCCTCCACTGGGCACAGGGTGGCAGGCTAGTTTGTCCTGCAATAGTCAGAAACAGAAGTAATCATGCTGCACTATTCAGCAGTCTTTGATGGCAGTCTATGTGGCACTTTAAACTTCCTCACACATAGTACTGAGGGTCCGGTAACCTTCTTCGGCCCCCTCATACTGTATCTGTGTAGACAAAGTGACTCTGGGTCCGCTGACCCACTTTCCTAATCAACACTCTGTCTCTGTATATCGACCTCCCAAGTCGCCATTCTTGCTTGATCTCCAAGAACCAGGCATACAATTCACTTTCTGGCCTTCTTCATGGCTTTGGGGCACGTAGATAATCCCAAACAAGCTCGTCCTCCCACTCACAACGGGAGTTCTTCACAAGGTCCATTATTTGCGGTGGGACATAAGGAAAGTTCAGGCACCACTGCAGGGCTAGCCTCCACTGTACCTCCCGCTGAAATCTGGAGAATCTTGGCAAGTCCCTTGCATTTCCTTTCCCTAAGAGAATCTCAGTTTCAGGTCACCCCACCACCACTTGGTAGTAATTTGGTGCCCTGGTCTGGGTTGTGGATGGCCTGCGATGAAACAACTGATTTACTTGGGTTCCTGCAGGGGGTTTGGATGACAAACTGGGTCTTGGCTCTCTCCCTACTACTTGGGCTCGTGAAGCACTAATCCCTCCGATTTCGCACTCTGCCTCATCAGAGTTGCTTGACCCGGGGGACATCCACTCAGTAAGTCTTTCTAGGGACCCAAACTCACACTGCAGTCTGGGGGAACCCAAGTCTAAGGCCCACTCCTCACCTTCCCCGTCCAGCTTACCTGAGGAGACTCCTCTCTCTGGCAGCGGCTCCTTCCGGACATGTATGGCGAGGGGTTGCGAGCTGAGCTTCCCATCAGGGACTTTAGCTGGTCCAGGCATGACAGTACTCACCGGTCCCAGGTCCCTGGCCAGGTCATGAGCCTCCGCTGTTTCTACCCTCTTGTCCTCTGTCTTCGGAGGGGAGTCGCCAGGCTGCAACTCTACTCTTGAGTGATGCCTCCAGGCCTGCTCCGGCCTTCTGGGACTTCCATAGCTGCGGATGACACAGTCCTGATTGCAGGTCCACAGTATAGTAGCATGGCTCCGGCAGCACCGATACCAGCCGGGTCAACGGTTCATCACAATGGCCACACCGGGCCCAGGCAGTGACCTTCGCTGTTGGGATCCAACAGTCCGGACAGATCAGGCACAACCGCTCGGTCCCTCCGATCACCCCAAGGACGAGCCCCCATGGAGCTCCACTCAGAGCCCGGTGTCCACCAGGGTCCCCTCCAGCTTTTCCGGCAGCCATGCCAGCGAAGGCAACAGACGACCACCTTCCGCCATCTTGCTCTGTCGCGTGGTGTCTGCTACAGGTTGCAAACGCTGAAGCTCTTCCAGAGCGTGGTGCCACCCACACGTAAGAGAAATCGATGTATACCTGCAATTAAGGTGGCAATGTACTGTACAAATGGGTGGTTATCAGTGTAGACACCGCTGAGTGTCAACATCATATGCAGTGTCCCTAAATTTCACTCTGCTGAAGCATACATAGTGGTATTGAGGCTGCTGACAGGGGTCTGAACGATCATGTCTCTTATAATGTATGACTGCTCATATAGTGCGGAACCTATGTCCATAGTTTTTAATATATAGATATGCATATGGAATTATGTTCATTTGTATGTGTATCATCATTTTCATACTTATGTTTATGTGTGCTGCTGCCATCAGATTGGGCGGTTGTGCCCTCCCTCATCTTGAAGGGAGGGGCATCATTATTAGGATCCAGCATACCAATGAGTGCATATAAAGGTGGGGTAGGCCTGTTGGTCTATAGGCTCTGTAGAAGAGGGTTCGCCCTGGAAATGTGTCAGCCTGGCCACATGGACGTAGCCTGGTCTCCCTGCTGAGGTCTGAAGTTATCCAGTGAGGTGCGGTGTTTGGTTTTAACACATTGCTGTTCCTTTTTAATTGCTCTGTTTGTGAGTATCTATTTTTATTTATATTCCTTTAATAAACCTTTTAAATGGTATTGCACTAGGTCGGTGCGCCTTTCTCTTGTTGTTTGATTATTCCTTTTCAGGCCTCACCATGTGCTAGCTGCAGTGAAGAGAAAGAAGTAAAGAAGCTTTATAAATTTCCTTTCAAGCTGGGAACCAAGTGATATGCTGGAGAGAGAGAATGGTGAGGAGAAACAGTCAGTAAGTTGAGTACTGGAAAGCGTTTTGAGGAGTAACGGTCTGCAGAAGGATAGTCTGCAGGGCAAGTGTGCATATACAGGATTGTATATGGTAGTCGTGTAAAATAATTTCTGGTCTCCCCTTTTCCCCATCCAAGTCATTTCCCCTAAATAAAACAACAAAAACAAGAGCCGGCCTGGTTAGTGTCTACGGATGTGTGAGATATGGTGGGATTGAGGGCAGCTATCAGGTGAACCACAACTACTAGCTACTCCCAAGGGAGCACATGGCTCGTTTCAGGATTTACCTGCAAGGCTGCCAGTCGTCGCCCATAGCAACCGCAAAAGAACTGAGCCAGGGGGTTGTGATAATCTGTTTTATTGTCGATGCGGACTTAACTGTGGAAAAGGACTTGTGTGCTCTGCCCTTGATCTGAGCTAAAATTAAGTGTGCCATTGTCCATAGCAACCAGCGAGAGTCATCACCAAATTGTGGCCTGCTTACCCAGTGGCTCTAAACCAGCGATGGGGACGGACACTTAAATACTAATCCTGCAATTCAGTGACTTTGTACCATGTATCATTGTACGTGGCAATAATGGTGGGCGAACGTGCCCATGGATTACAAATATGTCCTGCGCCCTGTCAAAGCTGGGCATTACAAGTATTTCTCAAATGTCTGCTTCAATGCCTGCATGCAGTAAAAATATGCCGGAGAGTGTTTCTGCTGAGCAAGGAGGGACTGTGTTGAGGAGTTGTCCAGCAAAACTGTGGCTAGTACAATTTACTGTTGCTACAGGCAACCACCAGCAAGTCTGGGCAAGTCCTGCTAGCGTCAGTGTGTCTGTAAAGTTTTGTCCTTCACACAAGTAGTTACAGCCTTGTGAAGCACAGCAAGCCTGCTTATCAGGACATTTAGCGCCAACTTGTCTGGAAACGCGGGGTCGGCGCCACGCCCTGGAAGAGTCAGCGCGCTTGCAACTAGTGGCAGTCACCATGAGGAGAGAGATGGCGGAATGTGGACGACTTGTACCAGTGCTCACCTGGTTGCCAGTGAAGCTGGAGCGGACCCTGGTGGACACTGGGTCCGATTGGAGCCTCACGGGGGACTCGCTTTGGGTATGCCTGGACTGGCGGATTCCAACTGCGTGGGTCACTGCTTGGGCCCGGTGTGACCATTGTGAAGAACCGCTCACCCGGCAGGTCTTTGCACAGCAGGAGCCACTAAACTACACGGTGGACCTGCACTCAGGGCAATGCAATCCACAGCCACGGACGTCTCGGAAGGTCGGGGCGGGCCTAGGATCATCTCATCAAGACGGGATAGAGTTGCAGCCAAGCGACTCCCCTGACAGAGGACAAGGGAAGAGAGGAGGCTGTCGCGGCCTGGCCGGGAACCTGGATACCGTGAGTACTGTTAAGCAGGAGTCCAGAGTCCTTGAAATGCCAGCCGAGTCCCAATCCATAGACGTTCCAGCTAGGCCGGAGCCAGTAGCTGAGGGGGAGGCACACCCTGTTGAGCCAAGCAAGGATGCCAGGGACAGGTCCATAGACTGGGGGTCAACCAGACTGCTGGCAGAATTTGGATCTTTGGAGCACCTGGTCGAGTGGTCATCTTCAAGTCAGGGGTCTGATGAGGAGCAGGAGATGGAGAGTCCTCATGTTTGGTACCCTTCAGAAGGGGATGAGACGGAGCCCCCTCAGGATTCAAAGACTGCAGCAGGAATCCCCAGTACCAGCAGCCAAATTTCTTTAAACAGGCCCTCCACCACCCAGACCAGGGCAACAACCTACACCTACCGCTACATGGAGGTCATATCTCCTTACACCCATATCTTGCCTGGCAGAGGGAAGGTAAAGGTCTACCTAGGCTCTCCTGGTACCAGTGGGCGGTACAGTGATGAGTTGCCCTGGAGTGGGGCCTGGAATATCCCTATGTCCCACCCCATATCATGGATATCATTGAGCGCTCAAGGGAAGAGTGGGAGAATGAGATGACATGGGAATACCTTTATGTCCCCAAACCTTTGCGAAGGCCGGGAAGCAGTAGTTGGGAGAAGTTCAAGGATCTGAAGAAAAATAGAGCCTTGGACGTGCTATCCGGAAAGATTGTGTACTGATCCTTAAAGCAGACCAACCCACAAAGAGCTATGCAGTTTCAGTTCGGGAAGAAGGGGGAGGCCAGAAGAGGTTGCCCGACCCCCAATACTACATCTGAAGACTCTCAGCACATGTAGGTACACTCCAAAGACTGCTGGTGAAGTAGCGGAGTGTTTAATTTCTTTCTGAACTGCTGGACAAGCCAGCCTGCCACCCTGTGCCCAGTGAAGGCGATTTGCCCATTGAAAGGACACGGGGTGAGGAATTTTAAGAGGAACTAAGTTATTACTGACTTCTCCCCTTTTTCTGCTCCTGCAGTGAGCTCATAACCCCTCACTGGCAGGACAGGGCAGGCAGGTGAAAGAAGTACAGAAAAGGATTTGGGTTGTTATGTTGCTCTATTAGGAGGCTCATAGCCCCTCCTGATAGACTGTTTGTCTATATATATATATATATTTTTTTTTCTATTATTATTTTATTTCAGGTACTTATATAGCGCTATCAATTTATGCAGCACTTTACATATACATTGTACATTCACATCATTCACTACCGTCAAGGAGGTTACAATCTAAGGTCCCTAACTCTCATTCATACATAGAACTAGGGACAATTTAGACAGGATCTAATTTACCTACCAGCATGTTTTTGGAGTGTGGGAGGAAACCCACGCAGGCACAAGGAGAACATGCAAACTCCAGGCAGATAGTGTCATGGTTGGGATTCGAACCAACGACCCTTTTGCTGCCAGGCAAAAGTGCTATCCACTACACCAGTGTGATAGATATATATATATATATATATATATATATATATATATATATATATATTTTTTTTTTATTATTATTTATTTCAGGTACTTATATAGCACTGTCAATTTATGTAGCGCTTTACATATACATTGTACATTCACATCAGTCCCTACCCTCAAGGAGCTTACAATCTAAGATCCCTAACTCACATTCATACATATACTAGGGGCAATTTTAGACAGGATCTAATTTTAACTACCAGCATGTCTTTGGAGTGTGGGAGGAAACCAGAGTACCCCAAGGAAACCCACGTAGGCACAGGGAGAACATGCAAACTCCAGGCAGGTAGTGTCGTGGTTGGGATTTGAACCAAGGACCCTTTTGCTACCAGGCAAAAGTACTATCCACTACACCACTGTGCATTTTATTGTTTTGTTCTTGTTGTGCCATTCTGTGACAGGGAGGAAGAACTTTAAAATAAAAAGGGGTGAATGTCTGCTTTTAAGGGAATGACCTTCCCTATTAGATTGCAAGCTCTCAGGAGTAGGGCCCTCCTAACCCCCTTGTATTGTAGTATAACTGTACTGTCCTCCTTTATGATGTAAATTGCCGTGGAAACTGCTGGCTCTATATAAATCCTGTATAATAAATAATAACAAAATATTATTAAAAACATTTTTTTCTCTTTTATCAGTATTCAGACCCCTTTTTTATATTCCTTATGATAATTAGAAGGCCCATTTGAACAATCCAATGCATCTACATCCATTACAGCAGGCCTTCCTGACATCAGAACATTCATTTTACCACCCACCGTGTGCCATAAACAGACGATCTCTGCCCATGCACTGAATTATGAGCGGGATCATTTTGTTTACGGGCAGCCTTGGGACCGTCTCCCTTGTGGCACTTTCATTGCAAACTTTCCGTAGTTGACAGGAGGGTACACTGACATCTGTTGTAGGTCTCTGTTTTTTATCCATGTAATTCTATCTTGTAATCCTCAAAAGATACATAGAAATGTTTCCATAATTTCATAAGGGTTGATTTGGCAATTACTGTCAGTTGTAGACTTCTGCTACATACAATTCAAAGTAATTAGACACAAGAGTATGCAACTAGACTAAATAGTAGGGTTTAATTATACACAACAGTAAATATCATATGATGAAATTAAATTGTGATGGGCAGATTCTTTTTGTTACAAAAAAAAACAAAAATTAAAACCAATTACGGCTCTATTTTTTTTATTCCGCAACAAAACAGAATTCCTACGCCTTGTACTGAAATTGTAGTAGAAAGGTAGATTCAAATAGATAAAACAGTCTTAAGTGTGGCTTGATCTAACTGCTGATGCCAACAACCTAAAATGTATCTACAAAGCAAAGTAAATGTGGGTGTGTGGCACCAACAAATTACAGGTACATACAGTGGCGTAACTAGAACCTTCAGGGCCCCGGAGCAAGAAACCGTGAAGGGCCCCCCCCTGATCCCCATCTGGAGCCCCTTCCTCTGAGCCCAGTGGCAGAACATCAGGGCCTGGTTGCAATTGCGACCTTTGTGGCCTTGCTAGTTCTGCCACTGGTTAGTCATTTTTTATATTTGTTTTTTTTTATCATTTTTTTCTTATTTTTGTTTTTTTTACAATACTATTTTTTTTATTACTTTTTCCATTTTTTTTTGGACCCCCGTTGGGGGCTTTGGCGAGATATCAGGGGTCTAAACAGACCTCTGATGTTTCACCTTTAACCACTTTAGCCCCGGAAGGATTTCACACTTTAGGACCAGAGCACTTTTTGCGATTCGGCACTGCATCGCTTTAACTGACAATTGCGCGGTCGTGCGACGCTGTACCCAAACCAAATTTGCGTCCTTTTTTTCCCACAAATAGAGCTTTCTTTTGGTGGTATTTGATCATCGCTGCATCATTTCTGATTCCCGTATAAACAAAAGAAGAGCGACAATTTTGCAAAAAAAAAACAAATTTCTTACTTTTTGCTAAAATCCAAATCCAAAAAAAAAAAAAAAACATTTTTTTTCATCGGTTTTGGCCGATTTATATTCTTCCTCATAGAAAAAAATCGCAATCTTTTTTTTACAAAAAAAAAAAAAAAACCTAAACCTAAAATCGTTTTTCATTCTTTAAACAAAAAAAAAACGTTTTAACAGCGAGAAGAAAACAAATATGCCCTTAGTCTTTACTACGTCGCTACTAGTTTATGGTGGTTTTCTTTCGAGATAAACACCCTTTTTTTCCTGCGTTTAAACCAAACCCATGTCGCAGCGTGCTGGCGCGTTAACAGTCAATTTCGCTACGTCACGGCTTAGCGTTTTTCACGAGACCAGGATTTCACACTTTAGGAAGGCCCCGATTTCACCAA
>BLSH010450411.1:594687-619304 GCA_018402905.1 Glandirana rugosa | reverse complement strand
TTTTTTTTTTTTTTTTTTTTTTTTTTTTTCAAAATATTTTGTCTGTTTTAATAATATCCCAACAAGTACTACCAAAAGAAGTAATCATAAAAATATAGTTTGCAATACAGTGTTGCGTGACTGAGCAAGTATTAACCACCTTAAGACCGGGCCTCATTTTGGAGTTCGGTGCTTTCGAGTTAAAACCAGTTTCACTGACAGACGCAGCCTTCTTATGACACATGGGTTATGCTCTTCCTACTAGGAGTAGACTAGGCAAAACAAACAAAAGGATAGATTGGCCCCTCCCAGGGGGCAGTCCTCACCTTAGCATATAATCCCCCTGCCCTGTACAGCGCATCAGTTTTTATTTGCCTAGTGCAAGGAGTAGACCTGGTTCCCTATGGGATCGGCGGTCTCCTGAAGATTCGTCTGAAGACTGCTATCAAGAAGCTGGCTGGTGGTATAGAGGATATCTCGAATCCAAATCTTTCCCCAGTCCGGCCGACACTATGCGAGCACCCTTAGGGGGGCCCACCGCATAGCGCCCGTTCCGTGTGGGCGGCCAGTGGCTAAAACCCACTAGAGCCCAGTGACTGGTACGCCTGTCCAGTGGCCTGGCCAGCAGCATGACTCCCTTTGGGGAGGTAGGTCTGCTCCGGTGGCTACCGCTGCGCCCGTCGGATTGGTGAGTGGACCCCTCTTCCGCCTTAGGGGCATGGAGAGTGGGCAGCTCTGGTGGTAGCCGTCCGATGGGGGTCCATTAGAGGGACCTGCTGGGCGATACCCTTTTGAGGATTATCCCCCGTTACCCCCCCCCCCCCCGCAGTACTGCACCTCGCACTGACCGTTCGACTGTGCACCGTCCATCCGGAGCACTGTGTTAGGCGGGTCGCCGCCATTGGCGTGTGGAGCACCGCTCGTTCGTGGCCGACCGCGCGTGTGTAATGGCAGCGTCCATTGTTTGATAAACATGCGGTTTCCAGCCTGCTCTCTGGCGGCCCCCAGTGGTCGTTTGAGAGAAGTGCAGTCCTTTTACAGGAAGTATTTAAAAACGGAAGTGGGCTTCCGATTTTCGCTTGGACAACGTGGCTGACACACAGTAACAAGCTCCTGGCGTGCAGTAGTTTGTGGGCATTGCTCTTCCGGTCGGAGTGCTGAGGCATCAAAACAGCAAGTATAGCTGGTTCTCCCTGGGTGCTGGTAGCTGTGGATGCAGTCCTCCCGGGTCTCCCTGGTTGATTGGTAGCGTAGAGGTGGTGGTCACACAGTGGGGGTGCCGGAAGGCTGAGATGTCAGAGGCTGGCAATACTATGGCAGGGGTACCTGCGGATCTACAGTCCACCCCAGGAACATTAGTGTCCTTGGAACAGCTGAGGGCGGTGTTTGGGGAGTTCTTCCCCGGGCAGGGGTGCCCGTTCCGAGGGGCCCCCAGAAGCGCCCACCCCCCCTCTTTCCTCAGGGGAGGATTCGGATCTAGAGAGCGCCTCAATGGTCACACCTGTGGATCTTTGAGGGTGAGCCGCCCTCAGAGGGCGAAGAGGATCAGGAGGCTCCTTTTTCGCGTGATAAAGCGATAGTGGAAGCACTGATCACTGATATCCGCGACTCCATGCGGCTTGACCAAGCAGGGGAGTCGCATGAGTCCGCATATGTTTGTGGACCACTTAAACCCCCTAGGTCTCCTAGGGCTTACCCTTATGATCAGGTGTTTGAACAGGCGGTGTTCAAGGAATGGCGTAGGCCACCAAATTCCTTTGCTTTGCCTAAAAGCTTTGCTGTTCGCTACCCCTTTGAGGAAAGCTTTACTAAGAGATGGGCTTCCCCAGTGGTGGACCCTGCCGTGGCTCGTGTAAATAAAGCAACCACCATTCCCTTGGAGGGGTCTCCATCCTATAGGGAGGCGGCCGATTGCCGCACAGAGGCAGTGTCTAAAGCACTGTTCTTGTTGGCTGGGTCAGCCATGCGGCCGGCGCTAGCAGCTGCAATGGCGGCACAGTCTCTTCGTGAGCACGCTGCCGCACTGCACACTGGCTTGTCTAGTGAATGTGCACAGGCTGAAGTACAGCGGGCACAACATTTGGAAGGTCTCCGCTACATATGCCATGCTGCTTTGGACCTTCTTCCCATATTGTCAAAAATGTCTGTTTTTTCGATTGTGATCAGGCGGGTGCTGTGGCTCCGCTCTTGGTCGGGCGACCAGGCTTCAAAGAAGGCTCTGGCAGACCTTCCCTTTCAGGGAGAACGTCTGTTTGGCCCACAGTTGGATGAAATCATTAAGGATTTCACGGGAGGGAAGAGTACTTTCCTTCCAGAGCCAAAGCGGCGAGTTTTTCGCCGTAGGCAGGGCCCTGTCTCTTCAGGTCAGAAGAAGTTTTTTCGGGCACCCGGCTCAGCGGGTAAGGGCTTCAAAGCCGGGAAGGCTTTCGCGGGGCACAGTAAAAGGCCCTGGCAGCATAAGTCCGAAAAAGTGAAGGATAAATCTACCTCCGCATGATGGGTTGCCCGGGTGGGGGGCCGGTTACTGGGGTTCGCAGACAGATGGGCTGCCCGCATCACCGATCGGTGGGTACTGGAGGTGGTGTCCTCCGGGTACAGGATAGAATTCAGCTCTCTGCCCCCAGAAAGGTTCTTCCCCCTCAAACTTGAGGCTCTCTCAGGAGCGTCGGGAGGCGCTTCTAGGCGCCGTTCGGGCACTTGCCGAACAGGGGGTGATTGTACCGGTACCCACGGTGGAAAGATTTCACGGATTTTACTCAAAAAGGGCGGGGTCAGACCAGTTCTGAACCTGAAGACGTTAAACCGCTTCGTAAAGACGAAGAGTTTCAGGATGGAGTCCATCCGCTCGGTCGTGGCTGCCATGCACCAAGGGGAATTCTTGCCGTCCTTGGATATCAGGGATGCGTATCTCCATGTTCCGGTCTGTCTCAGTCATCAGCGTTTTTTGCGTTTCGCAGTGGGGGACCTGCATTACCAGTTTGTGGCTCCTCCCTTCGGGCTGGCCTCGTCTCCCCGAGTTTTCACCAAGGTGGTGGCCCTGATGCTGGCATTGCTGAGACAGAGAGGTATCGCGGTTGTAGCGTACCTCGACGATTTACTCCTGAGAGCAGAGTCTGCTACAGCTCTGGAGGAGAACGTGACAATCATGGTGTCCACGTTAGAGGAGTTCGGTTGGCTGATCAACCTGCAGAAGTCATCATTAACTCCGTCTTGCCGGCTGGAATACTTGAGTCTGATTCTGGACACGGTACAGGCAAGGGTGTTTCTAACACCGAGCAAGCTCCTGACACTTCAGGCAGCGGTGCGAACCCTGTTATCATGCCAGTGATTCTCCTTACGGTTCTGTATGCGAGTGTTGGGGCTCATGGTGTCGACTTTCGAAGCGGTACCTTACACCCAGAGTCACACTCGGCTCCTGCAGAAGGCAATTTTGTCGCAGTGGGACAAATCTCCCCTATCCCTAGACAGGTTGATCAGGTTGGATCATCAGTCTCGAGGATCGTTGACTTGGTGGATTCGGGCTTCGGCCCTTAAGTTGGGGAAAAATTTTCCTCCCCTCAATTGGTCGATAGTAACGACGGATGCCAGCCTATCGGGCTGGGGAGGAGTCCTGGGGAAATTCTCTGCCCAGGGTCATTGGTCAGTGCGGGAAGCTTGTCTTCCGATAAATGTACTGGAACTGAGAGCGATCAGGCTGTGTTTGTCCCGTTGGACAGAAAGGCTGCGAGGCCTCCCTGTTCGGGTTCAGTCGGCTGTGGCTTATGTGAACCATCAGGGCGGAACGAGAAGCGCAGCAGCAGCCGCGGAGGCAGCTCTGATCCTTTGGTGGGCAGAACTTCACGTGCCAGCTCTCTGCAATCTACAGTCCAGGCGTGGAAAATTGGCAGGTGGACTTTCTCAGCCGCCGGACTCTGGATCAAGGGGAGTGGTCCCTACATCCAGAAGTGTTTCGCCAGATTTGCCTCAAATGAGGCACACCAGAGGTGGACCTTATGGCCTTCAGGTACAATCACAAGGTACAGACCTTTGTGTGCAGAACAAGAGATCCGTTGGCGGTCGCCTCGGACGCACTGGTAGCGCCCTGGGGGTCGGTATCGGCTACTGTACATCTTTCCTCCTCTAAAGATTCTACTGCGCGTTGTACGCAGGATAGAAGCAGAGGGAATCCCGACAATCCTGGTAGCTCCGGATTGGCCTCGGCGTCCTTGGTACGCCGACGTAGTGCGGATGGTGGCAGATGTTCCGTGGCGTCTTCCACTTCACGAAGACCTACTGTCTCAAGGGCCCATCTTGCACCCTGCTTTACCCTCACTGGCTTTGACGGCTTGGCTATTGAGTCCCAGGTGTGTCTGACTCCGTAATCCCTACTATGATTAAAGCACGTAAGAGTACCTCACGTAAGATTTATCATAGGACCTGGAAGGCCTATATTGCCTGGTGCGAGGCAGGGGGTTGGGACCCCCGCTCTTGTATAGTGTCCAGAGTACTGTCATTTTTGCAGCAAGGTCTAGACAAGAACCTGGCGTTAAGTACGCTTAAGGGGCAGATTTTGGCCCTGGCGGTTCTTTTTCAACGGCCCTTGGCGTCTTATTCATTGATCCGTACATTTGTACAGGGAGTACGTCATGTGGCTCCTCGGATACGGTCGCCTTTGGCACCGTGTGATTTGAATCTGGGGCTTTCTGTGTTGCAGGAGCCACCATATGAAAGAATTAGGAACATTCCCTTACGACTGTTGTCGCAGAAAGTGGCCTTTCTGGTGGCTATCACATCCGCCAGGCGGGTGTCTGAGTTGGCAGCATTATCCTGCAAGTCACCTTACTTGGTCCTCCATAAGGACAAGGCAGTTTTTCGACCTTCCCCTTCGTTTCTTCCGAAGGTGGTTTCTTCCTTTAATTTGAATGAGGATATTGTTCTTCCCTCATTGTGCCCGCACCCGTCGCATCCCAAAGAAGTTGAACTACATTCTTTGGATGTGGTGAGGGCTTTGCAGGTGTATTTGAGTTCTACAGTTTCCTTTCGGAAGTCTGATTCTTTATTTTTGCTGACGGAAGGGTCGCGCAAAGGCATGGCGGCCTTGTCAGCTACCGTGTCTCGTTGGATACGGAAGACCGTGACTCATGCATATGAGATTCGGGGCAAGATTCCCCGTTTCCGGTCACGACTCATTCCACCAGGGCAGTTCCTGGGTGTTTAGACACCAAGCTTCGGTGTCTCAGGTGTGCAAGGCAGCTACTTGGGCCTCAGTGCACACGTTTACTAAGTTTTACAAAATTGATGTTTCAGCATCCTCGGATGCTGCTTTCGGCTGGCAAAATATTACAAGCAGCAGTATAGGCGCGGTTAGCGCCGCCTGAGGGTGTTTTTCTGTTGGGTACAGTTATTATGGTTTGCCCACCCCTCTTGATTGGCACAGCTTTGGGACGTCCCCATTTGTCATAAGAAGGCTGCGTCTGTCAGTGAACGGAAGAGGAAAAGGGATTTTTTTGTATAACTTACCGTAAAATCCTTTTCTGAGTTCACAGACAGACGCAGCACCCACCCCTCTGCGTTGGTTTTGTACGGCTTGTTACGAACTGATGCGCTGTACAGGGCAGGGGGATTATATGTTAAGGCGAGGACGGCCCCCTGGGAGGGGCCAACCTATGCTTTTTGTTTGTTTTGCCTAGTCTACTCCTAGTAGGATGAGCATAACCCATGTGTCATAAGAAGGCTGCGTCTGTCAGTGAACTCAGAGAAAAGGATTTTACGGTAAGTTATACAAAAAATCCCTTTTTTTTTTTTGCTATAAAATTACTTAGAACCCCCAAACATATATATAAATTTTTTCTAACACCCTATAGAATAAAATGGCGGCCATTGCAAAACTTTGTGTCACCGTATTTGCGCAGTGGTCTTACAAGCGCAATTTTTTTTTTTTTTTTTTAATTTTTGTTGAGTTAAAAATAAGACAGGTTATTCCATTTTTTTCCCATATTGTGAAAGATAACTTTACGCTGAGTAAAATGATACCCAACATGTCATGCTTCAAAATTGCGTCCGCTCGCGCAATGGTGACAAACTTTGCAACATAAAAATCTCCATTGGGGACGTTTAAAAAAACTCTACAGGTTAGCAGTTCTGTGGAAAGAAAATGAAAACACATTTTTTTTTTTTTTTTTACACAAGGTTGTCCATTTATACAATATTTCTAACACACAGCATGTACCCAGCAAAAATGACACCCTAAAATATATTCTGCTACTCATCCCGAGTATGGCGATACCACATGTGACACTTTTACACAGCCTGGCCACATATAGAGGCCCAACATGCAGGGTGCACCATCAGGCGTTCTAGGGGCATGCATTTAAAATCTAATTTGACTACCTATTACATTGTGAGGCACTGTGGTGGCACTGATGGGCAATGTTGTGGGACTGATGGGTGCTGTAGTGGCATGGATGTGTCATTGAGAACTGATTTGGTATGGATGAACATGAATGAGGCATAAATGAGCACGAATGGGGGTGAATAAGCCATAGATGGGGATGACTGCGCACAGATGCATGGATGGATGGCGGAGCATGGATGGATGGCGGAGCATGGGTGAACACGGATGAGGCTGGATTGGTGAGCAAGGGTGAGCACGGATGCAAGGGTGAGCACGGATGCAAGGGTGAGCACGGATGCAAGGGTGAGCACGGATGCATGGGTGACAGATGAGTGAGCACGGATGGGTGAGCACGGGTGCATGGGTGACAGATGAGTGAGCACGGATGGGTGAGCACGGGTGCATGGGTGACAGATGAGTGAGCACGGATGGGTGAGCATGGGTGCATAGGTGACAGATGAGTGAGCACGGATGGGTGAGCACGGATGCATGGGTGAGCACGGATGCATGGGTGACGGATGGGTGAGCACGGATGCATGGGTGACGGATGGGTGAGCACGGATGCATGGGTGACGGATGGGTGAGCACGGATGCATGGGTGACGGATGGGTGAGCATGGATGGGTGGGCATGAATTCATGGGTGACGGATGGGTGAGCATGGATGCATGGGTGGGCATGGATTCATGGGTGAGTGATGGGTGGACACAGATGGGTGGGCATGGATGAGGGCGTGGGCATGGGTGAAGCTGGATGGGGGTCCCTGCCTGGCACACAGCGGTGCTGTGGGCACTTCAGATCCTGCCCACAGCACGGCTGCATCTCCTCTCCCCCCTCTCCTGTCACACTGCACCGATCGGTGGGGAGAGACAAGCCGGCACTTCCGCCGGCTTGTTTACATGTGATGCTCCGTCATTTGACAGAGCGTTCACGTGGTAAACGGCCACTCCAAGCGGGCATTTACCGTGATCCGTGATGCGCCGGGTCTCATAGACCCGGCGGTCACGGATGCTCCCAGGTGCGCGCCCTGGGAGGACGTGTTATAATGTCCTCCCAGAACAATGGGTGCCACTTGCGGCCGTGTAACTACGTTACACGGTCGGCAAGTGGTTAAAGTCCTTACCAGACCCAAAAGGGTCTGGTGGTATGGTGGAGTGTGGGGGGGGGGGGTGTGGTGGCCCCCCCAATGTTTTTCACAACTTTTTATTGCTGGCAATGGTGTGTGTGTGTGTGTGTGTGTTTTTGTTTGTTTGTTTCCCCCCACTGAGAGCTGATTTATTCATTAACCCCTTCCTTACCGGCGTATAGTAGTAATACGCCGGCAAGGTGCACTCCCCATCCTGGGTGGACGTCATATGACGTCCTCCTGTATTCGCCGTTCTGCTCATTGCGATGATCGGGGATCACCGTGTCCCTGGGGACCCCAGCCTTCCATGATCTGGGTACAGAGTCAATGAAATTGCTTCTTTACCATGTGACCGGCTGTGTCCTATCACAGCCGGCACTTCCGACAATAACAAACAGCGGCGTGCGCGCCCCTGGGGGCGTTTAGCGCAACTATCGGGGTTCGGGCTTGCTTGTCCCTCAGTCAAAGCCTAACCCCGATCAGGGTAAAGAGCCAATGATCTTTATATATACCTGTCACCTGCCCATCGGAGTACCCGAGTACCTGTCACCTGCCCATCGGAGTACCCGAGTACCTGTCACCTGCCCATCGGAGTACCCGAGTACCTGTCACCTGCCCATCGGAGTACCTGTCACCTGCCCATCGGAGTACCTGTCACCTGCCCATCGGAGTACCTGTCACCTGCCCATCGGAGTACCCGTCACCTGCCCATCGGAGTACCCGTCACCTGCCCATCGGAGTACCCGTCACTCGGAGTACCCGAGTACCTGGCCATCGGAGTACCCGTCGCCTGCCCATCTGCAGCCCATGCCTCATAAAATATACATTGGGGTGTTTGCTTTCCAAAATGGGGTAATTTTGTGAGTAATTCCACTCCTGGTACTCCAGGACCTTCAAAAGTGTGATAGGTAGGAATGAAATTAGATGTGTAATTTATGCTCCTAGAACGCCTTAAGGTACTACTTCATCACTCTATGTGGCCGTGCTGTGTAAAAGTCTCGCACATGTGGTATCGCCATACTCTGGACGAGTAGCAGAATATATTTTGGGGCGGGGGGGGGGGGGGTAATTTTTGCTATGTACATGCTATGTGTTAGAAATATCATATAAATTGACAACTTTGTGTAAAAAAAAAAAAAAAAAAGTTTTCATTTTCTTTCCACGTTATCCGAAGACTTATGGAAAAAATGAACCGTACAAAAGACTCATAATGCCTCATAGAATATATGTTGGGGTGTTTGCTTTCCAAAATGGGGTCATTTTGTGGGTAATTCCACTGTCCTTGTGTTTCAGGACCTTCAAGAGTGTAATAGGTCATTAGGATATTTTATGTGTAATTTCTGCTCCTAGAACGCATGATGGTGCTCACTGCATGTTGGGCCTCTTTATGTGGTCAGGCTGTGTAAAAGTCTCACACATGTGGTATCGCCATACTCGGGACAAACAGCAGAATGCATTTGTGCGTGTCATTTTTGCTATGTATATGCCATGTGTATATCTTATAAATTGACCACTTTGTGTAAAGATAACAGTTTTTATTTTCTTTCTGCGTTTTTCAAAGACTTGACCATACAAAAGGCTCATAATGCCTCATAAAATATACATTGGCGTGTTTTGCTTTCCAAAATGGGGTCATTTTGTGGGCAATTCCATTGTCCTGGTGCTCCAGGGCCTTCAAAAGTGTAATAATAGGTGGCTGAGAAATGAGATGTGTAATTTATGCTCGTAGAACGCCTAAAGGTGCTACTTCAATGTTGGGCCTCTGTATATGGCCAGGCTGTGTGGTATCACTTGTGGTATCGTCATAATCAGGAGTTGTAGCAGAATGTGTTTTGGGGTGTCATTTTTGCTATCTACATGCTATGTGTTGAAAATGTCTTATTAAATGGACAACTTTGTGTTAAAAAAAATGCATTTTCATTTTTTTTCCCCACATTTTTCAACTACTTCTGGAAAAAAATGAACCATTCAAAAGACTCATTATGTCTCATAGATTATACGTTCGGGTGTTTGCTTTCCAAAATGGGGTCATTTTGTGGGAAATTCCCTTGTCCTGGTGCTCCAGGGCCTTCAAAAGTGTAATAGGTGGCTGAGAAATGAGATGTCTAATTTATGCTCGTACAACGCCTGAAGGTGCTACTTCAATGTTAGGCCTTTGTATGTGGCTAGGCTGTGTAAAATTCTCACACATGGGGTATCGCTATACTCAGGAGTAGCAGAATATATTTTGGGGTGTCATTGCAAGTATGCATATGCTGTATGTGAGAAATAACTTGTTTAACAATTTTGTGTTAAAAAAAAATATTCTTCATTTCTCTTTTGTTCGTCGACAGGCACATCGATTCTTAGGACTAAGTGGGTTATACTGCCCTCTTCAGGAGTTTACTAGGAAGAGCAGGCAGTTATAACAACAAAAAGAACAGTAACAGACACAGCCCCTCCCAGGGGGCAGTCCCCACTGGCAGATAACCCCACACCCAGCTGCTGCTAGCTCAGTTTGTTCTGCCTAGGGCAATGAGTTAGACCTAGGCTCCCTGTTGGGATCTGTGGTCAGCCTCACAGATGAAGACTTCAATCAAGGCGACAGGCTGGTTCTTGGATCCAGGTAGTCTCCCCATTACTCGTTAGACCTGATGCTTCGCGCTGGGTCGACCGCGACAGACCCCGACCGGACGGGATGGCCCTGCGGGTTAAATGCCCCGCCATCGCACGCAGTGTGTCCAGGGCCGACAGCTCCCTCCGGCCTAGCCAGGAGCGTGTAAGCTGTCTCGGGTGGGTTCTCCCGCACCACCCATAGTGTTTAACCCCTTCCCCGCCAATGTCCTTTTTACATTGATCACTGCATTTTTATAACACTGCTCAATGTAGTAATGTCACTGGTCCCCAAAAAGTGTCATTTGGGGTCAGATTTGTCCACTGCAATGTCAGTCCTGCTAAAAATCACAGATCGCTGCCATTACTAATAAAAACAATAAAAAGAAAAAGTCAGTAAATCTATCCCATAGTCTGTAGACGCGATAACTTTTGCACAAACCAGTCCATATACTATGGCAATTTTTTTTTTTTACCAAAACTATTTAGAAGAATGTATATCTGCCTAAACTGATTATTTTTTTTTTCAAAAAGTAAGAAATGTGGGTTTTTTTGCAAAATTGTCGCTCTTTTGTTTATAGCGGCGATTAGAAATGACGCAGAGGGGATCAAATACCACCAAAAGAAAGCTCTATTTGAAGAAAGGACGTCAATTTTGTTTGGGTACAACTTCGCATGACCGTGCAATTGTCGGTTAAAGCGACGCAGTACCGTATCGCAAAAAATAGCCTGGTCGTTAAGGGGGCTGAAGTGGCAAATGCTGGAGCAGGAGTAGCTGTAAAAACGTCCTGTGTGCATGAGGCCTAAACATTATTATAATTTTTTTTTTTTTTTTAACCACTTCAGGGTTTCCAGCTTTAGGACCGGAGCCCTTTTTGCGATTTGGCGCTGCGTCGCTTTAACTGACAATTGCGCGGTCGTGCGACGTTGTACCCAAACAAAATTTGTGTCCTTTTTTTCCCACAAATAGAGCTTTCTTTTGGTGGTATTTGATCCCCTCTGCGTCATTTCTGATCACCGCTATAAACAAAAGAAGAGTGACAATTTTGAAAAAAAACCCAATTTTCTTACTTTTTGCTAACATACAAATCCAAAAAAAAATATAAAAAAACATTTTTTTTCATCGGTTTTGGCCGATTTATATTCTTCCTCATATTTGTGATGATAAAAATCGCAATCGGCGTTCATTGATTGGTTTGCGCAAAAGTGGTCGCGTTTACGGATGATGAGAATTCATTTTTGGGGTTTTCATTTTTTATTTTTTTTTTTACTAGTAATGGCGGCGATCTGCGGTCTTTAGCGGTACTGCGATATTTCAGCGGACATGTCGGACCATTTTGACACTTTTTTTGGGACCATTGGCATTTATACAGCGATCAGTGCTATAAAAATGCACTGATTACTGTGTAAATGCCATTGGCAGTGAAGGGGTTAACCTGCAGGGGGCGCTCTAAGGGTTAACTGTGTTCCCTGGGCGTGTTCTAACTGTGGGGGGACTGTCCTAGCAGAGGAAGGGAAGTGGTCACAGCCTCCGTATACAGGAAGGCTGTGATCACAGCCCTTCCCCCTTCACAGAACGGAGGTCCGTGTTTACATACACGGACCTCCGTTCCTTCGCTCCAGGGGGGCCATCGCGGGTAGCCGGCAGCAATCTAAGCCGCCACACCCGCTCCCTGGCCCTCCCCGAACACGGTGAGCGCGCGGGCGCGCCTCCGGCGGCGCGCTCGTGATCGCGGCGATTTGCGCTCACCAGCCACCTTGTCGCCGTCGGCAAGGGGTTAAACAAACTTGTCATACTTGCCTTCTCTGTGGTGGTTTTGCACAGAGCAGCACCGATCCTCCTCTTCTTGGGTCCCCCTCCGGTGCTTCTGGCTCCTCCTGCCTTCAGAGTGCCCCTATAGCAAGGTAAAACAACTTCTGTCTTTTTTAGAATCAAACTTTTTTACTACCTTCTCTGGCCCAGGACTACATGCCCCATGTGGCATTGCTCCTCACACATTCACAAGTTCTCAGGGACTTATTGACTTGTATGGCTGGTGTACTGAGCTGTATGTGAGCTTCACTATATTTCCTTATATGTAAAGAAATAATGCATCCTGTATGCAGGCTAACTGATTATGGAAATAAATGACAAGGATCTGAAAAAATAATTGTTGCTCCACATAAAGATGGCCTAGGCTATACGAAGTTTGCCAAGACCCAGAAACTGAGCTGCAACATGGTGGCCAAGACCATACAGCAGTTTAACAGGACAGGTTCCACTCAGAACAGGCCTCACCATGGTCGACCAAAGAAGTTGAGTGCACGTGCTCAGCCTCATATCCAGAGTTGGCTTTGGGAAATAGATGTATGAGTGCTGCCAGCATTGCTGCAGAGGTTGTAGGGGTGGAGGGTCAGCCTGTCAGTGCTCAGACAACATACGTCGCGCACTGCATCTAATTGGTCTGTATGACTGTCGTCCCAGAATGAAGCATCTTCTAAAGATGTTGCACAAAAAAGCCAGAAAACAGTTTGCTGAAGACAAGCAAACTAAGGACATGGATTACTGGAACCATGTCCTGTGGTCTGATGAGACGAGCATAAACGTATTTGGTTCAGATGGTGTTGAGGTCTGTGGCTGCATGAGTGCTGCTGGCACTGGGGGAGCTACAGTTCATTGAGGGAACCATGAATGCCAACATGTACTGTGACATACTGAAGAAGAGCATGATCCCCTCCGTTCGGAGACTGGGCCGCAGGTCAATATTCCAACATAATGATCCTACACACACCTCCAAGACGACCACTGCCCTGCTAAAGAAGCTGAGGTTAACCACTTAAGGACCGGATGGATTTCCCATGTTAGGACCAGAGCACTTTTTGTGATTCGGCACAGCGTCGCTTTAACTGGCAATTGCGCGGTCATGCGACGTACCCAAACTAAACTTGCGTCTTTTTTTCCCCCACAAATAGAGCTTTCTTTTGGTGGTATTTGATCGCCTCTGCTTCATTTCTGATCATCTCTATAAACAAAAGAGAGACAATTTTCTAAAAAAAAACCCAACTTTTTACTTTTTGCTGAAATACAAATCCAAAAAAAATGTATTCATCAATTTTGGTCGATATATATTCTTCCTCATATTTGTGGTAAAAAAAATAAATCACAATCGGCGTTTTGCGCAAAAGTTGCGTTTACAAACCATGAGAATTCATTTCTGCCGTGTGTTTTTTTTTTTTTTTTTGTTTACTAGTAATAGCGACGATCTGCGATATTGCATCGGACATGTCTGACATTTTTGACACTTTTTTTTTTTTTTGGGACCAATGACCTTTATACAACAATCAAATTTAAATATCCACTGATTACTGTATAAATGTCATTAGCAGTGAAGGGGTTAACCTGCAGGCGGCAGGGAAGGGGTTAACTGTGTTCCCTAGGTGTGTTCTAACTGTGAGGGGGCTGGGCTGGCAGGGGCACCAGAGATCTAACTGATCCCGTGCACAGGGATCAGTAGATCTTTGACATGCCGCCTGTCAGAACGGGAAACCGATGTGTTTACAGCGACAGTTCCCCGTTCTGGCTCTGTGACAGGGCATCACAAGTCGCCGGGGGACATACAGTCCACCCGGCCTGTGGCCACATTCTCCCCCTAGCAGCCGCGCACTAAAGTGACTATAAGCGTTGATTCGCGGGACAGGGCCACACTGTCCCCGCTTATAGTCGTATGGTGGTCGGCAAGTGGTTAAGGTGATGGATTGGCCAAGCATGTCTCCAGACCTAAACCCTATTAAGCATCTGTGGGGCATCCTCGAACGGAAGGTGGAGGACCGCAAGGTCTCTAACATCCACCAGCTCTGTGATGTCATCATGGAGGAGTGGAAGAGAACTCCAGTGGTAACCTGTGAAGCTCTGGTAAACTCCATGCTCAAGAGGGTTAGAGTACAACTTAAGGCAAAATACATATTTTAGTAAATTCTCATTTATGTGTAGCCATGTGCTCCCTTGAGAGTGGCTGGTAGTAGTGGTTCACCTTATAGCTGCCCTCAATCACACCATATATCACACATCCGGAGACACCGAACAGGCCGGCTCTTGTTTTTTTTTATTTAGGGGAAATAACTTGGATGGGCATAAGGGATGACTGTGGGATGCCCAAAGAATTATGGTACATGAACTCCATATACAGTCCTGTATATGCACACCTGCACTGCGGACACTTACTCCTCACAACTCTCCAGCACTCAACTTGCTGACTGTTTCTTCTACAGTTCTCTCTAACACAGAACTTGCAGATTATCACTCTTTTACTTCTCTCCAGCACATCACTTAGTTTCCAGCCTGAAAGGAAATTTATCAAGCTTCTCTCCCCCTTCCTCTTCACTGCAGCTAGCACATGATGAGGTCTACTCTGTATTCGCAGGACCTCAGGAACTCCCATTACAGGCCAGGGATCACGGGCCCCTGAATGAGTAGCAAAGTACGAGTGTTAGCCGGGCTTTCAATGGACTACAGAAAAAAAAGAAAGGGGGGGGAGGGCGGTGATACCGTGCAAAAGGCCTTGGTTAGTATCTAATGTTAGTTTTAACCACTTCACATCCGGGCCATTTCTGGCACTCCTCTCCTACATGTAAAAATCATCATTTTTTTTGCTAGAAAATTACCCAGAATCCCCCAAACATTATATATGTTTTTTTTTTAGCAGAGAGTCTAGGGAATAAAATGGCGATCATTGAAACTTTTTACATCACACGATATTTGCACAGAAATTTTTCAAACGCGTTTTTTTTTTTTTTTTTTGAAAAGAGCAATTCAGTGAATTAAAAAAATACAAAACAGTAAAGTTAGCCCAATTTTTTGTATGTTGTAAAAGGATGTTATGCCAAGTAAATTGATTGCCAACATGTCACGCTTTAACCACTTGCCGACCGCCAAACGCATGTTGACGGCGACAAGGTGGCTCGATATCGCAAACCGCCGTCATATGACGGCGGCTGCGAGATCGTGCACTGTGAGCGTGCACCGCCGGAGGAGCGCGCGCTCACTGTGTCCGGGGGGGGGGGGGGGCGCAGCGAGCCAGTGGGGCGGACTCAATCTCCGCCGGCTACCCGCGATGCCCCCCCCTGCAGTGAAAGAACGGAGATCCGTGCATGTAAACGTGGATCTTTCTTCATTCTGTGAGAGGGGGAAGGACTGTGATCACAGCCTTCCTCCTATATGGAAGCTGTGATCACTCCCCTTCCCCTGCCAGTCAAACACTAATACAGTTAGAACATGCCCAGGGAAGAGGGAACTCAGTTAACCCTTAGAACGCCCCCTCCAGGTTAACCCCTTCATTACCAATGGCATTTACACAGTAATCAGTGCATTTTAATAGCACTGATCGCTGTATAAATGCCAATGGTCCCAAAAAAGTGTCAAAATGGTCCGACATGTCCGCCGCAATATCGCAGTACTGCTAAAAATCGCAGATCGCCGCCATTATTAGTGAAAAAGAGAATAACCCCAGAAATGAATTCTCATCATCCGTAAACGCGGCAACTTTTACGCAAACCAAACGGCAATTTCCCCGCCCCCCCCCCAAGCACAAATATGAGGAAGAATATAAATCGGCCAAAACCGTTGAAAAAAAGTTTTGTTTTTTTTTTGCAAAATTGTCGCTCTTCTTTTGTTTATAGCGGCGATCAGAAATTACGCAGAGGGGATCAAATACCACCAAAAAAAAGCTCTATTTGTGGGAAAAAAAGGACGCAAATTTTGTTTGGGTACAACGTCGCACGACCGCGCAATTGTCAAAGCGATGCAGTGCCGAAAAAGTGCTCTGGTCCTAAAGTGTGAAATCCTTCCGGGGCTGAAGTGGTTAAAATTGCGAACACTCGTGGAATTGCGCCAAACTTTGGTACTTTAAAATTTTTTACAGGTTACATGTTTAGAGGTACAGAGGAGGTCTAGTGCTAGAATTGTTGCTCGCTCTAACGCAGGCAGCGATACCTCACATGTGTGGTTTGAACACCAGTTACATATGTGGGCGGGGCTTGTGTATGCGTTCACTTCTGCGCGCGAGCATGGGGGGACTTTAATTTTTTTTTATTTATTATTATTTTACTTTTTTTTTATTTGCAGTCTCTTTAATTTTTTATTTTTTTTATCACTTTTATTCCTATTACAAGGAATGTAAACATCCCTTGTAATAGGAATGGTGTGTGACAGGTCCTCTTTATGGAAAGATATGGGGTCAATATTGCCTCACATCTCTCCTGCAGGCTGGAAAAAGACAGAGATCAGAAAAAAAATTTCAGATCCCGGCTTTGTTTACTAAAGCCGGCCCGGGCCTGACGTCATAACGTCGCGCCCGGTCCTTCGAGGGTGATAGAGATGACTGGTGACCAGATGGTCATCAGTCGTCTTCCTGACAATCATCCGGCGGCGACGGATCTCTTCTCCTTGCCGCTGATCATACGGGCGACCCGGGAGAAGCACCAAATGGCAGCGGGAGGGGGGTGCGTCACCTCCTGCTGCCTATTAGAATGATCAGGGGGCTAAACTGCCGCTATGATCATTCTTATGGTGTAGGGAATCGCCAGCCGGAAAGAATATCTGGATGGTGCCTGTAGCTGCTGGCACCGTTCAGATATCACCTTTTAAAGTCCAGGACATCCATGGACATCCTACCGGCGGGAAGGGGTTAAAGATGGAGCAGGGGTGTGTTAATGGATCCCTGTATCTTGCTAAATTTGGCTGCAGCCCCCAGTAAGACACTAAAAGTGCCAGATATGAAAGGTTAGCAGATGTGGTGGGATGGCGCTGCCGCTTATACCAGTAAATTATGCGAACTGCAGAAAAGTTGTTTTATATTGCCAATAACAAAGTGTTATAGTGCATTAAAGTGCTGTAAATTAATAGTGCAAATCTGATGTGCAAACTATAAAGCAAGTGATTACTATCAACAAGTTGCCGTGGTACATAAAAGTGCCAAAGAATTAGTGTAGGTGTGTTACTACTGCCTAATGTGCTAAAAATGTTACAAGGCGCAAGTGGTCACAAAGCGCAAATTGGTTCCAAAGCGCCAAGTGGCGATGAAATACAGACAAATATAAAGTGCTAGAGAAACAATTATAGGTACTCCTTGCCAGTATGTTGGTTCTGTCAAATGTGCAAAAAATTGGAAGTGGTTAAATTTCAGTTAGGGCTTGTTTACACTTGCTTCAAAACAGGGCGTATGACACGCTTTGTTAAAGCTCTCTTAACGCCAGTGAAAGCTCCTGTCACTAAATAAAATGGTTCGCTTACAGTCCTGTTTACACCTTGTGTTGGCTTTGCTTTGCCTCAGCTTTGCGTCAAAAATTATACCCGATGTAGCTTTAGCCATGCTTCAAAGCCTCTTCAACGCCTCCATAGAAGTCTATGACAAAGCTTGTTTGAAGCTCGCTTGAAGCACCTGCGGCTTTTCAGAGGCTTTAATTCAGCTTTAGCTTCGCTTTGTTTTGGAGCTATTGCAGGTGTAATATATCAACAAACACACAGGGCATCGGCCAAGCTTCAACAAAGCTTTAAAAGAGCCTCATTGAAGCACCGCCAAAGCCTCATTGAAGCACCACCGAAGCCTATAAGCAAGCCCTTAGCGTGTTTAATACTTTTTCCCCTGTTTCTTTCCATCATATTACACATAACTTCATTTTTTAACTTTTTTGTTTTGGTTTCTTTGTATGTAGGGATTGCATGGGTTGTTATCGACATGTGGTGAATAAATAGCAACAAAGTGTTTGTTAAGCCACTTGTATAAAAAGTTCCCATCCGCTGTATTATAACAAGAAATTGCCCTATGTCTGTGTTATAACACATATATATATATATATATATATATATATATATAATATACACTTCTCTGTATAGATAATAGACCTAACTAGGATCAGTTGTCGTTTTTCAGCTTTTCTCTCTCAGCTCAGAGTTCCTGAGGGTGGGGCTGAGCACTGCTGCTGACAGCTGGAGAGAGCGAGCCCTGCTGTGTTATCTATATAGGTAATATTTCTGACATAACACTGACACAGGGAACTTCCTCTAATACAGTGGGTTAGGAGCTTTTAGAGTCACGAGAACAAAAAGGAGAAAAATGGTGATGAGAGTACCTTGTGTGTGTGTGTGTGTGTGTGTATTTTTTTATATCTTTTTTTTTTTTTTTTTTTTTTTTTGTCTCCATGCCCCTTCTTTGACTATGTAATTTCTCTCATTAACAAGCATGGTAGAATGGGGCTTATGTACAGCTTTTCCCTAACTGTTCTCTCCCCCTACCTCCTCTGGCTGGGCTGGAATTTGCTGCTCCTTGCCATATCCTTATCGGCCAAGTGTAGGTCAGGTGGTGCCGTTCTTATTGGTTGGTACTCGTGAGTGGGCTAGGTCAGCCGATGTAGATCGCGTTGTCCCGCTGTTAGCCTGGAGATCCTAAGAAGCAGCAGTGAGACTGAGGAAAATGAGAATGGAGCCCAGCACAGACCCCAGAACAGCATTTTAAAGTCTTGTAAAAGTACTGCCGTGCGCGTCGCAAAACTGCTAGCTGGGGGGAGTGTAGAGATAATGGGATAGTCTTCTGAGGTCAAGACGCCCACTGATCGGCGATTGAGGGCTTACACAGGCATTGGGGTACAGAAATTACAGGTAACAGTATAGCGGTTTGCTTTACACATGTGGACCAATGGCTTTTATGGTGCATGCACTGGATTTTTACAGCCACTTTAAGCTGGCCATACTGTAGGAATTTTGGAAATTCGCTCACTGGATTGCCCTGCTGGCTTCTCTCCGTTTTGACAAAAAGATCTTTTGTCAAGAGGAGTCTGCTGGAAGAATTGACAGCTGTCAAAATACAAAAACCACAGCAGATTAGTTTGTGTGGATAGAGAATTTTTTTTTTTTTCCTTCCAGCATAGACCTTTAGAATTTCTGCACATCTTAATGCATTGAATACATTACGGTAAAATGTTTGCATTTACAATCACTTTAAGGCTCACTCTTGATCGTGCAATGGCTTATACCTAATATACCCATAGCTTGCCTAGTTCTTTTTTTTTTAATTTGTAAGAAATACACACTCCTCCTTGATGGTGTGTGGCAGTTTGTGCCTGGGTGCTTGAGCCTTAACTGGAGATCCTGCCAGGAGCAAAACTTTTTGCAAGCAAATACTAAGCCACTGCCTCAGCTGCAGCGGTCATAACTATCTCTACTTCGGTGTACTGACAACGCTGCTGCTGATTTGTGAGGCAATGGTTTTGTGTTTTCAGCCTTCTGTTAGGAAGTTGTAACACGCAGAATCTTCTAGTAAGAAACTTTGCAGGACCTGCTGCGGTGCGAATTTACTGCAAATTTAATATGTTTGCGGTGCAAATTTGTATATTTACTGCTGCAGAGCGGCGGCTCGTGTGTGCGCAGATGGCAGAAGCGCGCCGCCGCAGGCAAGCTCTCATGCCCACCGCACTCTGCAGGAGTGTGCCCGCGGCTCGAGCGGACCCGATGTCCGCTGGCGAGCCGCAATGACCTGCCAGAGAGGGAACTGGGAAACGCTGTGTTTACAGTGGGCATGTAAGAGATCTACTGGTCCCTGGGATCAGTTAGATCTCTTATGCCCTTGGTAGCCCAGCCCCCTCAGTTAGAACACTCCTAGGGAACACAGTTAACTCCTAGATCTTCCCATGCAGGTTAACCCCTTCACTGCCAATGACATTTGTACAGTAATCAGTGGATATTTAAATTTCTGATCACTGTATAAATGTCATTGGTCTCAAAAATGTCCATGCCCTCCCAATATCAAATTCCTGATAAAAATCACAGATCGCCGCCATTACCAGTGTAAAAAAAAAAAAAAAAAATTAAAAATGCCAGAAATGAATTCTCACGTTTGTAAACGTGGCAACTTTTGCGCAAACCAATCAAACGCCAATTGTGATTTTTTTTTTTATTTTTTTTTTTTACCAAAAATATGAGGAAGAATATAAGTTGGCCAAAACCGATGAATACATTTTTTTTTTTTTGGATATGTATTTTAGCAAAAAGTAAGGAAAATATTGTTTTTTGCAAAATTGTCGCTCTTTGTTTTGTTTATAGCGGTGAGTAGAAATGACGTGGAGGTAATCAAATACCACTAAAAGAGAGCTCTATTTGGGGGGAAAAAGGGACGCCAATTTCGTTTCGCTATATTGCTGCACAACCGCGTAATTGTCCGTTAAAGCAGCGCAGTGCCGAATCCCAAAAAGTGCTCTGGTCGTAACGTGGGAAATTCTTCCGGGGGTGGAGTGGTTAAGCTATCTCAACGGCTTAAATTCGCAGTAGTGTTTGCAGCAGTGTGAATGGGCCCTAAAGCATGATGGCAAAGATGCTTAATTCGTTTTTTTTGCTTTACAATACACATTAACATGAATAAATAGGTGGACCTTTGATGAGATGAGGATCAGCGACATACAAGTAAAGCAGAGCTTTCACGTGAAATGAGCAAATGTGGTAACTCATGGTTAATTACAATGTATACACAGAAAGCAAAGCTTTAACCCTTTCCCTGTCAGGCTCTGCACTCCCCTTTAAACTGTGGTGGCCAGACCAATTTTGCTATTTTAACATTTTTTTTTTTTCCCCCTTACAGCTTTCAGAGTTTGGGAAAGACCCCTTAAAGCAATACATTTTCTGAAAACATCCGACCAATAAGCCCCCGTGATATTTGCGCATATGTTTACCAAAACAATTTTGCTAAAAATACACAACAATCCTTATTATGTACAAAATTCCTGTTAACTATAAAAACTAAAACTCTATTCAGTTCATTACAAAATTTGTAAATTTTTAAATTGTGCCTTTTTGTGAAATGGTGAAAACTGAAGGCGTGCAAAACTGTAAATAAACACAATTTACTTTAAAATCTGAGGTTATCATTCTTCACTTACAACTTTCAGAATTTGTAAAAGACCCCCAAACAATATATTTCCTGAAATCACATGGCCTGTAGAATAAAGAAAATGTGCTACTGATTTTTTAGACCCCGCAATAGTTGCGCAAATCACCATTTTTGCTAAAAATACATTAATATAATTTGCGGACATAAACGCTATAGAATTTATAACATTCCAGCTAAATTGCTACTAAGCTCTTGTTCACATGGTGTGTACTAAAGTGTATGCCCATGGAAGGCCAGGTTTACGTGCACAGCAATGCCCAGGTATTCCATCCATTCCTCTGCAGACAGTCCTATTCATGTCAATTGGGATGCACAATTTACTATTTGTCAGTGATCAATGAACACATAAGTGATCAGTACGGATTACTGTCTGTGTTCATTGACCACTTACGGACCACCCGCTGTATAATGGCGGTACTTTGCCGTGGAATACCGTTTATATAACCCCGGTATCGTGTTTTTTTTCAGCGGGCGGTCCGCTTTCAGATAAAAGTGGTCTCTGCGGCTGAATGACCGCAAGATCACTTTTCTCCTATCGTTCACTGACAGACGCAGCTCTCCATTACGTGTGGGGTTTATGCTGGTCTCACTAGGACAACTAGGCAGGGAAAAGAAAAAGCTGGCCCCTCCCATGGGGGCCGTCCTCTCTTCCCACATAAACCTCCTCATAGCATAGCTCTTCAGTTTCAATGCCTAGTTTGCAAGGAGTTGACCTGGCTTCCCTTCAGGGAAATTGCGGTCATGTTTGTGACCGTTTTTTATTTAATTTTCTTTTACTTTTATTTGTCTTCTATCAAGCAATTGATCTGCTATCAAGCCGACCGATGCGAGCCGGTCCCGCCGTATGGGGACCCGCAGCATCGTGCCCGTTCCGTGCGGGCGGCCTGGGGTGATCCCCCCCCCCCCCTTACGCCCAGCCCCGGATGTGATTCGGGAAGGGGGGCTTTCTGGCCTGCAGCATACCGCCCAAGCAGGGGCAGAAGGTCTACGACTGGGTGGCTACCCATGGCGTGGTCCGGAGAGGTGAGTGAGAGTTCCTTCCTTCCCCCCTTTTTAGGGGCGGAAAGGGGGGACCGACGACCCAAAAAAAAAAACATACAAAAAAAAAACGTTAGGGGCGCGTGGAGCTCCTGTTCACCCCCTTCACACCCCCCTTCCCCCCTCACCCGATCGTCTAGCGCCGTTCGGTCGGCCGCCATTTTGCGGCGGAACGCTGCCATTTTGCCCGTAGCCGCAGACATATTGGGCCTATGGGGCTTTCCCTCTAGCGTTTAGAGCAGCCATTTGCAGTACTGCACGTTTCCTGCAGGTGTTTTTCGGCCTCTAGTGTTCAACGGCGGCCATATTAGAATCCCTGCTTATGCAAAAACGTGTCTACAGTTTTTACTTTCACTTTGGAACGGTGTGTGCTCCTGACGGTGTGGCTCTCTTGACGATCCTCAGGGTTATGACAGCAAACAGCAAGTATAGCTGGGCTCTCCTGTGGGTGCTGGTGGCGGCGGGTGCAGTCCTCCTGGGTTCCCTGGTGCACTGTGGGGCGGTGGTGTGCGGCTGTGTGGGGGTGCCTTTAATTTTTAGTATGCATCTGTGTGTTACTAAGGGAGCTGAACATGCTAGGAGCAATCAGCGGCAGCGCAATCTGCGCAAGGGGCTTTTCTGGACCAGCTGTGGCGGTCTTTAGTGAATTCTCCCCAGGGCGGATGTCAGCAACAGGCCCCCTGAGAAGCATCCCCCTCCTCCTTGCTTTTCAAGGGAGGATTTTGATCCGCAAGGTCCCTCGGACGGAAAAGAGGATCAGGGGATGGCAGCTGCGCCATTATGATTGGTATCGCACTACGATGCGACTGAGCCAGGGTGGCGAATCGCAGATTTCTGCGCATGTGTGTGGGTCCTCCAGGCCCCCTAGGGCACCCAAGGCTTACCCACATGATCAATTTCCTGATCACCTTGTTTATTGTAAATGGCAGCGTCAGCAGCATTCTTTTAGCGCAGCACAGTGGTGTAGTGGGTAGCGCTTGCGCCTGGCAGCATAATGCTTGCTGGCTCAGATCCTAACCATGACCTGCCTGAGGTTTGCATGTCCTCTCTGTGCATGCGTGGGTTTCCTCCCGGTGCTCTGGTTTCCTCCCACACTCCAAGGGACATAGGTCCAAACGGTTCGCTGCTCGCTATCCCTTGAGGAAAGCTTTTTAAAAAAAAAAAAAAAAAAAAGATGGGAGTCGCCTTGGGGTCCTGCCGATAGCTCGCCTTAATAAGATGATGACCATTCCTCTGGAAGGGGTTCCTGCCTTCAAGGGCCCCGCTGACAAAAGACAGAGGCGCTGTTAAAGTCGCTCTTCCTGGTAGCAGGCTCTACTCTGTGGCCAGCCCTGATGTCCGCCATGGCAGCGCTATATCTGTCTGAGCGTATGGCGGAGCTCCAGAATATTCGGGACTGCGGCCGCTTGCTGGATACGCCGCAGAGGGCTGTATTTGCTTCGAGGTCGCAAGTACCTTGGTGATGCGGCCATTGATTTACTGCCTATGTGATTCAGGGTAGTAGTGTTGCTGTATCATAAGACGGGTACTCTGGTTGCGTTTTTAGTCCGGTGACCATGCTTCCACAGACCTTCTCTTTCAGGGTGGACGTCTATTCGGTCCACGGCTGGGTGAGATCATTAATTTCACAGGAGGTAAGTGCCCTTCTTCCCAGAGCCTGGAGGACACGGTAAGGTCGCTGCAGTGGCAGCGCGAAACCAAAAAAGCGGAGGACAAGTCCTCCTCAGCCTGATGGGCTGCCCCCACCCGGAAATCGGGTGGGGGAGCGTCTTCTGTGATCCGCAGGCAGTGGCTGGCCCACATTCCCGATCGTTGGGTCCGGGAAGTGGTGTCCACCGGGTACAGGATAGAGTTCAACACTCTACCCCCAGACAGGTTCTTCCCATCAAACTTAAGGCTCCCACAGGACCGCCGGGAGGCTCTTTTTGGGGCTGTCCAAGCACTTTCGGTCCAGGGGGTGATCGTGCCAGTGCCTCCAGAAGAGAGGTTTTGAGGTTTCTCCTCGAGTCTATTCGTGGTTCCCGAAAAGGGCGGGGGGTTCAGCCAGTACTGGACCTGAAGGCCCTGAACCGGTATGTCAGGGCGCGGAAATTCCGGTTGGAATCTATCCGGTCGGTCAGGGGGAATTTTTGGCGTCCCAGGACATCAGGGATGCGTACCTCCATGTACCCATTCGTCCACGGCATCAGCGCTTCCTGCGCTTTGCAATGGGAGACCTCCATTTTCAATTTGTGGCCCTCCCCTTCGGCCTGGCCTCAGCACCTCGAGTTTTCACAAAACTGCTAGCCCCGGGACTACGGCACCTGCTTACCCATGTACCTCCATGCGTAGGGACTACAGGACCCTGCGGTTTTTAAGGGGGACTGGCTGGCCTATCTAAGGTTGGCCTTAAAGGCGCGGGACTGTATGGCCAAGTCCCGGAAGTCCAGGTCATGACCGACTTGGGGGGCGGGAAAAGCCCTTGGTGCTTATCTGAGCTCCTCTTTGGAGTTTTGGAGAGAAGACCTCCGTGACCGTGCTAGTGGGGGACCTGGCTTTCACGAACCTGTCGGGGTTTTTCTCGGAGGGCCGCCAGGACACCCTCGGAATTCAAACTAC
>BLSH010450411.1:577793-594639 GCA_018402905.1 Glandirana rugosa | reverse complement strand
TGATACGCAGGATGGTGGCGGAGGGGATACCAATGATCCTGGTGGCTCCAGATTGGCCTCGGCGCACTCGTGCGAGACGACCTTCTGTCTCAGGGGCCCATCTTGCACCCTGCTTTACCCTTGCTGGTTTTGACAGCTTGGCTATTGAGTCCCAGGTGCTAAGAGACAGGGGAGTTGCTGACTCTGTGATCCCTACGTTGTGGTAGGCTTGCAAGTGTACTTCCCGCAAGATTTACCACCACACCTGGAAGGCTTATATAGCTTGGTGCGAGGCGGAGGGTCATAACCCTCGCTCTGATGTCGTGTCCAGGGTCCTGACTTTTTTGCAGCAATGCCTGAACAAAAACCTGGCTTTGAGCACACTCAAGGGCCAGATATCGGCTCTGGCAATTCTTTTTCAGAGACCTTGGCTTCGCACTCGTTGATTCGTACCTTTTGTACAAGGTGTGCAACATGTGGCGCCTCGGGTGAATGCTCCGAGGGATCTGAATTTGGTGCTTTCTGTACTTCAGAAACCGCCATATGGGAATATCAGGGAGATTTCCTTACAATTGCTGTCGCAGAAGGTGGCCTTTTTAGTTGCCATCACTTCCGCCAGACGGTGTCTGCATTAGCAGTACTATCGTGCAAGTCTCCCTACCTGGTCCTACAAAGGGGCAAGGCGGTCTTGCGACCCTCTCCTTCATTTCTTCCGAAGGTGGTTTCTTCCTTTCACGTTAATGAAGATATTGTCCTTCCTTCATTGTGCCCTCGTCCGTCACTCTCAAAAGAGATTGAGTTACATACTTTGCACGTAGTGAGGGCCTTACGAGTGTACTTAGCTGCCACAGCTTCTTTTCTAAAAGCTGATGCCTTGTTTGGCTGTCAGAGTGTTCGCGCACAGGGTTGGCAACCTCGTTGGCTACGATTTCTCGTTGGATCAGACAGTCCGTGACCCATGCCTATTCTGCTCGGGGCAAGGTTCCCCCTTTTCTGGTCACGGTTCATTCTATCCGGACTGTTAGCACTTCCTGGGTTCTCAGGCACCAGGTCTCGGTGTCGCAGGTGTGCAAGGCGGCCACTTGGGCCTCAGTACACACTTTCACTAAGTTTTATAGGTTGCTTGCTTGCATCTTCGGATGCTGCTTTTGGCTGCAAAATTTTGCAGGCGGCAGTGTAGGCGCGTCTGGCGCCTCCTTAGAGGTTCAGTTGGGTACTGTACCCACACGTAATGGAGAGCTGCGTCCGTCAGTGAACGATAGGAGAAAAAGGGATTTTATTAAAACTTACCGTAAAATCCTTTTCTCCGAGTTCACTGACAGACGCAGCACCCACCCCTCTGTGCTCTGTTCTTGTACGGCTTGTGTACGAACTGAAGAGCTATGCGGAGGTTTGTGGGAAGAGGACGGCCCCCATGGGAGGGGCCAGCTGTTTCTTTTCCCTGCCTAGTTAACTTGGTGAGACCAGCATAAACCCCACACGTAATGGAGAGCTGCGTCTGTCAGTGAATTCGGAGAAAAGGATTTTACGGTAAGTTTTAATCCCTTTTTATCCTGGGCAGGAGAGGGGTGCCTCCCGCCACTTTCCTGTTGTCTCCACCGCTTACCGGATCCGGCGGAGGCGATCGGGTCTGCTCCCCTCACTGCCTGTATGCCAAGTGAGGGCAAGATGACTCGGCTCTGCTCCATGGTATTCAAGGGCGGAAGCGACGTCAAAGTGCTCTTGGGAAATTTTTCTTTTCAAGTGACTTTTTTTTTTATTTATTTTTTTTTATTTAATTTTAGTGTAAATCTGAGGTCTTTTTGATCCCAGATCTCATATTTAAGAGGTCCTGTCATGCTTTTTTTCTATTACAAGAATGTTCGCCCTGCTCTGTGTCCTTAAGGCCAATGGCTCCCCCTGCTGTCTCTGAGCCTAGATAGAGGCAGGAGAGCAGCTACACTCATGCACATCGCCGGATCTAAATTGGGCTCCGGTGAGTATTGGGGGGGGGGGGGGGGTCTTTGGGCAACTGAAAGTTTTTTACCTTCTATGCATGAAGGTAATAAAATGCAGCCTTTAGAATCACTTTAAAGATTTCTATTTTATTTCCCAGTCCCCTAGGGTACAAAGTTCATATAGCACTTTGTCTCATTTTTCTTGGAGCTATAGAAGTGAAGAGCCAGTGTATGACAGTGTGCCCCAAGCTCCACCCAACGATCTCGCCGACCGCATTTCAAAGAGACAAGTTGTATGAATAACAACGCCTTGTGTTGTCCTCCGTGCATTTTCTCAACACACGCTCCATCACACTGAATGTAAGGGAGGCCCTGCTTCAGTTGTGCGCAGGATTTTCATAACAATTGACAAGTTAAAATTATTCATAAAGGCCTCTTTGACACTGCTGCCACTCACTGTTGCCACCTTTTTGTGTAGGAATTGATTGATGGAGCTTGGATCGTGCTGTCAAATACTGCATCTAAGCTTCTAGAAAGGTGGGGGGGGGGAGTGCTGTTTGCAATTTTGTTTACCATAGGGGACTGGAGCATCCAATATATGAAGTGATAGTTATTTAATAAAAAAAAAAAAAATACATTTGTGACATTATTGTACAAAACACTTAATTTTGAAATTCACTTTTCCCAGCTTCCCATACACCAGGACCTGAACTTGGAGCATAATAGAGCCAGCTTTGTGAGCCTTTCTTCTAAAAATTACAGAAACTGTAACACTGGGGGCTTGCTTACAAGATGGAAAAGCACATGGAAAAGTTTATTATAGAGGGCTGCAGCTTGTCCATCCACTGCGCAGTCAGACTGGTTAAGGGGGCCCAGGCAGTGAACACACTACACTGGGAAAGCCTGCATATAGCCTGGGAAAGCTCCTTTTCCCACCAATATGCCTGGCTCTTAAAGGGGAACTTCATCCTACCTAGCCAATGGATTGTTGTCCCTTTATGAAAATAAATACATACTACTAGTCCAGGATGGTCTTCCTTGCAGGCACAGTTCTACGTGTGCCATGTTGCTCTTGCGCCGCTTTTTAAAATGGAATTCACACATTTTCATTCAAGTCTCAGTCCCAGCAACGGCAGTGTTAACAGAATTTTTCCTCTTTCTTGCTCTCAGTTGAGTGTGGACTGTGGTAAACAGAGTGCCCTAACAAGCAACAGCAACTCTCCTGTTCTCTGCCATCTCTGGGCGCAGCCAGGGCATGGAAAACTAAGTAGATTGCTCACTAACGAAGGAGCTAGTGCTCCATCTGTTAATTTCCTCCAATGTAACTGAGAATAGTCAACAAAGGCAGAGAGCACCAGAGATGAACTGTCGACCTTTCTAGATTTTCTGCAAAATAGGCACTTTCATTTGTTTATATTTTTTTCCTATGCATGAACTAAAATGCATATGACCACCCATTACTTGTACGGTGCATGCAGGTTCTCATGCAGACAGTGCAGGTAGTCGTTGGCTCTGTGTAGCAATATATTCAAGTAAAACTCCAGGTTGGTTAGTTCATTTTTGTCTGAACATCCGAAGTCTTATCCTTTCCTGACTGAAGTTGTTTAACCTTTTAGTTTGTAACATATTTGTTTTAGCATGACCACAATTTTCAATTTAGTTATAAAGCAGATGAGGGGACTGTAATTTTGGTTGCATGTTTGCATATCCTAAATGGTCTACAAAATGTGCAGTCTGACTAAATCGTTTATTTCTTGTGACTGATTGCTCAGGCCTAGAGTATTCAGAGTTGGGAACCAGTGTGTTTAAGTAGAAAGGAACACGGTTTCTGTTCAAATAAAAGCTTTATACCATTCCAGGAAATTTGCAGCTGAAGATTTTTTTTTTTTTCTCTCCCTACAGGTTTAAAAGAATTGAGAAACAATGGGGGCGTTTTTAGACAAGCCAAAGATGGAAAAGCATAATGCCCAGGGGCATGGTAATGCACTGCGTTATGGGCTTAGTAGCATGCAAGGTTGGCGGGTTGAGATGGAAGATGCACATACGGCTGTAATTGGTTTGCCAAATGGACTTGATGGATGGTCATTCTTTGCTGTATATGATGGTCATGCTGGTTCCCAGGTTGCCAAATACTGCTGTGAGCATTTGCTGGACCACATCACAAGCAACCAGGATTTCAAAGGAACTGATGGACAGCCGTCTGTGGAAAGTGTAAAAAATGGAATCAGAACAGGTTTTCTCCAAATTGATGAACATATGAGAGTCATTTCTGAGAAGAAACATGGTGCTGATAGAAGTGGGTCAACTGCAGTGGGTGTTATGATTTCCCCTCATCACATTTATTTTATCAACTGTGGAGACTCAAGAGGATTACTTTGTAGAAGCAAGAAAGTTCATTTCTTTACACAGGATCACAAACCGAGCAATCCACTTGAGAAAGAGCGTATACAAAATGCTGGTGGATCTGTGATGATTCAGCGTGTAAATGGGTCACTTGCAGTTTCAAGGGCTCTAGGTGACTTTGATTATAAATGTGTCCACGGGAAAGGCCCCACAGAGCAGCTTGTATCACCAGAGCCTGAAGTTTATGAAATTGAGCGGTCAGAAGAGGACGACCAGTTTATAATTCTGGCATGTGATGGTATTTGGGATGTCATGGGAAATGAGGAGCTGTGCGACTTTGTAAGGTCCAGACTAGAAGTTAACGATGACCTTGAAAAAGTTTGTAATGAAATTGTAGACACCTGTCTATACAAGGTACGGTACATTTTTGTCTAGATTATAAATGTTTTTCTATTTCACTGGCTTAAAGGCTAAGTTGGCCTTTGTTGACCTTTTTTTCTTTCTTTTTTTTTTTTTTCTCTAAATTTCAGCTCCCCTATGTACCATATAGCATTAATGTACTTCTTTTGCAGAAATAAAGCTTTCCATTTATTGTACACACTTACCTCGCTGACCTCATCGCTGATTTAAAAAAAAACTTCTCCATTCCTTCTGCCTTCCTGTACAGATAGGTCAGTGATGGCGAACCTATGGCATGCGTGCCACAGCTGGCATGCTGAGCCCTCTGTGGGCGCGCCAAGACGCCAGGAGGAAGAGCCCACACTGACTGCACACCCTGACTAGCCATCTATACAAGCTGTATCTCGTCCACACCACACACCCCCACCGAGCTACATCTCCCACAAGGCTCTGCCTGGGGTCAGGGATGATGTGTCTAGGGTGGGCGTGGACGAAAGGAAGTCTCTCCCACACGGCTCTGGGGCCAGCAGTGACGTCCACGGTGGGCGGGAATGAGATGCCGGGTTGAAAGCCACACCGACACCACGGGTGTATCTGGGGGGAGGGGGCGCAATGGGGCAATTGCTCCCCCCGAGTAAACATTAGAGTCTGAGGATGAGTGCACCCCAGGACATGGCAGAGCCGCGGTCGGGACAACTCACAGCCATTACAAATCGGCACTTGACTCTCCCCCGATTGCGCCTGCCTGGAAGAGGGAGGCGGGAGCAGCTGAGCGGAGAGAGCGAATGTGCCTGCCTGGAGGTAAAAATCCTCTAGCAGTATATCATGGAGTAGTTTACAGGAACCTCTGTGCTAAGTCTGCTGAGTTACTGCAGCTTAGCATAGAGGTGCTAGCTGACAAATGTGATTGCACCTACTTTTCATATAGCACAGTGAGAAATTGGGCTCATTAACCAGTTCCACACCACGCGCAGTATATTAGGCGGCGATTTGCACAGGCGCAGCTAGGGGGCGAGCGCGCGCCGCTGGCGGGACACTCTCGTGCCTGACACACTCCAGAGGAGTGTGCTCAGGGCTCGGGCCGACCCGATGTCCGCCGGCGAGCCGCGATGAGCTGCCAGAGTGAAAGAACGGGTAACCGCCGTGTTTACATCTGTCAATGGGGACATAAGAGCTCTACTGATCCCTGTCACTGGGATCAGTTAGATCTTATATACCCATAACAGCCCAGCCCCCCCCCCCACACAGTTAGAACATGCCTGGGAAACAGTTAACCCCTAGATCTCCCCCTGCAGGTTAACCCCCTTCACTGCCAATGGCATTTACACAGTAATCAGTGCATTTTTATAGCACTGATCGCTGTATAAATGCCAATGTTCCCAAAAAAGTGTTAAAAGGGTCCATGTCCGCTACAATATCGCAGTACCGCTAAAAATCGCAGATCGCTGCCATTACTAGTAAAAAATAAAAACCCCAGAAATTAATTCTCATCCGTAAGCGCAGCAACTTTTGCGCAATCCAATCAATAAACGCTGATTGCAATTTTTTTTTTTTTTTCCAAAAATATGAGGAAGAATATAAATCGGCCAAAACCAATGACAAAAAATGGATTCTCTTACGTTCACTGACAGACGCAGCTCTTCTTAAATGACACGTGGGTTTTATGTTGTCCTATCAGGAGTGACTAGGCAAAACAGATGCAAAAGCATCAGGGATAGGCTGGCCCCTCCCATGGGGGCCGTCCTCACCTGAGCCTATAAAACCCCCTGCTGGCCAATAGCATTCAGTTTTTTTTGCCTAGTGCAAAGGAGTTGACTGGGTTCCCTTATGGGACCTGCGTTTTTATGCATGTCATTTTTCTCTATGAAAAAGATGAAGACTTCTATCAAGTAGCCGGCCTTGGCATAGAGCGGATATCACGAATCCAAAGCTTTGCCCTGCCCGGCCACCTCCTGGCAACCTACCCTAAAATGACAGGGCTGCGTCGCTCATGGCCCGTTCCGTAAGGGCGGCCTGTGGCTGTTGCCACTTGTGCCCAGTGTCTGGCTTTTGCCTTTCCAGTAGCCTTGGCCAGCAGCAATCCTTCCCGGGACAAGGGGGGAAAGTCTGCTTCGGGTGGCTACCAGCAACGCCCGTCGGACTGGTGAGTGGACCCCTCCTCCGCCCTTAGGGCGTGGGGGGGCGACATCCGGGGCAGTTTTTTATTTTAGCGGTAGCTTTTTTCCCTGTCAGGGGGGCACCTACTTATTGCATTGCCCCCCTCCCTCCCCCCACCCCACGCCCCCCCCCCCCTCTGGTCTGCCGCGTTCGCGCGGCGTCGCGTTTGTGTTATTGAGGGCCCTGGGGCCTGTACCGGTGTTCCCACTGGGGAACGGTCGCTCGCGTGCATTTTTAGCCACCGCCATTTTGTGACAGTCGGCTCATGCTGTGCGAGCGCCATTTTCTCCCCGGTGGCGGGTTTTGGTATTACACTCTGTGTAACTGCACAATTTCTCCTCAGAGAAGCGGCAGCTGCATGTGTGGTACAGTCCTCATGCGCGCCTCTTTTCTCACAGCGCTGACAGGCTACAGGGCTAGAAGCAGCAGGTTTGGCTGGCTCCTTGGGGTGTGGATTTAGGTGGGCTTGTCCTCCCAGGCTCCCTGGGTGGTCTTGGTGGTGGTGGTGATACGTGGGGGGGGGGCGTCCCATTCAGGCCTATGTCTGGGGACGGTGACGCGGCAGCTATGGACCCTGTAGCGCCCTCTGATTGGCTGAGCAACGCTCCGCACAAGCCCCTGCGGTCACTTTGGACCTCTTGCGGGCTCTTTTTGTGGAATTTATTCCAAAGGTTACTGATCCGGGCCCTGTGCCCCCCGCTAAGCGCTTGGCCCCACATGTCTCCTCAGGCGAGGATTCAGATCATGAAGTCGCCTCGGTTGCCACAGGGACCCCCGTGGAACTCTCTGATGGCGAATTGGTCCTCTCAGATACTGAAGAGGACCAGGGGGCCTCAGTGGCGCGTGACAAGGCAATTGTAGCGGCGCTAATTGCTGACATTCGCCAGGCTCTGTGCCTTGCTCAGTCTGAGGAGGCGCAGACTTCCACTTATGTCTGTGGGTCTATGAAGCCTCCTAAGTCCCCTAGGGCTTTTCCCTATGATCAATTTTTTGAATGCACTGTTTTTAAGGAATGGGGTTCCCCCAAAAAATTCCTTCACCTTGCCTAAGCGTTTTGCAGTGTGCTATCCCTTTTGAGGATGCTTTCCTTAAGCGGTGGGCTTCCCCTTCGGTGGACCCACCGGTGGCCTGTTTAAATAAGGCTACCACCCTTCCTGTGGAGGGTTCGCCCTCTTTTAAGGACACGGCGGATCGTCGCATGGCAATGGTGTCTAAGGCTATTTTTCAGGTAGCAGGTTTTGCTATGCGGCCAGCTCTGGCCTCAGCAATGTCAGCGCAGTCCCTTTTTGAGTGCCTCTCCTCAGTGTGCAAAAACTGGCGTTGCAATTGTGCAAGGAATGAGTTGTATAAGGTGCAACATGTGGTGGAAGGCCTCCATTATCTGTGCGACTCCCTGCTGGACATCATGCCCATGCTGTCCAAAATTTCAGCTTTTGCTATAATCATCGGACGGGTGTTGTGGCTGAGGTCTTGGTCGGGTGATCAGGCGTCTAAGAAACGCCTCACTGACCTTCCCTTCCAGGGGGGTCGTTTGTTTGGTCCACAGCTGGACGAAATCATTAAAGATTTCACGGGGGGGGGAAGAGTCTCTTTCTTCCGGAACCAAAACGGCGGGACTTTCGCTGACGACAGGGCCCCTCTTTTTCTGGGCAGAAAGAGTTTTTTCGTGCCTCAGGTACAGCCGGGGCGGGTTCCAAGTCCGGTAAGGCCCCGGCTGGGTCTGGTAAGAGAACCTGGCAACGAAAGCCCGGTAAAGCGGAGGATAAGCCCTCCTCAGCGTGACGGGTTGCCCCCACCCATATCTCGGGTGGGGGGCCGGTTATTGGAGTTTGCGGACTGCTGGACAGCTCACATCTCCGATCGGTGGGTCCTGGATGTGGTGTCCACCGGTTACCGGATAGAGTTCAAAGCTCTGCCCCCAGACAGGTTCTTTCCCTTCCGCAGGGGCGTCTGGAGGAACTGTTAAGCGCGGTCCAGTCCCTCGCGGACATGGGCGTCGTGGTGCCAGTTTCACTGGAGGAGAGTTTCTGCGGTTTTTACTCAAACCTCTGTGGTGCCCAAAAAGGGCGGGGTCAGGCAGATTCTGGATCTCAAAGCTCTGAACTGCTTTGTCAAAGCACAGAAGTTCAAGATGGAGTCCATTCGCTCGATCGTTGCCGCCCTGCATCAAGGGGAATTCTTGGCATCCCTGGACATCAGGGACGCCTATCTGCACGTTCCCATCTGCCAAAGACACCAGCGTTTTTCTGCGTTTCACAGTGGGAGACCTGCACTACCAGTTTGTGGCCCTACCGTTCGGTCTGGCCTCGGCTCCCAGGGTGTTCACCAAGGTCTTGGCACCGGTCCTAGCACTGCTAAGACAGAGATGGCCCCCTCATGTCGCCTGGAATACCTCGGTCTGATTCTAGACACGGTGCAGGCGAAGGTGTTCTTGCCTCCCAACAAGCTATTGGGGCTGCAAGCGGCTGTTCGGACCCTACTGTCACGCCGGGGGTCCTCCCTAAGGTTCTGCATGCGGGTGTTGGGACTCATGGTTTCGTCCTTCGAGGTGATAACTTACGCCCAGAGTCACACTCGGCTCCTGCAGAAGGCGATTCTGTCAAGGTGGGACAAATCTCCCCTTTCTCTGGACAGACTGATCCGTTTGGACCACCAGACCAGGGGATTACTGACTTGGTGGCTCCAGGCTCCAGCACTGACTCTGGGAAAGTCTTTTCTTCCCCTCAACTGGTCGATTGTAACGACGGATGCCAGCCTGACAGGCTGGGGAGGGGTGTTGGGTCAGTTGTCTGCTCAGGGCCGTTGGTCAGCTCAGGAAGCTCGACTTCCGATAAATTTGTTGGAACTGAGAGCGATCAGGCTTTGCTCGTCTCGTTGGTCGACAAGGCTGCATGGCCTCCCTGTCCGGGTTCAGTCGGACAATGCCACAGCTGTGGCGTATGTGAACCATCAAGGAGGGACAAGGAGTTCCACGGCAGCTGCAGAGGCTGCTCTGATTCTCCGCTGGGCGGAGCAACATGTCCCGGCGCTCTCCGCAATTTACATTCCGGGAGTGGAGAACTGGCAGGCGGACTTTCTCAGTCGCCAGACACTGGACCAGGGGGAATGGTCCCTGCATCCGGAGGTGTTTCGCCAGATTTGCTGCAAGTGGGGCACACCAGAGGTAGACCTCATGGCGTCCAGGTTCAATCACAAGGTCGAGACCTTCGTGTGCAGAACAAGAGATCCGTTGGCGGTCGCCACAGACGCGCTGGTGGCTCCTTGGGGTCGGTATCTGTTAATATACCTCTTCCCTCCCCTGAAGCTGTTGCCTCGGGTTCTGCGCAGGATAGCTGCGGAGGGTATTCCGATGATCCTGGTCGCTCCCGATTGGCCTTGGCGCACTTGGTACGCCGATCTGGTTCGGATGGTGGCGAACGCCCCTTGTCGGCTTCCGCTTCGCGAAGACCTGCTGTCCCAAGGTCCCATCTTGCACCCTGCTTTACCCTCGCTGGCTTTGACGGCTTGGCTATTGAGGCCCAGGTATTGAGGGATCGGGGAGTCGCTGACTCTGTAATCCCTACTATGCTTATGGCACGTAAGTGCACTTCGCGCAAAATTTATCACAGGATCTGGAAAGCCTATATTGCATGGTGCGAAGCGGGGGGTTGGAACCCTCGCTCTTATTTGGTGTCCAGGGTGCTGACTTTTCTGCAACAGGGACTGGACAAGAGCCTGGCATTGAGTACGCTCAAGGGCCAGATTTCGGCCTTAGCGGTCCTTTTTCAGAGACCTTTGGCTTCCCATTCGCTGATCCGCACATTTGTACAGGGTGTACGTCATGTGGCTCCCCAGTTTCGGCCGCCTCTGGCGCCTTGGGGTTTGAATCTGGTGCTCTCTGTTTTACAGAAACCACCGTATGAGAAGATTAGGGACATTCTCTTGTCCCTTTTGTCGCAGAAGGTTACCTTCTTAGTGGCTGTCACATCCGCGCGGCGGGTGTCGGAATTGGCTGCCTTGTCCTGCAAGTCTCTGTACTTGATTCTTCATAATGGCAAGGCGGTGTTGCGACTTCCACCTTCCTTTCTTCCGAAGGTGGTCTCTTCTTTTCATTTGAATGAGGATATTGTCCTTCCTTCATTATGTCCTCACCCAAAACATCCTAAGGAATTTGAGTTACACTCTTTGGATGTGGTGAGGGCCCTGCGGGTTTATTTGAGTTCTACAGCTTCCTTTCGGAAGTATGACTTGTTGTTTGTGTTACCCGGGGGCTCCAAACAGAGTTCGGCAGCCTCGTCGGCTACCATTTCCCGTTGGATTAGACAGAACGTGACCCATGCGTATGAGCTTCGGGGCAAGGTTCCCCCTTTTCCGGTCATGGCTCATTCCACCAGGTCGGTCAGCACCTCCTGGGCGTTCAGGCACCAGGCTTCGGTATCTCAAGTGTGCAAAGCAGCCACTTGGGCCTCAGTGCACACGTTTACTAAGTTTTACAAAGTTGATGTGTCGGCATCTGCGGATGCTGCTTTTGGCCGCAAAGTTTTGCGAGCAGCGGTGTGAGTGCGTCTGGCACTCCCTGAGAGGGTTCTGTTGGGTACAGTTGTTGTTTGCCCACCCCTCTAGTTTTTGGCACTGCTTTGGGACGTCCCCACGTGTCATTTAAGAAGAGCTGCGTCTGTCAGTGAACGTAAGAGAAAAAGGGATTTTATTATAACTTACCGTAAAATCCTTTTCTCTGAGTTCATTGACAGACGCAGCTCCCACCCCTCTGTTTTTTTTTGTTGCGCTGCTTGTGACATACTGAATGCTATTGGCCAGCAGGGGGTTTTATAGGCTCAGGTGAGGACGGCCCCCATGGGAGGGGCCAGCCTATCCCTGATGCTTTTGCATCTGTTTTGCCTAGTCACTCCTGATAGGACGACATAAAACCCACGTGTCATTTAAGAAGAGCTGCGTCTGTCAGTGAACTCAGAGAAAAGGATTTTACGGTAAGTTATAATAAAATCCCTTTTTTTTACTTTTTGATATGAAACACGTCCAATAAAAAAAACCTCAAATTTCTTCATCAGTTTAGACAAATATGTATTCTGCTACATGTTTTTGGTAAAAAAAAAAAAAAAATCCCAATAAGGATATATTGATTGGTTTGCACAAAATGTATAGCGTCTACAAACTGTGGGATAGCTTTATGGACTTTATATTTTATTTATTTCTAGTAAAGGCGGCGATCGGCGATTTTTAGCAGGATTGTGACGGACAAGTCTGACACCACTTTTTGGGGACCAGTGACACCAATACAGTGATCAGTGCTAAAATAAATGCACAGTCACTGTACTAATGACACTGGCAGGGAAGGGGTTAACATTAGGGGCAATCAAAGGGTTAACTGTGTTCCGTGGGGGTGCTTTCTTACTGTGTGGGGGGGTGGTTTAACTGAAGAAAGACAGAGATCCGTGTTCCTGCTTAGCAGAAACACAAGTTCTCTATCTTTCTTACTAGCAGAATGGCGATCTGCCTTGTTTACATAGGCAGACCTCCGTTCTGCCTCTCTCTGAGACAACGGGTCTGCCAGACCCACAGATTGACTGCTGCTGTGTCCAATCACAGTGGGAGCGGAGCTCCGGCGGCACGCACGTCCCAGTGCCGAAGAAAGGTATCACTTACAGGTACGTGATTTTGCACTTAAGGGCCGCCCTGCTGCAGTATGTATGTGGGTAGGTCCTTAAGTGATTAATGCCTTGTAATCCATGGCAAAACTTGTTCATTATGGACATCTGTTCCCCATTACACTCTATGCACTACAAATAACAGTTCTTCAATATACTTCAGAACTCTTCTCTTACTTTAAGTTGTGCAGCATTTCTTAACCAGTACCGCTGAGCCTGTATGCCTGAGCCAGACACCATAAGCCCAGTAACCTGTCACCTCACTCCCAGTGGCATTGATTTACTGTTTGAATACTACAAAGCTGTACCTCAAAAAGGCCTCACTCCATCTTCTGTGACTCCCAGCCTGGGTCCCTAGGATGCCCGTGTCGCGATGTTGGACCAAGTTATGGGGTTCTGATTGCTAGGGAAGTAGCCTAAACACAAATGCTCCTTCACAACCAGGGTCTCTGTCACCTTTGCCAAGTCATTGCTTCCCGGCCAGCTGGCTGCTTATGACTAGACACTGGTACTATAGTCATTAGCAACAGTAATCTAGCCTCCTCCGATTAGCTTCTCTGCACCTTGGACATTTGTGCTGTATCTTCTCTATCTCGTCTTATCCCCTTATAAATCCCTGTTCTTGTGATACGCCATACATGCATTGTACCCCTTTAAGATTGTTTTAAAATAACTTCAGACTAGGCCAAGTTTAAAAATTATAAACGTTCTTTACTAAAGATGTTGAAAAACAACAACTGAACAGTTCACACAATCTCTTCAGTACACATTTCTGTACATATTCTATATGTGCCCATTTTGATAGTCCACTGGTGCCCCTAATTGACTCATGAGGTAGTCATACCTTTGTTAGGTAAGAGAGTTCTTTAAATCCTTAAAGTTGTTGTAAACCTCAGATATAAACATATCAATACAACATATCCCCCTATAGTTTGCACTTGTCTCAGTTAAGAACACTAAGGGGTTGGTTTACTAAAGCAAAATAGACTGTGCACTTTGATAGTGTAGTTGCACTCATTTTCCCCAGAGCATAGTATAGGAGGTTAAGCTCAAGAAAAATGAAAAAATAGCATATATGCTTGCACATGATGGGGAAGCTCTGCTGAAGTCAGCAGAGCTTCCCCTTATTTACTAAGCTCTGGAGGAAATGCACTTGAAAAGTGCACAGTCCCTTTGCCTTTAATAAATCCATCCCTAAGTGTAATTTCTGGCTTTGTTCCCTTGCTATCAGCGTAAATCAATCCTGACATGTTTTCCTTCTACCAAGAGAAAAAAGGTGACACGGGAGGGAACTCCAGCTGGTTTACAGTCTCAGCTCTGTTCCTGTGAGCTGTGTGAAGGGGGGTGGGGGTCCCTTTCTTTCAACCAGCTCTCCAAGCTCTCTTCACTGGGCTTTGCAGAGTGTAACTTCTCTGCCCCCCCCCCCTTTTTTTTCTAAATGCTCAGGCAATCTTTATAAATTCTGCACTTTGAACAGATGTAGAGAATAATAGCCTACAGATAAACAGGTACAACTTGTGTAGGAGGATTTATTTCATCTCTGCATCACCTGAAGCCAATCACTTCACTGGGTGTATGTGAGGGCTTACATCTACTTTAAATCCAAAGCATGAGTCCATATCGCTTGAACCCTGACTGGGCTCCCATAGAGGGGGTGGTTAAGCAGCAAGATGGCAATTACATCCTAGCTCAGCTCCTGTTTCCTTCCCATGTAAAGCCCAGGAAAACCTGGCCAGCAGAGTTATCCCTTGCTTCTTACGATTTACAAGCTCTGCAGGGCAACATAACTAAACAGTGCAATTAACCCACATTGCAATAAACAGTGGTAGAAGGAATTCTAACAGGGCATAATAAAATGAAAGAGCAAATAGCGCTTATAACATGACAATACCTTCTTCAAGCACCTGCTTACAGGTGGATGGAGCAAAGATCAAATGTTTGTGGAAGGAGAAGGGAGTCTAAGGATAAATAGAAGGTAGAGAGGAAAGGGGGAAAACATTGTACAGTGAGCCATACCTAGCCATATAGTGTTCTAAATACACAGTATGTGGGGGTGTATGCTTTATTCTGATTCAACATTCAAAAAATTATTAAGACAGTTTATTTCATTTAGATTTTTTTTAATCTACATACTTACTTGTTAATGACAGCGGATGCTCTAGCAGCCACATCTCCTGGAGTGCATGTCCCCAAGATATGCTGATATGACCTGTTGTGAAGTACACACCAGCAAGACACATTAGTTAGAATGCAGACAAAGACTGAGGGCTTTTTTCTATGAACTTTGTGTTTTTTGGCCTTTTATGAAGTTCATGTATTTGCTACTTACATGTATATTTGGGCTTAAAGCCATGTACACACGGGCTGAAATTTGTCGGCTTGGCAGGAATTTGCCAACTTTTGGTCCCTCTGTAAAGCTGTCTATTCTACAGAAGCTTGTCATATGACTGGCTTCTGGAAAACCAGCATCCATTGACTGCCAGGTCTGATCAGTGGTGCCTGGTGCTCCATTTTTTTGGGGGGGGGGCGGCAGAGGTTGCACTGATGGGGAGCCCCTGGTGTGGTTGGCAAGCAGGGAAACCACTCACTGTGCCCTGTGACAATGTCAGCTGGCTACTCTCCTCCATGTCAGGTAAGCTCCTCTGTCTCAGGAATTGCATGGTGAGCCGGCACCATCTTGGTGAGTGGCTGGTGTGGAGGCCGGCGGTGGCCGCGGCTTTAAAAAGTGCTCCATGGTGTGGTGGAAGGCTGCGGGAGGTGAATCGTGCTTGCTGGGTTCCAGAGGGACTAGCAGGTACCAGGATCTGTCAGGTAGCTGTAGTGCCATTGCCACAGGAGAGCCACAAGCCGGGAGATCTGGAAAAAAGCCTCGTCATGCCAAGACCACACCCTTAATATAGTCACTTCTCCTCTCGGGCAATCGGATCTCAAGACTCACCTCCTGAATATTAATTTGCTATTGTCACACAACTGGGTGGTCTCAGGACGCAGTGCTCTGCACCCACATTTTGAAGCCAATTAGAGCCTCAGGCTCTAATCATATGCTTAAAAAAACCCTATTGAAATCCATGCGTCCAACGTCCTGCATAAAGATTGGGGGGCGGCGCTCAATAATGGAGCGCCCACCACTATTTCTGATTAGTGTGTTCTGGTGGGGGTGCAGCTTAGCTTTCGTCTATAGGCACTCCCCCCACCCCATCCCATTTGAAATCTTCCCTGCTTTATTTCTATACATCATCACTACTCTGTGCATCAATACAATGTGAGTGCAGGGTGCTGAGGCAGTCCCATAATTCCCTGCACTCACTGGGTGTGCTCAGTCTTTTGGGTCATTCAGCCTACAAGACTGCAGACATCTTGTGGTAAAATTGAATTACTGCATGGGTCAGTTACTGAAGAGTAGGTGAGGTATTGCACAGATTGGCCTTTTTTAGCAGTAAAAAAAAGTGTATGTGCAATAAGGATCTCCTGGCTTGTCCTGCAGTCCTTGCTCTTCTGCTCTGGAATTGGTGGCAAGTGGTCCCTACTGTTGCACTAAATGGTGCTTACTTAATGACATGTGACAAGACTAAGGAATGATGCCACACAAGTGGGTAGGTCTATGAATGTCTGCGCCCAAAGAAGTAATTGAATGATGCTGGCCAACAATCAACCTAGAGGTCCAGTGACAGCTAGAAAATTCTGGTCCTATATGGAAAGCTTTGGAGTTAAGATGAGTATTGCAGCAAACACTGCATACTATTTTTAATGATGCTGACTTTTTTGCATTTTCAATAAAAAAATAAAAAAAGTCTGTAAAAGAGTGGAGCACTGTGGCAGTTGGCAGCAGAACTAGAAACTCAGGAGAATTAGATTTTCAATTTTGGGTAAACTGACCATTTAAATAAGGAGTTTAACCACGTCAATACTATGCACTTAGAACACTTTACTACCAGACCAATTTTCAGTTTTCAGTGCTGTTGCGCTTCGAATGACAATTGCGCGGTCGTGCGACGCTGTACCCAAACAAGGTTTTTATCATTTTGTTCCCACAAATAGAGCTTTCTTTTGGTGGTATTTGATCACCCCTGCGGTTTTTATTTAGATTAAGAGGACTCAAAGATCAAGACGACGGTTGACGGTGTCACGAGGTGAGAAAATGTCTGAAAAAAATAAAAAAATAACTTTTACGTTTTTTCAGTCGTAGTAATTTTTATCATACGTCACAAACGACGTTATGAGTAGAATTGAGGTTTCGAAAGGTATATCCTGGTCTTAAAAGATCGACAGTGACCTGGAGATCCAACTAACAACCGGTCGTAGTAAGTTAATGAAGAAACCCGCGTCTGTAAGTATCTGGATGGGTGAACACACCGTAGTAAGGAATCAGAACAGTGTACAGTAATT
>BLSH010450411.1:540141-553854 GCA_018402905.1 Glandirana rugosa | reverse complement strand
TTTTTTTTTTCTTTAAATTTTCTAGGGAAGCCGAGACAACATGAGTGTCATATTGATCTGTTTTCCAAGCGCCCCAAAAGTTTTACCAGAGGCAGTGAAGAGAGAAGCGGAATTGGACAAATACCTGGAAAGCAGAGTAGAAGGTGGATCATTTAACCAAAATAAGTAACCTATTGCATAGTGTTTTTGCTTCTGTTCTTATGCCTTTAAGTGCCATTTAAATGTGGAGTTCAAAAGGTGACTATTGTCTATTTGGTATGAGCTTAGTCTCCTGACAATGTTAAATCACATATCGCTATGTAATTTTTACATAAGGGATTAAAGGCTAGCTCATTGATACCCTAGCACATGCTGATCTGCATTAATGTTAGGGTAGGTAGGGCAAAGACTTTTTTTATAGACACTAATGTAACAAAGTTTGAAAAGAATATTCACAGCTGTATTGTGATCTTCAGTATGATTAATAATCATTTTGGTATAGTATAAATATGGCGTGAGATTCCTTATGTTGTGTTTTTTAATAACCAAACCTTTTTTTAAATCATGTCTCCTACTTTTAAGCAATCTCTATTCATTTCAATAGAGACTTAAAATTCCAACCTTATCAGACAACTGTTTTTAGTACTTAGAGCTGAGAAGTTGTACTGCACTTGGTTTTCTTTTTCCTTGGAGCGCCAGTGTACAGATTTCCCCACCTGAATTTGCAGTTCTTCCAACTGCCTCAGATGGTTACAAAGCCAAATCATGCATTCCTGGGGTGCATTTTCCATAATGTATAATAGACAAGTAAAGGCCAGACGCATTAAAGTTGGCTTTATTCTACTGGACCGGCTGAATTTTAGTGTACGTGCTCCCCCGTTTGTGTCGATTGTTGACTTGACTTCTGTGAAGGGACATGTTGGAAACTTTTCTGTCGGTCTGCTGCCTGATCTGATCAGTATATTCTGATGGTAGTTGGTGCAGCAGGCCTCCATCCACCTCGGTTGTGTGGATGGGGAAATTTGTTTTTGTTACAGCCTGCTGACTGAACAAACAAAAGTTCACTATATAGCCAACTTAAAGTGGATGTAAACCCTCACATATATATACCCAGTGAAGTGAATGGCCTCAAATGATACACGGAAATGAAACCAATCATCCTACATAAGTTTTACATGTATATCTGCAGTCATTAGCTTTTTACACTCTTTAGAAAGTGCTCATTGTGTTACAAATTTTGTTTCCTCATTCAGCAGTGGGTGTGGAGTCTGGGCATACACGGTGTGTGAGATGATTGGAGGAAAGGCACCCCCCCACAGGCAGAGGAATAAAGAGACTTGCAGAGCTGTATTATGAATAGACAAGCTATCGGCTTATCTATCTCTAAGCACCCTCCCCAACACAAATTTTCAGCTGCTTTTATCATGTCGGAGAACCTGTCAGAGGTTAACATGCTGATAACAGAGGAACGAAGCTTCAGAAAGATACAGCACTCAGAGCTTTGGCAAGAGACAAGTAAACACTACATGCGTATGTACCCAGGGCAGATTTCGTGACTGGGGTTTACAACCACTTTAAGGCTCCATTCACAACAAATCAACTCTATTGTGGTGTAATATTTTTCACATTTGGGTATTGTCCATTAATTTAGAATAAGCTAATGTAACAAATCCTGCCACTGTTTTCATTGGTTGCCACTCTAAATAAATGAATAGCGAAGCAATGCAGTGTGTTCTGGCAATGTGCATATTAGTTCAATGCATATTTGTGAATGGGCCAAACTTCAGGCAGATATTACCACTGGAGTTTGAGTGACAACAAAGTGGCAGGTGATCCAACTCATGGCCCACCTGAAATTAACTATAGTTTTTTGTACAGATGACCTTTGATATTTCCTGGTTATCTTAGTGGAAAGGTCTTATTTTTAAAACTCACACTGTCCTTCACTGTTAGGGTTTTAAACAAATCAGTGTTTACATTGACTTTTTTTTCTCATGTAAAGGGATTTTTTTGACCTTGGAACTGATATAATTTTAATGGTTTTACTGGTAGATGACTAATTTATAATCCAATCCACATTTGCAGTTGTCCAGCAATGTTTGTTTACTGTGGAAGGAGGCTATGGAAATAAGGGGAACAGTCAGCTTTTAAAGACGGTAGGGATCTTAACCCCCCCAGCTAAACGTGCTGTATCTTGGATGCTGGCTTGCTGTCTCATGAGGGGAAAAAACACATTTTCATAACTGACATATGTAGGCTTCCAATATGTACTTTTTTTTATTTTCTTATTTTATTTTATTTTATTTTTTTGCATCTTCTTGCGTCTGGGCAGTTGACCTTCTTAATTACTTGTTAGTGCCCGGAACAAGCATGTACATATCATATAACATGAGGTATTTTTTTTTTTTTTTTTTTTTTTCAGAGTCAGTAACTTGGTAAGAAAGGATTGACTCTGGAGTCAAGCACTTTAAAAAAACAACACGTTGGAGTGGCAATTCTTTGTCCTAATAGCTTTCTTTTTAAGGCTGCATTCACACCTCGGTGGTTTGAGCAGTTTTGTCGCAATTTCAAAACGACAGGGCGTGAATGACAAATCGCACGGCAACCTGCATCGCGTGAAGCTTGTCTCCCAAAAAAGTCCAGGAGCTACTTTTAGGGGACATGCTTCACATGATGCCAATAGCAGCGCAATTTTAGGTGCCATTCAAATGAATGGCATCTCAAATGTGCATTCTGCGATTTGTCATTCACACCTTGCCACTTTGACATTGTGGGCAGAATCGCAGCAAATCTGCCTGCGATTCAATACACTGAGGTGTGAGTGTAGCCTAAGTGCTACTGTGCACAGAGTTTTTGAATCTCTAAGTTTTTAAATAAGGATTATGGTTAGTTTTGCATATACAGGTAGTCACTAAAACTAGTAATTCAGGTAGTGAAGTTCCCTTGCTGCTTGGGACATGCACACACACTTTGTAGATCATTGATCCGTAAAACACTACAGTGTTCAGTCAATGTTTTCAGTTGGTGTATCTAAACCCCAAAGCAAAAATTATATTAGTGCCAGTTCACCCTGGGGCGACTAGTCGACCTCCATGCAGTACAATGGAACCATGCTAAAAGGAGCGACTCAAGTCGCTTAGACTTAAAAAGGTTCCTCTACCACTATGGGGGCGACTTCAGCGTGACCGGCATTGACTTCTGTACAGAAGTCGTTTGCAAGCTGCGCTGTGCGGGGGCGGCTTCAAAGTTGGGTGGTAATCGGGCGACTTTGAAGCTGCCCTAGTGTGAACCGGTACTACTATTGCAATTTACCAATCCTTTCGATTTTTTTTTTCCCTGTAAAAAACAGACTTCCTGTCCCTGGGTGACTACACTTAATGCCACTTTATCTGTGGAGGGGCCTAAGGCTGTCTCTAGGCTGGCTGCTCACCTGATGTTGGATTACAGATATATCATCTTCATCACTGTTAACGTGGGGGTTGGGTGAATTGGTGGTTTATAGAAGATCTCTTGGACAGAAGCGAACTGTTTGTGCTTTCAGTTCAATTTGCAGTAAGTGACCAGAACACTATTGTTGGCAAGATCACAGGTCTTTACTGAACTTGCTGAAAATGTTCTTAGCCTAAAAAATGGAAACAAATGCAACCACTGCATCAAAGGATTGGTTAGCTGTAATATATGCTTTTTTTTCTTGGGGGATTTAAATGTCTTTTAATGAAAGTATGTAAGGCCCCTTTCACACTTGTGACTTTTCCTGCGACTTTGGATATCAGAGTCGCATGACAAGTCATACCCCATGATTCAAATCTGTGCGACTTCAAAGTAGTCCCTGTACTACTTTTGGTCCGACTTTAATGAGTGTTGAGGTCCTTAGACCTCAGGTTTACACAGGCATTCCCTGAAATTTCCCTGAAATTGCTTCAAAATTGCGTGACTTTCAAGTTGTGGCAGTGTGAAAGGGGCCTAAGCAAAACCTGCACACAGACGCTTCTTGATTCTTTAAGGTAAGTCAAGCTTTGGTCACTGCAGTGCTCCTTTAAATATATAAAGGATAATTGCAGCTATAAAATACTTGCCTGCCTTGAGGTACAGTGTTCTGGGCTCCCCTGTGTGACAGGTCATTCGACTATTGAAGTGCCACTGGCTACACGGCTTTTATGAAAGTGGCTGACATACTCTGGTAGAGCTTGCGAATCAGTGCTGTGCCCACTCACCAGTTCTATGCCCACTCACCAGTTCTATGTTTTGTCAAAAACAACCTGACCAGTTTTCTCTTACGTTCGCTGACAGACGCAGCCCTTCATTTACAAATGGTGTTATATGCACATCCTACCAGGAGTAGACTAGGCAAATAGAAAGAAAGCAAGCTGACCCCTCCCAGGGGGCCGTCCTCACTCTAACATATAAACCCCCTGCTCTGCATAGCATATCAGTTTTATTATGCCTAGTGCAAGGAGTTAGACCTGGTTCTCTTATGGGATCTCTGGTTCCCCTTTTTTTCTACCGCTTTTGTTTTTCTCAAGCTATCTGATGAAGACTGCTATCAAGAAGCCGGCTGGGGCATAGAGGATATTCAGAATCCTGAACCTTCCCCAGCGTGGCCGACCGATGCAAGCTACCCTTAGCCTTGGCGGGGTCTGCCGCATCATGCCCGTTCCGTGCGGGTGGCCAGTGGGTGATCCCCACTTGCGCCCAGTGACCGGACCTTGTTCCCGTCCAGATGCCTGTGGCCTGCAGCATCCCTCTCTGGCAGTGGGAGGAAGGTCTGAAACCGGGTGGCTACGCCCGTCGGACTGGTGAGTGACCCCCTCTCTCCCCCCCCCTAGGGGCGCGGAGGGGGGGGGGCTGAGCGAATGTCAGCGATCTGGGCCAGCCCGTGGTTTTTTTTTTTTTTTTTTTCTAGGGCTCAGGTCTCCCCTGGGTGTTCTCGTCCCCCTCCTACACTCCCCTCCCCCGCACCGCACCCCGCGCCTTAGGATCACCATTTTGCCATAGCCACGGACATTTTGTTGGTGTTTTGGCCTCCAATTTCGAGCGCCCGTCGGACTGGTGAGTGACCCCCTCTCTCCCCCCCCCTAGGGGCGCGGGGGGGGGGGGCTGGGCGAATGTTAGCAGTTTGGGCCGGCCGGTGGGTTTTTTTTTTTCTAGATCTCAGGTCTCCCCTGGGTGTTCTCGTCCCCCTCCTACACTCCCCTCCCCTGCACCGCGCCTTAGGATCTCCATTTTGCGGTAGCCACGGACATTTTGTTGGTGTTTTGGCCTCTAGTGTTGAGCGGCGGCCATTTTGCCGTAGTCACGGCCTGTATACAGGCTTTTGGCCTCTTGTGACCGCTCGGCGGCCATGTTGTATGCGCCTTGGAGGAAAAACGTGCGTTTTAGCCGATGCTTCCTCTTTCACTCTGGGACAGCGTGGATGGCACAGGCAGCCCAGGCTCTGACTGGCGGTCACTATCACTCCTACTGGGACGCAGCGCTTGAGAGGCAACAAACGGCAAGTATAGCTGGGGTGCTGGTAGCGGTGGGTGCAGTCCTCCTGGGGTCCTCCCTGGTTGATCTGTGCGGCTGCATTGTGGGGGTGTCAGGGCGTTTTCCGCCTGTCAGTGTTCGGTGGGCGCAATGGTGGCTGAGCCTGCGGGTCCTTCCAAGGAGGAGCCAGTGGAAGCGCAACCTGCGCCAGGGACTTTGGTGTCCCTGGAGCAGTTACGATTGCTGTTTGGGGAATTTTTTCCCCGGGAGGTGCCGGGCCGTGCTAAGGGGGCCCCTAAGAAACGTCCACCCTTTCCACCCTCATCGGGGGAAGAGTCTGAGCCGGAAGTGGCCTCGGTGGTCACGGGGAACCCCGTGGAGCTCTCGGAAGGTGAGCTGGGGCTCTCGGACGGCAAGGAAGACCAGGGGGCCTCGGTTGTGCGTGAGAATGCGCTGGTGGTAGCACTGAAAGCTGATATTCGTGCATCCTTGCGACTGGACCAAGCAGGGCAGTCGCAGGAGACTGCATACGTTTGTGGGTCTGCTAGGCCACCCAGGTCCCCTAGGGCTTATCCTTATGATCAATTCTTTAACCATCTGGTCTATAAGGAATGGCAGCATCCGCAGAATTCCTTCCCCCTGCCCAAACGTTTCGCTGTACGCTACCCATTTGAGGATAGTTTTGTGAAGAAATGGGCATCCCCCGCAGTGGACCCTCCGGTAGCTTGCCTGAATAAGGCAACGACCATCCCTTTGAAGGGGTCTCCCTCTTTTAAGGATCCGTCCGATAGGCGGACGGAGGCGGTGTCCAAAGCACTTTTCTTGTTGGCAGGGTCAGCCAAGAGACCGGCTCTGCCGTCAGCTATGGCGGCGCAATCTCTTACTGAGTGTGCGACTGAGTTGCAAAACGAGTTGAGCTGCGGGAGGTCGCTTGAGGCGTCGCAGCGAGCAGACCATCTGATAGAGGGTCTTCGGTACTTGTGTGACGCAGCTCAGGACCTGCTTCCCATCTTGTCTAAAATGTCTGTTTTCGCAGTCATTCTCAGACGGGTGCTTTGGTTGCGCTCTTGGTCGGGTGACAACGCGTCTTAGAGGGGTCTCACGGATCTCCCCTTTCAGGGCGGTCAGTTCTTTGGGGCGCAAATGGATGAAATCATTAAGGATTTCACTGGGGGGAAAGAGTACTTTTCTCCCGGAACCCAGGCGGCGGGAGTTCCGCCGTAAGCAGGGTCCTGCCCCTTTGGGTCAGAAGAGGTTTTCTCGTACGCCCGGCGCAGCGGGCAAGGGTTCGAGGCCCGGCAAACGACCCTGGAAGCACAAGAGCGAAAAGGCAGAGGATAAGTCCTCTGCATGATGGGTTGCCCCCACCCGATTTTCGGGTGGGGGGGCGACTTCTGGGGTTCGCAGCCAGGTGGACTGCCCGCATTTCCGACCGGTGAGTGCAGGAAGTGGTGTCCTCCGGGTACAGGATAGAGTTCAGCACTCTACCCCCAGACAGGTTCTTCCCATCGAAGTTGAGACTCCCTCAGGGGCGTTGAGAGGCTCTCCTAGGGGCTGTTCAGACGCTCTCCGAACAAGGGGTGATTGTGCCGGTACCTCCGCTGGAAAGGTTCCACGGTTTCTATTCAAACCTATTTGTGGTGCCCAAAAAAGGTGGGGTCAGGCCAGTTCTGGACCTAAAAGCGCTAAACCACTTTGTGAAGGTGCGAAAATTCAGAATGGAATCTGTCCCTTCGGTCATGGCCGCCCTACACCAAGGGGATTTCATGGCGTCTCTGGATATCGGGTGCATACCTCCACATTCCCATTTGTCTCCGACACCAGCGATTCCTGCGCTTTGCGGTGGGAGATCTACATTACCAATTCGTGGCACTTCCCTTCGGTCTGGCCTCGGCTCCTCGGGTGTTCACCAAGCTGGTGGCTCCGGTGCTGGCGCTATTGAGGCAGAGAGGCATCGCGGTGGTAGCTTACCTCGACGACTTACTCCTGAGAGCAGAGTCTGCCTCGGCTCTGGAGGAGAACATGGCTATCACCATGGCCTCGTTGAAAGACTTCGGCTGGCTGATCAACTTGCAGAAGTCGACATTGACCCCGTCCTGTCGCCTGGAATACCTGGGTCTGATTCTGGACACGGAGAAGGCGAAGGTGTTCTTACCTCCGGCCAAGTTACTGAAGCTGCAAGCAGCGGTGCGCACCCTGCTGTCACGCCGGTGGTCCTCCTTACGGTTCTGTATGTGGGTGTTGGGGCTCATGGTCTAGGCCTTCGAGGCGGTTCCTTGCACCCAGAGTCACTCCCGGCTCCTGCAGCGGGCGATTCTGTCACGGTGGGACAAGTCTCCGCTGTCCCTGGACCAGTTGATCAGATTGGATCATCAGACCAGAGGATCGTTGGCCTGGTGGCTTTGGGCTCCGGCTCTAACGTTGGGGAAGCCGTTTCTCCCCCTGAATTGGTCGATGATCACAACGGACGCCAGCTTATCGGGGGGGGGGGGGGGTGTCCTGGGACAGCTATCTGCTCAGGGCCGCTGGTCGGCGCAGGAATCCCGTCTTCCGATCAATGTGCTGGAGTTGAGGGCGATCAGGCTCTGCCCCTCCCACTGGACGGTAAGGCTGCGTGGCCTCCCGGTTCGGGTTCAGTCGGACAACGCCACAGCAGTGGCATACGTGAACCATCAGGGCGGAACGAGGAGCTCGGCAGCCGCTGCGGCTCCCATTCTGCGATGGGCAGAACTCCACGTACCGGCAATCTCCGCCATTTACATTCCCGGCGTGGAGAATTGGCAGGCGGACTTTCTCAGTTGCCAGACACTGGATCTGGGGGAATGGTCCCTACATCCGGAAGTGTTCCGCCAGATTTGCCACAAGTGGGGCATGCCAGACGTGGACCTCATGGCGTCCCGGTTAAATCACAAGGTGCAGACCTTCGTGTGCAGGACGAGAGACCCGCTGGCGGCCACCACGGATGCGTTGGTGGCGCCTTGGGGTCGGTATCGGCTCCTGTACGCTTTCCCTCCCATCAAGCTTCTCCCGCGCAGGGTAGAAGCGGAGGGGATTCAGACAATCCTGGTAGCTCTGGATTGGCCTTGGTGCCCTTGGTACGCCGACGTGGTGCGAATGGTGGCAGATGTTCCTTGGCGTCTTCCGCTGCGCAAAGATCTGCTGTCTCAGGGACCCATCTTGCACCCTGCTTTACCCTCGCTGGCTTTGACGGCTTGGCTATTGAGTCCCAGGTGTTGAGGGATGTCGCTGACTCCGTGATCCCTACCATTCTTAAAGCGCGCAAGTGTACTTCACACAAGATTTATCATCGCACCTGGAAGGCTTATATTGCCTGGTGTGAGGCGGGGGTTGGAACCCTCGCTCTTACGTTGTGTCCCTGGTCCTGTTTTTTTTGCAGCAGGGCCTGGATAAACTGGCATTGAGTACTCAAGGGTCAGATTTCGGCTCTGGCGATTCTCTCAACGGCCTTTGGTGTCACATTCATTGATTCGTACATTTGTACAGGGTGTACGCCATGTGGCTCCCCAGATACTGTCGCCTTTGGCACCGTGGGATTTGAATTTGGCGCTTTCTGTACTGCAGAAACCGCCATATGAGAAGATCAGGGATATTCCCTTACAATTGCTGACGCAGAAGGTGGCATTTTTGGTAGCCATTACATCCGCTAGGTGGGTGTCTGATTTGGCAGCATTGTCATGCAAGTCTCCGTACCTAGTCCTTCATAAGGACAAGGCGGTCTTACGCCCTTCTCCTTCGTTTCTACCGAAGGTGGTCTCTTCTTTTCACATGAATGAAGATATTGTTCTTCCTTCATTATGTCCGCACCCGCCGCATCCCAAGGAATTTGAGTTACATTCCTTGGATGTCGTGAGGGTTTTGCGGGTGTACTAGGCGGCTACAGCTTCCTTTCGTAAGTCTGCGTTTGTGCTGACGAATGGTCCACGCAAAGGATTGGCAGCCTCGTTGGCCACTGTTTGACGTTGGATCAGACAGACCGTGACCCATGCGTATACTGTTCGGGGCAAATTACCTCCTTTTCCGGTCACGGCTCATTCCACCAGGGCAGTTAGCACTCCCTGGGCTTTCAGACACCAAGCTTCGGTGTCACAGGTGTGCAAGGCGGCTACTTGGGCCTCGGTGCACACGTTTCCTAAGTTTTTTACAAAGTTGATGTTTCAGCATCCGCGGATGCTGCCTTAGGCCACAAAGTTTTGCAGGCGGCGGTGTAGGCGCGGCTGGTGCCTCCTGAGAGGACTCTGTTGGGTAGAGTTGTTGTTGTTTACCCACCCCTCTTGACTGACACAGCTTTGGGACATCCCCACTTGTCAATGAATGGCTGCGTCTGTCAGTGAACGTAAGAGAAAAAGGGATTTTATTAAAACTTACCGTAAAATCCTTTTCTCTGAGTTCAGACTGACGCAGCACCCACCCCTCTGTGTTGCGTTTGTACGGCTTGTTACAAACTGATATGCTATGCAGAGCAGGGGGTTTATATGTTAGAGTGAGGACGGCCCCCTGGGAGGGGTCAGCTTGCTTTCTTTCTATTTGCCTAGTCTACTCCTGGTAGGATGTGCATATAACCCCACTTGTCTAATGAAGGGCTGCGTCTGTCAGTGAACTCAGAGAAAAGGATTTTACGGTAAGTTTTAACAAAATCCCTTTTTTACGACGTTCACATACCTGCTGCGCCAGAAGACCTGAAGCACAGTTCCTCTTTCAGAACCTGAGTTTTTTTTCTAGTTGCAAGTATTTTTTGCATGTTTAAAGGACGTCTGTCGCCATCATTATCACTCGTGTGCTTAGAGTCCATGTCCTTTTTAAAGGGTAAGTCTGCAGAGGCCGATAACTTAATTTTCTGAAATATTCTACCACATTTTACAGTTTTACACTTTTCTACCTTGGGTTGGAGTTAAGTTTTCCCAGTGTATCCTCAATTTAAAAAGTACACCCATCTGGAAAAATTCAGACATTTGTAATAGCTGTGGTAAGTGGTGTATATCTGGGTAATTGCCTGCAAATATAACCCCACGGGAGCCCTGAGAAAAATAAAGTTAATGACTGAGTCATCTCTTACATGTGCTAAATCTAAACTTTTTTTTTAGGCCAATGGTGTCCTTAAATCTGTATTAAATCCAAAAGCAAACATTTATTACACTGCAGCTTACCAGTTCTTGTGATGGCTGCATTGGTCTTTTTTTTTTAGGCTTTCTTTTATTTTCATCTGATGTCTGCAAGTCTGTATTAATGCTCGGTTCACACTGATACGACACAGGTTTCGACTTGTGATACCCCACGTTGCATGACACGAAATTCAGTGTTTCCCTGTGAGAGCTGTCTTAACTGATACTACACAAGTCTGTCCAACTTTAGAAAAGGTTCATGCACTACAGGCAGTCCCCTAGTTATGAACATCTGACTTATGAACGACTCCTACTTACAAACGGAGGGAGACAACAGGAAGTGAGAGGAAATCTCCCCCTAGGAAGGGAAATTAACTCCTGTAAGAGTTATTATGGGAAAAAGGTGTCTCCCCTGATGCTTTACCACCAAGGTTTGTTTCCACAACAACCCAAAATTTTCAAAATCCAATTATCATTGGGACAGGAAGTGAGGTGAAATCTTCTGAACAGAATCATAGACAGCAAAACAAACATTACAGGGGTGTTAACCCTTCCCTATGCTATCCAAAAAGCTTAAAAATATTTGTTTTGGCTGAAGCTACACTTAAAAAATGTACCTGTTCCGACTTACAAACAAATTCGACTTATGAACAAACCTACAGTCCCTATCTTGTTTGTAACCCGGGGACCGCCTGTACTTTGGTCCGATTTTTGATACGACTTCAATGCCACAGTGTAAAAAGTCAGGTTTGGAGTCAGGCTAGTGTGAACCAAGCCTTTCAGAACAAGCCCTCTTGGAAATGTAGCAGTTGTGGAGTATTAAGACAAACCATTTACTCCTTCCCACTGACGGGTGCTTACAATGATCAGCTTATTTGTTGATGTAAAAACTTTATCCCAACAGAAAAAAAACGCTGTTGCTTTAACTGCTTGTGTAACTACAGTGTGAGCTAGTTTGCTTCTATTTGTTAGTGTATCTAAATTTGCTGGTGTATTGAACATTCCCCTCCCCTCAGACTAACAATGCTGCTGCCCAAAGGTGCCCGCTGTGCTCCTTCACCCAGAGTGAGGGACACTCTAATACAGGAGTTGTTACTGGCCAGATCACCAAGTGAAAACAGAGGGGGAAAAAAAAGCAAATGCAGCTACCACATCTAAGGATTGGTAAGCTTCAGTATATTGCATTTTTTGTTTTAATCCAAAATTCTGCTGCAAATAAATTCTTAGCTGAAATTGTCCAAACATCTTGAGTCTGGTAAAAGTATGACAATGAACATGCCATGCAATGGAAACACTGCTACTACCTTTGGCAGGTCAGGGAATAAGAGCATAGGTTATTTAACATCTGAAATCAGGATTTTATTTTATAAAATGGGGGGATATTGAGGATTCCATTGCTGGCTGCCTTCCAAAAATGCAGTTTGCCTGGTTGTCGGTACTCTTAGAGTAAACCGGGCAGGGACCAGCCGAGATTCGGACCATCTATGGGGCAGGCTGATTGTGCCCAAGTCGAGCGATGGATTGACTTGGATACAACCAGCATGTCAGATTTTTACATGTGACTATTGCCAATGGCTATAGCCACTAGCAGTAATCGCTGTGGTTTCCTGGCAGGGAAGGTTCCATGGCTGGGAGAACACAATAGCGCTTTTCTTTCCTGCAACCATTGCAAACCGCATCATCTATGGCTGGCCTTCGTGACCAGGGACAAGCATGCAAGAAAGTATGCAGATCTAGTTATGACTTGTAATTTGTATACTTTATCTAAGGCCACTTTCACACTGAGGCACTTTACAAGCGTTTTTTTAGCTAAAAATAACGCCTGTAAAGCGCCTCGAGTGCAGTCAGATTTGGGAAAACACCACTTTTTTGTGTTCCCATTCACACAGCATGCCTAAAAATTTTTTTAATAATCCTTACTTTTTTTTTTTTTTAGATTTCTCTCAAGAGAAGGTATGTCTGACTGCAAGGTTTTCTGAACAGTGTCTGTATCCCAAGTCTATCCTAATTAACATACAATTCAAGAAACCTAGCCTCTAAAGCCTGGTACACACTTTTGGTCTGTTACTGGTATCTGTTGAACAGAAGCTGCTACAGGTCCTGATCAGTGTATTTTAAATGCGGGGTCAGACCATGTTGAAATCTTGATACAGTTGATAATCTGTACCGTAGAGATAATGTTTGTCTAAACACAGCTTCCCAATTACCTCATAACAAAGAGAAACAAGTAGAATTTTTGATTGCTGGACATTCTAGAATGGTGCATGTAAAGAAGATTAGCTATGCTATGTAAATGGGGACATGTAACAAATCCAAAGTAGACGTTATCCTGACTCGGCTGCAAAAGTGGCATTATGCTTTAATTCTTAAAACTTTTTTTACGTTTGATGTTAAATTAATAATGACGTACGCAAGTAATAGTGTTCTTCACCATTGCCTTCCTTTGCCACTTTGAGAGATTCTTTTTAGTGCGAGTTTATAACATGACAAATTATTAACACATAGCTAGCTTTGCATATGTCTACAGCTCTTTGCTAAATACCCTTTTTCTATACTGCTTTTCACAGAAGCTGACACATTTGCACACTACTACTGACACTACATTCTTACAAATATGTTGATGTGTGGATGCTGCTACTTTATAGAACACACTATCTACCACTGTGGATGTGGGCTAAAGAAACCCATCATGTGAAAGCTGCACTTATAAGCAACCTCTCATACTGTATGTTCATGAAAAGAATCTAAATAATCAGTATAATTGTTAAACAGAAAGAATGACGTGTTTTAACGGACGAATCGTGTCCAAACCCAAAAAGAAAGACAAATTGTTAATATGACTAATAAATCTAAGAAAAGTACTTGTATGTCATACTCTCCAACGAATATTCACGTCGAAAGTGTACTACCCAAAGAAATCGGGTGTAGGTGTCACCATCTATCACACAAGATATTTCATCGTCGTAGGTGTGTAGTTGTATAAACATTCTTACATCACAGTCATCATCACACGTTTACACAGTCGAAGACACTTTTCGTCATATCTTTTTCCCATAAATCGTTTCTCGACATCTGTATACGTTTCGATCGATACACAATTATTAAACAGTACAATATTTGAGCGTGATTTTTCTTAGAGAGTTTCACC
>BLSH010450411.1:495222-513304 GCA_018402905.1 Glandirana rugosa | reverse complement strand
ATCTTTTTGTAGTTCCAAAAAAAGACGGGGTCAGGCCTATCCTGGACCTGAAGGCCCTTAACGTCTTTGTGAGGGCAAGGAAATTCAGAATGGAATCTGTCCCCTCTGTGGTGGCGGCGCTTCGTCAGGGAGACTTCTTGGCCTCCCTGGATGTCAGACGCGTATTTACACGTGCCCATATGCGTGCACCACCTGCGCTTTGCAGTGGGGGATCTCCACTACCAGCTTGTGGCCCTCCCGTTCGGTTTGACCTCAGGTTTTCACCAAGCTCCTAGCCCCAGTACTGGCTCTGCTGCGTCAGAGGGGCATAGCAGTAGTGGCATATCTCGACGACCTCCTCCTGCGGGCGGAGTCGGCCTCAGCCCTGTCGGACAGTGTGGACATCACCCTCGGTTTCCTGCGGGACTTCGGCTGGGTGATCAACCTTCCGAAGTCGGTGCTGACTCCGTCGCGCCAGTTGGAATACTTGGGCTTGGTCCTGGACACAGAACGGGTGAAGGCGCTTCTCCCTGCCGCTAAGGTCTTGATGCTCCAAGTGGCTGTGCGGACCCTGCTGTCCCAGCAGTGGTCCTCTCAGATTTTGCATGCGGGTGTTGGGGCTGATGGTCTCCTCCTTCGAGGTGGTGCCTTATGCACAGAGTCACACCCGGCCCCTGCAGCGGGCCATCCTGCTGCGGTGGGGCAAGTCTCCAATATCCCTGGATCGGGTGATCAGTTTGGATCACCGGATTCGAGGCTCCGTCACCTGGTAGCTACGGGCCCCGACCTTGGAGCGGGGGGAAGACGTTTCTTCCCGTGGACTGGACGGTGATCACGACAGATGCCAGCCTATACGGCTGGGGGGGGGGTCCTGGGGAGATTGTCGACCCAGGGCCGTTGTTCTCTGGAAGAGTCCCATCTCCCGATAAACGTGCTGGAACTGCGGGCGATTAGGCTTTGCCTCTCCCACTGGTCGGGGAGGTTGCACGGGCGTCCTGTTCGAGTCCAGTCAGACAACGCCATGGCTGTGGCTTACATGAACCATCAGGGCGGAACGAGAAGTGCGGCAGCGTCGGAAGTGGCCCACATTCTGCGGTGGGCAGAGCTTCACTTGCTGGCAATCTCCGCTGTTCACATCCCGGGCGTCGAATTGGCAGGCGGACCATCTCAGTCGCCAGAAGCTGGATCAGGGAGGGTGGTCCCTGCATCCGGATATGTTCCGCCAGATTTGTCTAAAGTGGGGCGCGCCAGACGTGGACCTATTGGCGTGCCGTCCCAGCTCACTCGGAAGGTGCAGACCTTCGTGAGCAGAGCAAGGGATCCGCTGGCAGACTCAGTGGATGCCCTTGTGGCGCCGTGGTCTCAGTACCGGCTGCTCTATGCCTTCCCTCCACTTCCGTTGCTCCCACGCCTGCTGCCCAGGATAGAGGCGGAAGGGATCCCAACCATTCTGGTAGCGCCAGATTGGCCTCGGCGTCCTTTGTACGCCAACGTGGTGTGGATGGTGGTCAATGTTCCCTGGCGGCTACCGCTTCGCGAGGACCTCGTCTCACAGGGACCCATCTTGCACCCTGCTTTACCCTCGCTGGCTTTATCGGCCTGTCTATTGAGTCCCAGGTGTTAAAAGATAGGGGACTCTCTGAGTCTGTCATTCCCACTATGCTCAAGGCACGTAAGGCCACTTCGCGGAAGATCTATCACCGCACCTGGAAGGCTTACATTGCTTGGTGCGAGGCGGGGGGTTGGAACCCCCGTTCCTTTTCATTGGCTCGGGTGCTGGCCTTCCTTCAGCAAGGCCTAGATCACAAGTTGGCATTGAGCACGCTTAAGGGGCAGATTTCTGCCCTGGCGATACTTTTTCAGCGTCCCTTGGCGGCGCATTCCCTGATTCGTACCTTTGTAAAGGGGGTTCGTCATGTCTCTCCCCAGGTACGGGCGCCTTGGGACCTTAATCTTGTCCTTTCTGTGCTCCAGAAGCTGCCTTTCAAAAATTTCAGGGAAATTTCCCTGCAACTGCTCTCGCAGAAAGTGGCCTTTCTGGTGGCTATTACATCCGCCAGGCGGGAGTCTGAGCTGGCGGCTCTGTCCTGTAGGTCCCCGTACTTGGTCATACATAGGGACAATGCGGTTTTGCGACCCTCTCCCTCCTTCTTACCGAAGTTGGTCTCTTCGTTTCACATCAATGAGGACATTGTCCTCCCTTCGCTTTGTCCGCGCCCGTCTCATCCTAAGGAAGTTGCTTTGCATTCATTGGATGTGGCTAGGGCTTTGCGGGTGTATCTGGCGGCCACGGCTTCCTTTCGGTGGTCCGATGCGCTTTTTGTCTTGGTGGATGGCCTGCGCAAGGGGATTGGATACGAGAGACCGTGACCCGTGCGTATGCTGTTGGGGGCCAGGAGCCCCCCCTTTCCGGTCACGGCTCACTCTACCAGGGCGATTAGTACTTCCTGGGCTTTCCGACACCAGGCGTCGGTTCTCAGGTGTGCAAGGTGGCCACTTGGACCTCGGTGCACACTTTTTCCAAGTTTTACAGAGTTGATGTTGCAGCATCTTCTGATGCTGCTTTTGGCCGCAAAGTTTTGCAGGCGGTGGTGTGAGGCGCGTCTGGCACCTCCCGGAGAACTCTTTTGTTGGGTACTGTTGTTCTTGTTGCCCACCCCTCGTTGTGACACTGCTTTGGGACATCCCCACATGTCAAGAATAGAGGCTGCGTCAGTCAATGAACGATTGAGGAAATAGCACCCACCCCTCTTCTGTTGAGTTTGTACTGCTTGCTACGAACTGAGTTGCTGAGCATGGCTGGAGGGGTTATGCCAAGTGAGGACTGCCCCCTGGGAGGGGCTGTGTCTGCTTTGAGCTGAACTTCGTTCTGCCTAGTCCACTCCTAGTGAAAGCTGCATAAACCCCACATATCAAGAATAGAGGCTACGTCCGTCAATGAACTCAGAGAAAAGTATTTTATGGTAAGTCAAAAAATCCAATTTTTTTGCTATAAAATTACTTAGAACTCCCAAACATTTTGTATATATATATATTTTTTTCTAACACCCTAGAGAATATAATGGCGGTCATTGCAAAACTTTGTCACACCGTATTTGCGCAGCGGTCTTCCAAGCGTGCTTTTTTAAAATAAATTCAATTTTTTTAGTTATAAGAAAACAGTAAATGTAGGCCTTTTTTTTCCATATTGTGAAAGATAATGTTACGCCGAGTAAAATGATACCCAACATGTCATGCTTAAAAATTGCGTTAAAAAGAAAAAAAAAATGATCATTTTTATTCCTATTGCAAGTAATGTAAACATTCCTTGTAATAGAAAAAAAAGCATTGCAGGACTTCTTGAATATGAGATCTGGGGTCAAAAAGACCTCAGATCTCATATTGACAGTAAAATGCAAAAAAAAAAAAATATGATTTGAAAAAAAGACAGTCTAAAAAAAAAAGGGCCCTTTAAGACCGTTGGGTGGAAGTAACCTCTGACGTCATTTCCGCCCTGCCGTATTATGGAGCCGAGTGAGCGGCTGCAGTGGGGCACGGGCACTGGGGGGGAGATGACGGGAAAGCTGCGGGGGTGGGAGGGCACCTCTCCCGCCGCTGATAAAAGCGATCTTGCGTGGAATCTGCTGCTAAGATCACTTTTATCAAAAACAGAATCGCCAGCTGAAAAAAACAATATCTGAATGGTGCCTGTAGCTGCAGGCACCATTCAGATATCACCTCTCAAATGCAGGACCTCAATAGACGTCCACCTAAAGAGAAGTGGTTAAAGTGACGGCGCACCGCGCTAACGATTGTCTTCAATGGGCAGGGGGTAATGTCCCGCAAGCGCGCACAGCTCCAGTGTGAAAGCACTCAGGGCTTTCACATTGGGGGGGGGGGGGGGTGGGAATACTTGAGGTGCTTTACAGGTGCTATTTTTAGCTAAATAGCACCTGTAAACTGCCTCAGTGTGAAAGTAGCCTAAATGGCTTCAGCCAAACACTAACCATGAGGGAGAAATTTTTTTGTGATATTCATATTCTCTGAAAAATGGCCAAGAAATCATAAATTCTGCCGGGGTATGTAAACTTATGAGCACACTGTATGTACACTGTTTTCCTAAACACAGTTCTATTTTTTTTATTATAGGTTAACAAGTAAACCATTTTAATACTGTATTATATCAGTTACAGTAGCAAACACACTGCCATCTAAAGGCTACAGTGGCCTCTGCTAGCTGAAATTAGTTTTTTGTTTTTAAATTGCGTGTGATTACGATTGTGGTGAACTCTGATCAATAACCACTGTAGTTCCTGATCATTAGTGAAGTGTGAAACGGACAGCCATAGTTAACCTAGTTGCTAGTTGTCGCTAGTAGCCTTGCAAAGATTCGACAATTAGCATAGGGCATCTTACTGTAGAATGTTAAAATATTCATGTGAGTGGGAAGAGCTTAAAGCATATGTTTAGAAATGTAAAAAAAAAATAGCAACACGTCCGCTATAGTCCAGAAGTAATGTACAGCTCTAAAGGTGACGAAGAATGATTACACAACTACAAAGCTATGGCTGTTTAATCTGTATATTGGAAAAAGGCGATTATAAGTTCATGGTCAAAAGCCCCACCCTCTAGTATAGAAAAACTTGCAGCATTTGTAACAGAATTATTTGAATACTTACCAGTCTGGCAGGCAACCAGTGAATTCTAAGCAGTCTTGCAGAGCCCTGGGTGTGCTGGGTAGTGTTTCTGCTGGGCCCTGTGGTTCCTTTTGCCATCACTTGTCACTGTTTTCTTTTATATATGCAGTTAGAGCATTTGTATTTTTTCTAGGGTCATATGTATGTAAGAAAAATAAGAAAACCTTTCTTTAGGGAGAGATGGATACTGACCTCCCACTGATGTTTTGCCAATGTTGGTTGCCTGGCTTTTGGTCTGACCCTCTGGTTTCACTACTTTTGGCGCAGACCTGGAAAGGTTATCAGTAAAGTGGCAGCCTTCACTTTTCTCCCAGGAAAGGTTTCCTTAAACATTTAAATTGAGAAAAAAACATTCTAATGAATATTTACTCTTGCTCCTTATTTTTAAAGGATTCTGCGTCAACAGATGACATGTGGTAAATATATCCGTTTAGAAATGGAGTTTACATCCATCCTCAATGAACATACAGCCCAACCTCAGTGATCCTCCTTAGCATCCATCCTCAACCTTTTTCATTTAAAGAAGGGAATTTGATGTGGATGAGCTTGATGAAAACAATAAAACGCAGTACGAATGGCCCCTGACTATTGTACTGTTTTTTTCCCTAATACTTTCTCTACACACATTTTTCTTTTTGTAAAACTGAATTTTATGTTAAAGTACTTTCAAACAATACTTGTTGTAAATCAGACTCCAGCAAATTCTGTTGTATGATTTTTTTTTTTTTCCTTTTTGTAAAGTGCAATTGTCCTTGTACAAATTGTCATATTTAATTATGGACTGCAAATTTCTCTAAAGGTTATAGGAAGTCTAGCTTGTTATGTGATGCAACCAATAATCTAACCCGATACATTCATGTGGTGGTTTTAGATTGGACATAAAGCAGCAACATAACCAGCTTGGGGTCCCTATTGAATTGTTTATAGAATTGTAACATTAGTGTACAGTGTTTTTTTTCTCTTTTTGGACAAAGAACAGCTTTCAGTTCTGTCAAAATTCGTTTTGGATGGCAACAAGATAATTAATGGAATTTTTAATATAACCTTTGACTGATAAACGCAGTCTTTAAGAACAAATCTACACCAAGATTTAAACACTCACATCCATTCACTATTAATCAGTTTGTGTTGTTATTTTTAATTTTTTTTTGTTTATAACTACACTGGCTGGGTCTGTTGCTGCTACAGAGAGTTCTGAATTCCATTTTATCAATAAAGCTTGATTTGACAAACACTCATTAAGAAGCAATTTTTCTTGTCTGCCTTTTTGGTCTCTGCCACTTATCCAAAATTTTGGTTATCTCAATATTTATTGAAGCCCCACAGTTGAAGCACACATCCATGCACAAGGATCATGCATTTACACATTTTCTCCTAAGTGTTTTTGCTCAAGAGGCTTAGTAGGATTGTTTTTTCCTTTAGGAAGTTTGAAGCTACTATGTCTTAAGCTTTTATATTCTGCTTGTAAGAAGAAAAAAAAATCCTGAAAGTCTAACACTTAATAAATGTTTATATTTTTCCACTTTACCAATTTCCAAATTAATTAGGGCAAGGTAGTGATTAAACTGTATTTGTGATTTTGCAACTATTAAGCATGTGTATGTTTAACTACTGGTTGTCAATAATGCAGTTTACAACTATGGTTGTCACAGTATCCTTTACCAACCAATATGTTTCCATATAAACTCCAGTTACTAAATTGTGTACCCTTTGTTACTGTATGTATAAAGTTGTGTTTATGTGAATATTCATTAAATAGTATCTTTTCAGGTACACTATAGTACCAGTACCAGAATGTAATGTCCTTTTAGAGTCACAAAATCAATGACCTTAAACTTAAAAGTTTAAAGGATTAGTCCATATTTAGAGCTGTTAGTTTTGGTAGATGTTGGTGAGCTGTATCACTGGCTTCTTATAACTCTAGAAGACACTGGTGGTGGCATGCACACACATCACTACTTAGATCATTCTACCTAAACTTTCTGGAACCCCGTCCCTGAACGCAATGGGCCCTAAATGCCAGTACCATTCAGTACAGCGTTCATCCCTGTCCATCCGCAGTCTACCATAGACTTTGGCAGGCTGCCTGCAGCACTATATTACTCCAGGGCACACTGCAGCTGGATGACCCCAAATGGGCCTAACTTGGATATTAATAATTTCTTGCTTTCCCTGTTCTTATTTCAGAGTGACGCAGCATTGCTTCAAGTGTTTGTAAACACAACATATTCTGTATGTTTGACATCATACCTCACTGTAAAAAGTTATAACAATGTTTTCATATACTGCAAAGATTGTTACATGAAGATTCTGCCCATATAGGCTTTTCTGTTTTAGGCTGACATTGCTAAGCCCATTGACTTTCCGATAGCAGCATTGTCAGACTGTTGTGTGCACCACTTTAGTTGGGCTGCCTATTGGATCTGCAGGAGGAATGTGCAACCTAATGGCCAACTGAGGGAGCATGCATTGAATGCTGAAAATGTTGCTAATTGAGATACAAGGCTTAACGTTGCCAGTGTTGTATAGTGAGGCATGATGCCAAATATACTTAAAAATAGAATTTGGGTTCACCTACATCATAGGTGCTCCACATGTGGCCCTCCAGCTGTTGCAGAGCTTCAAGTCCCATCATGCTTCTGCCTTTGGGAGTCATGCTTGTGACTGTCAGTGGCTTGAAATGCCTTGTGGGACTTGTAGTTCCGCAACAGCTGGAGGGTCGCAGGTCCCATGACCTACATTTTCATTTACTGCAGCGCCAGGATAAACGGGTTCCATAGTTAGGGGATGATCTGTATACCAGTGTCCACCTATAGCTGAATCTGTTTTGAGAGGGCTGACCGTTTAAAACTCGCCAATACTAGTTTTGAACATTGGAATGCTATATTTTCATATTGGTTGTGTAAACACATTCTGCTTTTTAGGATCCTGTTCAGTAATATGCTATGGCAACGTACTGAGCAGGACTCAACAAGCTTCTTTCACTCTGGTGACCACTTGCATAGCACTAGCTCACAACTCTTGAATTTCTTATCAACGTTGCTAGGATGCCAGTACATAATTTACTGCAATATGTGATCTTTGCAATGTTCTTTCAAGTGTTTTGAACCACTCTTCACTGTTTAATTCTGGAGATGGAGCACTTATGTGAAATATTAAATGCCACTTTTTTGTTTGTCTTGGTGACAAAGCTGGATTCAAGAGGGATTGGGGAAATATTTAAGTTGAGCAATGGATATGTTCACAGTTCTACAATTTTTGTGTTGTACTTCTTTTCTGTATTAACCTTTTTAATCATTGAGGTGCTGGTATTGTAATTGTTTCCCATTTGTTTACTATCTAGTCATGAAGTACATAAAACCACATGCAGTGTAAAAAAATAATCTTGGTTTAAAAGTTAATTTCTCTAAATCCCAATAAAGACTGCAAAATGTGTAATTGTTGTACAATGCAAGATTGTGTAACCCTGTTTTATAGCCAGTGAAGTTTGTGCACTTAAACTGTCCTATGAGTAATGCTTCTGCTGATAAATTAGTAAATTATTAGACTGAGACAGTGCCTTCATTTTGCCCCGAAGATATAGTATGATACTGAATTCCAGTGTATGCCTATACTTGTGTTATTACATGGAATTATGTACATTTTATCTTCAAGTGTAGATATGTTTCAATATAATAGTTTACATTTCCTGAAAAGTTGTTTCAAGGAAGAATGTCTTTTGAAGTTTTTTTTTTTTTTTTTTTTTTTTTTTTTTTTTGAGACTCCTTTGCCTCTTAATCATGCTGCCAGGTCAAGCTTCCACAATTAGTTAATTTGGATTAAAGCGGGTCTGTAATCAAAAGGTCCATAAAGTGAACCTGTGTACATGATAAAATTAGAAACCTGACAGAAGTAACAGCTAACCAACAGCATATACCTTTACTGCATCACCATTCCAGAGCTGCTCCCAAATCTGCAATGTACAGGTACATAAAAAAGCAATAATAGTGTGCATGTCTGTTTGCATAAGTACAGGTACATAAAAAAGCAATAATAAAGTATAACAGTGCACTGCAGTGCTACTCCCATTTAAACACAATACATTGCAAATAAAATGTTAAAATGTGTTGTGCAATTTGAAAGGAAATTCAATCCTATCTGGCGACATAAATCATTATTATACAACTGTACTGCCCTAACGATAAGCCAACCCCAGGTGCTACAGAACTTCCATTCACTGTGCAGTATCTCCAGTGATTCACACCACTCCTCCACTGCAAGAGTGGATGTGCCATCACCTTAAATGGATGACCTGTATATTAGAGTTCCTATAACGCTTTCTTCCCTTTCCTAGGGTCCAGCCTCTAGGCTCCAATCTGCTCCACTGGCACTCAAAGCAAACAATAGTACTGCTAAAACCACACACATTAAAAAGTGCACACAGAAAAACTGCATCAGTATTATGCCAACTGTGTAATAATCTGCCTCTAGCAGCGTGAAAACCTGTAATTCCGACCACATGCATGTTGGTTGATGCATAATGTCATTAAGCCCCACCCAACATGTTTTGTCACAGGTCATGTGAATTCCCTGAAGAAGTCACATGATCTGTAACACATTTTGGGCAGGGCTTATTGTATGATGTTGTAATCAACCATGAAGTGGCCAGAATTACATGTTTTCATGCTGCTAGAGGTTATATGTTGCACAGTTGGCATAATACTGATACGGTTTTCCTGTGCTCTGAGGAATAGGTGCACATTTAAATGTGTGTGGTTTTAAGCAGTACACGCTATGTGGTATATTTTTGTTTACTTTGAGTGATGGTGGAGCAGATTGGTGCTTACAAAGCCTGGACCCCAGGAAAGGGGAGGGGGCTTTATATGACCTCCTAATATACAGGAGTGAATCACTGGAGAGACTGCACAGAGGGCATGGAAATAATGTGACACCTGGGGTTGATTTGATTGGAGAGCACAGTTGGATTACAATGATTTATGTTGACACATGGGATTTAACTTTTTTGAATTACATTATTGTACTTTAATTTTTGCACAACACCTTTTATTTACTGTATTGTATTATGTTTAAATAAGTAGTGCTGCACTGTCGTACTGTTTTTTTTTTTTTTTTAAATGTGTGAAGCACAAATTTGTGTTAGATGGCTACTGCTGATTGTGTGTAGAGGTTTTATAGAAGTAGCAGCGCAGGAATTTCCCACTATATAAATACAGACACATCACTCTTCATAATGCCAAGGCCTGCTGACATTGCTACAAAGGCACTGTGCATTGCATTGTGGGATGAGGGCTGTCCCAATCTCTACCAGGTAGTGCAAAAACTGGTAAAGTTGCTGGAGATTCTGGACCCAATGAAGAACTCCAACAAATGTGTTACTAGGCCAGTGTGGCTTAAAATTGTATGAAGATGCCACCTTTCTGTGGCTGACAGCAAATTTGCAGTTTACTGCTATAACCAATGCTACAAATGGGAATCGGTGCCCTCTTCTGTCCGGTACTCCTGCTTGCACTGTGTTCTAAATAGTTGTGCCCTCCGGAACCTCCCCTGCTGAGAAGCCTTGTTGTCAAGCATCCATCCACCTCAGCCACTCAGATGAAACCTTTGTATCCTTTGGGGAAAAAAAGCGCTTCTACAGAGTGGTGGAGGTGCTAGAGTAAGCGGCGCTCTTTATTTAGCACACAGAGCAATGTTGCAGGAGCACCTGCCGGAAAAGAACGCCACTTCCTGTTTGTAGCATCGACATAAACAGTAAATTACTGATTTACCATAGGCCACACAGTAGTGCCAATTGCATAAGCCCTTTAAAGTGGGTGTAAACCTAATTCATGAAATTTTGAGATGGACACATCTGTCATTAAAAAAAAAAAGACAAGGTGTGCCAGACTTAAGTGCAGTATGTCATCACAATGATTTTATTGACACAAGCTAATGGATACTTACGAGAGAATTAAAAACATGCAGTTCGATGCGAAAAGTCTAGGCCCAAAGCCGTGTCACTCCTTCCTCGGCTGGGGTGCAACTGGAGGTTGTAGCCATGTAGAGAAGATGTTGAGAGGGACCACCCGGGCCATCTGTGGTGCGCTGTTGGCGTGGAGACAGCCGTGGAACACACGAAGCGTCGGCGCCTGGAACTCCAGGGGATCTGGAAAGGACATCAGCGATGATGCTGGCCAATAGGGTGATGCGTTTCAATGCTACACAGAATTTTCCTCAGACCCTGCTCATGGCGAAAGCAAGGGGAGCGGTTCTAGGCTGCCATGGGGGGGGGGGGGGGTGCTCAATCCCCAACGAGGACCAATAAGGAGCAAGCCTATAGAGGATACACAGAACTCTGTGTCTCACCAGGAGTATGCAAATTTGATGCATGTAAAAATGATAAAATTACTGGACCGTCTACTATATTAAAATATATATAATCTAAAAAATATATCTAAAAATATCTGTATGTGTACAAATATAAAATCCGTATAACCATTATTAGACCTAGGGGTATCTGGATATACTGAAGATACACATGTAGGTACACAAGATACTGTATATGGAGACAAAAAGAATTGAGAGGAATTGACAGAAATAAAAGGGATAAAGATGATATTTCATAAGATAATTTGAATTCTATAAAATTTAAATATGTATCGTGTATCACACATGCTGTGCCTCCTGTATTCGGCTACAGCTTCATTAAACAACACATTATCTTATGTGATCTATAGTGGAACTAGGTAATTACCACTTCACTATAGACATGGGATCATACAATATCTGTAATAAATTGTATTACCGTATATACTCGAGTATAAGCCGACCCGAATATAATCCGAGGCACCTAATTTTACCACAAAAAACTGGGAAAAGTTATTGACCCGATATACACCTAGGGTGGGAAATGCAGCAGCCAGGACACAGGGATTGTAGCCAGGACACAGAAGAGATGAGTATGGTACATTCACAATGTACAGAGCGCGCTGCTTCTAAGAGTGGCTCTGTGCATGAAACTGTGACCCAATTACATTCGAATGCTGAGAGCGAGAGAGCTGCAGATCTTCACTGAGATCAGAGGTGGGCGGGACTGAACAGCTAACACCCATGTGTCCCGCCCACCTCCTGACATCAAGTTGAAAATCGGACACCTCTCAGCATTTTCTGCATTCCAATGTAATTAGGTCACAGTTTCATGCACAGAGTGGTTCTTAGAAGCAGCACGCTCTGTGTAATGTGAATCTACTCATCACCTACAGACACTGACTCGAGTATAAGCCGAGGGGGGTCTTTTTCAGCACAAAAAATGTGCAGAAAAACTCGGTTTATACTCGAGTATATACGGTATGTTGTTATATTACATTAGATCTGTGGAATGACAACAAATATGCATCCATATATACATGCACACACATCCACACGTGTCATGCGTGCCCCACAACCAACTGCAGTACCCATAAACCACATACATCTTATAGAATGACCCAACAAATCCATATGTACATGCATATTCCTAAATGTATTGGATTAAATAACAGTATCTATTTCTTCAATTAAACCCAACGGTGCCAAAGAATTCAAAGTATAAATCCAAAAAGTTTCTTTGACTACACAGTTTGTGGAATCGCTCAGCCGGGGGGTACTTGTCTGGTATAGACTCGATCACCCAAACTTGGAGATCCTCCGCAGACTGTGAATGATGTTTGGAAAAGTGGCGAAGAATACTGAGTTTTGGGTTTCCTTGCGTTATTGAGCTACTGTGTTTGCCGAACCTGGCCTTGAGGTTCCAGATGGTCCTACCAACATAATACAGGCCACTGGGGCAGGTCAGGCAATACACAACATAGGTAGTAGAACAATTGCAGAAGGATGTCAATGAGTACATGGTAGCACCAGAAGAAAAAGATTTATTACCATGGGGGGACATGTGCACAAGTTAGGCATAACGCCTTTTTGCAGCAGAACATGGCAACCAATGGTATAAGGGTAAGCTGTTTTTGGTAAATGAGTTTGGACGAAGGTTTGATTCTGCTTGGAGCAATTTTACTCCTTACATTTCTTGCTTTTCTATAGGCAAACCTAGGTATCTCTGGTATTAAAGATGTTAAGTGAGGATCCTGGGTAAGGATGGACCAATGTTTTTTGAAAACATTTTCCAGTAATGGCTGTGATATTGAGTATTGAACCTTATTGATGGCCCTTGAGTCTCCCTCTTAGGCCTGAGTAGTATCTCTGTAGAATAATGACCTGCTGCCTCATTTATTAGGTCAGGTGGATAACCCTTATCCAGAAACTTTTTCTTTAGGCCTTCGGCTTGTATATGGTAATCCTCTAGACTAGTACAATTTCTCCTTAAGCGGTGAAACTGACTCTTGGGGACATTACGAACCCATCTTGGATGGTGACAGCTGGAAGAATGTAAGAAAATTTCCAGCAGTGGGCTTCATGTTTTTTGCAGTGATTCTAGATTCAGAATGGAATAATTCCAAATCCAAAAAAAAGTACTGGTTTTAAATACGGGTGAAGGATAGTCCAAAGGAATTCGAGTTACGGTGTTCTACGAACTGCAAAGAGGACTCTCTGGAGCCATCCCAGATGATAATCACATCATCTATGTAAGGGCCATAAAAGACCAGGTGCACTGCAAAGGGGTTGTTCCAAATGCATCTGGCCTCCCATAGCCCCATAGTGATGATCGCATAGCTGGGGGCAAAATTAGCCCCCATTGCTGTGCCCTGCCTCTGTAGGTAATAGTCGCCATAAAACTGGAAATAGCTATGCTCCAGGCAGAATCTTGTTACCAAGAGAATAAACTCCGCCTGACTGGCATTAAGGGAATTATCTTCTGCTAGAGATTGTGAAATGGCCCTCACGCCCACTTTGTGGGGTATTGAAGTGTATAAAGCACACGTCAAGAGAAGCCCATAAATAAGATGGTTCCCAACTGTAAGGCTGAAGGAGTTCCAGAAGGTGAGTCCCATCGTGGATATATGCCGGCAAAGATTGAGTTATGGGCTGTAAAAAATTGTCTACATATAGAGAAAAGGGGGAGGTTAAGCTCTTCATGGAGGCTATGATGGGACATCCAGGAGGATTATTCAAATCCTTCTGTACCTTCGTAAGATGGTAGAAGGTAAGGTACACTATAAAATGGTTTGCGGAAAAATGCCAATTCATTCTTACTCAAAATGCCCTCTGAATGGGCCCAGGTTAGCAACTGTTCGGCTTCTAAAGTAAATTTTGGTAAAGGGTCTCTTTAGTTTTACATAAGTGTTTTGATCCGAAAGTAGGCAATGTGCTTCCGCTAGATATGTTGATTTATCCTGTAGTGTAGGACAATACCTCCCCCCTTATCTGCTGACTTAATGATAATCTTGTCATTTTTAGTCAGGGAGTCTAATGCTTGATGTTCCTTTGGCGTAAGATTCGTCGAACAATATTGAGATTTAGTTGTACCTTTATTACACATCTCTCTAAGCTCATGATAAATCACCTGATAAAAAGTGTCCAAATACGGGCCTTTAGATTGTGTGGGATTTAAGATCGAATTGGGTCTAAAATTAGTGCGTTTTATCTCCGGTGATGAGAAAGGGAGCTGAGACCATACCGAAAGGTCATCTGCGTCATTCTCCCCTGAATCATCATGATACAATTGGCATATTCCTGTAATGCTTGTTGCTCTAGGGTGGTATCTAGATATACCTGCATGGTCTCCGAAACATTATCTTCTGGAACTGGATTTTTACAAGCCTTGATATTGAAGTGTCCTTTCAGCATTAGGTTTCTAATGAATCTGTTAAGATCTTTAAACAAGGTAAAAGAGTTGGGAAAAGAAGAGGGAGCAAAATTCAATCCCTGGGCTAATATAGAAGACTCTAGCGTGGTAAGTGGATGTTTTGACAAATTATAGATCTTTATAGTTTATGCAATTTTCCAGTATTCCTGGGATTGGGCTCTGTTTCCCCCCTCTTTTAGCTCGTCTTCTAGTTTTCTTTTTGTTGTGGTTGTTTTGAGGCTGGGAGGGGGACTTGGGCATAAAGTCTGGAGATGGGAGGGTTCAGGATGAATCGAAACCTGGACTGTCACAGAGGACCGAGATGTACAAGGATCCACTATAACAGGTCAGGGGTGGAGGCATCTGTGCTAAGGGGAGAATCGTTGGAGATCTGTAAGCTGATGCCACCTGAGACGCCAACAGTTTTAATGCTGCCGTCATCAGAGGGAGGGCTGGATGGAGGTACCGTGGGTTGAATAACGGACTCCTTCAGGACCAGACCTAGAGGGATTGGCGGGCAATCTTCTGTTATCACCAGTGAAATCGATGGTACTTATGTCGTCATCCTTTTTGTTGGTGTTACCTGGTTTGTCTTTGTTGTTATGGTTGTATTAATTTTTGTTTTTATCATTATTGTTATTTCTTCCCTTATCCGATTTATGCTGTTGTGGTTGGTTTGATTTCCCTTTCTGAGTACGAAGTGCACAATTTTGAAAGGAACAATGTCCTACATTATGGAGAGGAAGGGAGGAGGGCGGGACCCCTGGTCCCCTCCCAGTCTCTCCGGGGGACGGAATGAACGGGGAGGGGGGGCGAGGCCGCCTCTAATTGAAAACTCTACCAAAATCGAATTTGTCTCTCCTCAATTTCCCTAATTTAGTACAGATCATGTTGTCCTCACGTTTTTTAGATCTAAGTTGTAGGGTTTTGGACCATTGAGTGGGTAATAGGGAATGATCCGAAACTAGTTTGATTTGATCCTTAAGTTTGTCTTCAATAATTTTCTGTCTCCTTTCCCTATGTGTGATGAGTATTTGCATCCATTTCTGGGTACAAAATTCAGATACTCCTTCCCTTTCCGGACATAAATCCAGATCCAGGAAGGAGCAACTCATGGTAACAAGCAAACCTTGAGGTGAGAAGGAACATATTTAAAAAAAGAAAGCATCCCACCATTAGTGATTTACGTCCACAACCAGATCTTCATGCGGACATTGCTGTAGTGAAACTTGGCATCTGTCCAAGTGCGGGACTGTATGTTGGGGGGGGAAAAGTTATCTGTAGGAAACGGCTAGAAAAGCTGGTCCAAAACATTATATAAAGTATCTTGTTTTGTACCTACATGTGTATCTTCAGTATATGCAGATAATACTAGGTGTAATAATGGTTATACGGCTTTTATATTTGTACATACACAGATATAGATATTTTTTTTAATAAATTTATTTTATATAGAAGACGGTCCAGTAATTTATCATTTTTACAGTCATGTTTACATGCATCGAATTGGCATACTCCTGGTGAGACATGGGGTTCTGTGTATCCTCTAGGCTTGCCCCTTATTGGTCCTCATTGGGGATTGAGAACGCCCCCTTGGCAGCCTATAACAGCTTCCCTTGCTTTTGCCATGAGCAGGGTCTGAGGAAATTGCTGTGTGGCATTGAAACGCATCACCCTATTGGCCAGTATCATCGCTGACGTCACTTCCGGATCCTCTGGACTTCCGTCTCCACACCAGCACAGTGGACTGTGGCCAGCGGCTATAACCTCCAGTTACACCTCAGCCAAGGAAGGAATGACACGATTTTGGGCCTAGACTTTCTACATCAAAGTGCATGTTTTTAATTCTCGTGAGTATTCATTTAGCTTGTGTCTATAAAATCATTGTGATGGCATACTGCACTTAGGTCTGGCGCACCTTGTCTCCTTTTTTTTAGATCCTATACAGAGTTGCTTCTGCTCTTTGGGTTGCTGCCCCTGTGTGTTGGCCATCACATTGGATACGCCTTTGGACTTTATATGGACTCTCTTATGGTTTGCTTTTAGTGTTTTAAGTTTTACAGTTCGTTTTCTGTGACTTTGGCACCCTATGGTTCCCATGATATTGGCGCCATTCTATTTATTACATCCGTCTGTAGTGCGTTTTTATCTCTCTTCAAAGAGCCATGTCCTGTAGCTGTCTCTTCCTCGGTAGCTCTGTTATCAGCCTGATAAGTTCTGGGAGACGAGACATAGTATTTAGAGACGGGGGAGGTTGCTAAAAATAGATTAGTGGCCAGCTAAACAATCATCAGACGCGGCTCTGCGTGTGTGGGAAGGGGGTGTGTGCCTTTCCTCCAATCAGCTTTCGAACAGTCTCTCACAGCGTCTAGCAATCCTCCTACATAGAAACGAGGAAGTGAAAAATATAACAGAATGAGTACTTTCTAAACAGTATATCAAGCTGAAGACAGCATATATACATGTCAGACCTCTATAGGGAGATTTGTTTAATCTCTTATCATCTGAGGCTGTTCACTTCACTGGGTATATGGAGGGTTTACATCCACTTTAAATCAATCTGGCCCATAGTAGGTTTATAAAGTATTTAAATTACTGAAGTTATTGCCTGTCCTTACTTTTGAAAACGCTGCCTGGCATGCTGACCCTTTTCCCTAATGCATTGAGACACTGACCTGGAACAAGTAAAATTGACTCCTGATTTGCACACTTGTTCTGGGTCAGTGACTAAACTATTGGAACTAATGGGTCTAGCATTTTATGGTCAGCAATATCAGCCCCTTTATTTTTATGACAGGTCAGGGCTTGACAAATTTGCTTTGAATCTAGGAGCCACCTAAAAAAGTTAGGAGCCAGTTTTTTTTTTAGCTTAGTGTGGGTTGTCAGCGCCCGGGGTAAGGCAAGTAATTTGGGCCCCTTTAACTTACAGCTGAGCAGCCAGTCAATAACTCCAATGTAACACCGTTACCTCAGGGTTATAGGCTGGCCAGAAAGAGTGACACTAAAAACCTGTTATTGGGGGGAAACTCCTTATTATGCCTAATGCATCGTGACTGCGGCATGCAAAACGCCCTCATCTGCTGCCTAATACAGCTTAAGGGTGGCCATTGGTGGGTGGCAAAAACATGTCTCTACTGCACATTTTTACCACCCAACTGCACATCTAAATGAAGCCTTAGTGACACTTTAAATAAAATACATAAAAAGGGAAATAATTATTCCAGTGCTGCTGATCTTCTGCTGTCTCTTTGCAGCCAATTCCTGCCTACATGTGTGTCCCCCACGATGATTATTCATTGCTCTGGTGGTTTTCCGGTCACCATGAAATACTGGAGCCCATCTGCACATAAAGAGTGGTAATTGTTGATGGTACACAGGGCTTTATCACAATTTTGTTGCTTAGAATAAAGATCAATATTTTCGTGGTGTAACATCTTTCACATATACAAAAAAAATGGCCTAACATTACTGTTTATTTTTTTTTATTCATTAGTGTATTTTTTCCAAAAAAAAATATGTTTGAAAGACTGGTGCGCAAATACCGTGTGACATGAAATATTGCAACAACCGCCATTTCATTCTATAGGGTCTCTGCTAATATATATATATATATATATATATATATATATATATATATATATATATATATATATATAATCGTCTCTGGGATATC
>BLSH010450411.1:461390-476490 GCA_018402905.1 Glandirana rugosa | reverse complement strand
CCCCCCCCTCACAGAACGGAGGTCCGTGTTTACTTACACGGACCTCCGTTCTTTCACTCCGGGGGGGGCATCGCGGGTGGCCGGCGGAGATCGAATCCACCGCACCCGCTCCCTGGCCCTCCCCGGACACAGTGAGCGTGCGCTCACTGTGCGTGATCTTGCAGCCGCCGTCATATGATGGCGATTTGCGCAGAGGAGCCACTCTGTCGCCGTCAATTGCCGACCAGCGGTCGGCAAGCGGTTAAAGGTTAATTCGCCTTTACAGAAAAATCTGTAAGGTGAACTTACACTGGACCCTCTGTGCCTGAGGCCGGCGTTCTCCTGCACTGACACATCGTAAAACCGCTTTACCGGTCCGGGGATCAGAAATGCCCTGCAGCTTAACAACTTTTTTGCACTCCTCTCCTACATGTAAAAATCATCATGTTTTTGCTAGGAAATTACTCAGAACCTCCAAACATATGTTTTTTTAGCAGAAACTCTAGAGAATAAAATGGTGATGGTTGCAACTTTGTATGTCACACGCTATTTGCGCAGGAATTTTTCAAACGTGTTTTTTTGGGGAAAAAAAATCAGGTTTTATGAATCAAAAAAAAAAAAAAACAAAACCGTAAAGTTAGCCCAATTTATTTGTAGAATGTGAATGATGTTACGCCAAGTAAATAGATACCCAGCATGTGACGCTTTAAAATTGCGCGCACACGTGGAATGGCATCAAACTTTGGTACTTAGAAATCTCCATAGGCGACGCTTTACATTTTTTTTTACAGGTTACCTGTTTAGACTTAGAGGTCTAGCGCTAGAATTATTGTACTCGCTCTTAACGCACGCGACAATACCTCACTTGTGGTTTGAACGCCATTTAGATATGCGGGCTCGACTTACATATGTGTTCCCTTCTGTGCGCGAGCTCATGGGGACGGGGACGCTTTAATTTTTTTTTATTGTTTATTTTAACTTTATTTTTTATTTTGACACTGTCTCTTTAAAAAAAAAAAAATTTGGATCTCTTTTATTTCTATTACAAGGAATGTAAACAGCCCTTGTAATGGGAATCATGCATGACAGGTACTCTTTATGGAGAGATATGGGATCAATAAGACCTCACATCTCTCCTCCAGGCTGGAAAAACTGAGATAAAACGATTTCGGCCTCTCCGGCCCCATCCATGGCTTTGTTTACTAAAGCCAGCCTGGACGTGACGTCATAACGTTGCGCCTGGGCCTCTGAGGGTCATAGAGATGACTGGTGACCAGATGGTCACCAGTCATCTCCCTGATCAACTTCCACTGGTGACAGATTCATTCTCTGGGCCTCCGATTGCACGGGCGGGCCGGGAGAAGCACTGGTGGGCTACGAAAGGGGGGGATGTCCCCTCCCGTCGCCTGTAACTGCCGCTATGATTGTTCTAATGGTGCACAGAATCGCCGGCTAAAAAAAATATCTGAATGGTGCCTGTAGCTGCAGGCACCATTCAGATATCACCACTTAGTCAATGAGGTCATATGTTCTTGGGCTGGAAGTGGTTAACTTCCTAACCATACGCCGTAAAGGTACGTATAGGAGGCACTCTGGTACCGCAACATGGGTGGCACTGGCCAATCAGAACCCTTGTAGCCCGTCCTGTCAGCGCTGGAGAAGAGAAGAGGAGAGAAAGCTGTGGGGATTTAAAATCCCCAGGACTGGTAAAGCGGCGATACGATGTCAGTGCGGGAGATTGCCGGCTTCAGGTACAGTGGGACCGGGTGCGATGGGGAGGAGGTCCAGTGTAAGTTCACCTTACAGATTTTCTGTAAAGGTCAATTTACACTTTAAGCTGGCACACCCATCCCTGCAACCAGCTCTGTGCTATTTCTGTATATCAAACTGCAGCTACCTGGAGTAGGACAATGAACAATCAACATGACCCCGTTTTTCACGATTATGTTGTTACAGATCAAGTACAACAATTTGCATCTACGCTCATGTTTTGTGTAGATTCCCTGGAACATGTCACAACACAAATATCCATATTGACTCTATCTCCATTATGCGTGAAATCCTATGACTAAATGCTTGAACTGCGGAAGCTGCCTGTAAAAAGCATCTCATGCATATGTGCTTCCAAGAAAGATGTTTGATGACGGGCTTGACCAATTAGTCAAAGAGATCACAGGTGGGAAAAATTTACTGCCTCAAAAGAAGGTACCAAAACTACCCTCTTTGGGAGCTCCTAGCTCCTCAAAATGCAAAGCACCTACACACACTAACCAGGTTTTAGCTTCTAAGCCTAAGTTCAGCCCCTCCTTTTGGCACAAGGCATGGCCCACCAAGCCTTCTCCACAGCTCTCTTCAAAATGAAGGGACACCCTCACTCCTAAAGGTGGAGAGACATCTGTTCGTTAACTTCTCTCTGGGTCACAGGCGTTGCAGAACTGTGAATTCAATTGGTGGTTCCAAAGGGTACAAGATAGTTAAAAAAAAAAAAAAAAATCTACCACCCTCCCATTTTCTCTTTCAAATCAACTAAAATCTGTCCAATGAGAGATTTGCAAAATGTCCTGTACTTTCTCGTGTTCCATGGAGTTCAGTACAGGTAGTCCCCAAGTTACGAACGACTCCTACTTACAAATGAGGTGGTGTGACGTCACTGCCAGCCGCTTGCGCTCCACACTGGTCCCGGATATGGCCGAGCAGTCATCTTGCAGCGCCGGACACGTCCCACAGTGCTGTATAGCATAGCCACAAGAGCCCCAAATAACACAACTGCACACATATCAGTACCCGGAACATCCCATATCACTGCACAGGTTGAAGTTACACTTACAAATGTACAGTTCTGACTTACAAACAAATTCGATTTAAGAACGAACCTACAGTCCCTAACCCATTCATAACTCGGGGACTGCCTGTACTGCCACAGGACAGGTTTAAGACATTTTATTCAAACCTGTTGACAGTACTAAAATTCAATGCAGGAATTCATGCTATCCTGGACTTAAAGTCCCTCAAAAAAATTCCAAACGTTTTCATGGAATCTGCAAGGTCGATAATTGCCTTTTTGAGAAAAGTATACATGGCTTCTGTGGACACCCAAAATGCCTATTTGCATTTTACCATTTACCAACCTAGGTATTCAGTTTAAAAAAAATCTGCTCCAGCCTTCCCTCAGCATAAAATTCTTGAGGTCTGATCCTGGATACATTCCAAGCAAAAGTCTTTCTTCCAGTCAGAGTTCTTTTTCTAAGAGTTCATGCTCGACATCTGAGATTCAAGAAAAATCCCACACTGAGATTTGCTATGGGAGTTCTGGTTCTCCTGGTTGCCTCCTTCAAGGCAGTATCTTTTGCCCAATTTCACTCAAGAATTTTCCAACAAAACCTTCAGTATGGGGAAAAAAACGACAAAACTTCCTTATCCTGGTGGATCACCACTCCAACTCTGGAGTCTCCAACTCAGACGCAGGTCTATTAGGCTGGGGATGGGTTTCTTCCAATCTTCGACAGTTTGGGGACCATGGTCAAGAGAGGATACCAAATTTCTCATCAACATTTTGGCTCAGAGCATTCAGCCTTTCCCTCCAGCACCAGAATTCTTCTTCCTTCTACGTGGACACCCAATTTGGGTGCAGTCAATGTCACTACAGTGGCATATATCAACCATCAAATGAGCAGAAGGAGCTTGGCTGCCTTGAAAGAAGAAAATCAAATTCTCTCATTAACCGAAGCTCAATGTTTAGCTCTGGCCATGGATGCTCTAGTTATCCTCTGGTCTCAGCTCAGGCTAATTTATGCCTTCTCTCCACTGCTGATACTAACTGGCCTGCTCCACAAAATAGGGCAAAAGAGCAAAGCAGTGATTCATCTGGCTCCAAAGTAGCCCAGAAGAACCTGGTACAGACATACGTAAATTTCTAGCAGACAATCTCTGGCCTCTTCCCAGCAGGCCAGATCTCCTGTTTTAAGGCCCTCTATTCCACCCTGCTTTACAGTCTCTGGTTTTAACGGCATGGCTTTTGAAACCCAGATGTTAAGAGATAGAGGCATTTCTGAGTCTGTGATTCCCCTACCCTTGCTGAAAGCAAGAAAGACCACACCCAGGAAGATTTACCATACCTGAAAATCTTATTCTGCCTGGTGCGAGCACAGTCAATTCAGTCCCAGATATTCCTCTGTACCTCACATTCTGGCCTCTCTGCAAACAGATCTTGACCATAATCTACTTTTGTGGTGCTTCCATGGTAGCATACATGTGATAGTAGCCCCGCCTATTTCCGCCCACAGGTACCAGTGCATAGCTATAAAAAGTTAACACCCACACAACAGCCCATTCCCTTTTTTGTCCTCACGGAACTCGCAGCCAGTGTGAAGAGAAGAAATCCTTACCTGCCACCTTTGGTGGTTTTCTGCTCAGGTTCAGCCTCTCCTGAAAGCACAGTCCCTGACCTTGGGACGCTAAATGCTCTGATAAGGCAGGGAACCTCTTCTGTGGATCTTTTGGGGTGAAAATCGGGTTCTAACTAGCCCCAAATACAGCAGCGCAGCCAGGGCTTTCTTCCTCAGAAGAGCTGTCTGTCTGGAGTCTGCCTCCCAGAAGGGAGTGGATCCATTGAACTATGACACTGCATTTCCAAGATAAGTATGTCTTCTCATTTTGTGAAATTTATCTGTGAATGGTCTCATAAGTTGTGTGTTATATTTCCTCTCGGATGGGCTGCAGATGCACCGAGTTCCAGTATGCATTCTAGTAGCAATCCTGGAAGAGAAAGTTAAGTGGCTACGTTCAAGGGAATGATGCATTATGCTGAAAAGGTGAAGTGGATAGAGCTCACATGGGTGCCATCTTTGGTTTGGACAAGTACTCCCCCAGTGGTTATCTTGGGGTTGGGCAAGACTACCTGGAAGTCTGGAAGTCATCTTGGAAGTGGGTGGCAGGCAGAAGAGTTGAGGAACATGGGCTTAAAGAGCCAGTGGCTTACAGATAGGGCATTCACATGATAGGACTGCATGACAGCAAGCTCATAGCCGCAAACCCTTCATCAAGGGCAATTTCCTGCTGTCTAGCGAATAGATATGTTCTTACTCATGTCTCAGTGTGGCATTATTATTATTATACCTGACTAAATGTCACTGTTCCAGCTGCCCTTCACTATGAGCTCACTGCATGATTCACATGGTTCCTATAGATAAGGGTCATCAGACCAGGCAGGTATTTTGCTGCTAAAAGAGTGCATTCAGGTGCTAACTGACCTCTCCCTTGGCTAAGGAGCCCAGCCTGTCCCACTGTCAGGAATATGTGTGAGAGGAGCACCAGAAATCCAGCCAAAGGTAGAGAAAACCCTCTTCCATACTGCAAATGCCAACACTGGCCAGAAGGGTGTGTCAGGCCTGCCTTGAAAAGGCAGACAGAAGCCCTCTGGCCCATTATGCTTAGCCGCAAGGAATTGCTGTGAATCCTGGGTGAAGCTGCATTTACAAAGTAAATAATGTGTCAAGCTTGCTTTAAAAAGTGTGACAAAAGCTCTTCCACCCCACTATTCATAGCCGCAAAGGGTTGCTGTGAGCCTGGATGAAGTTTCCTTTACAAGATAGTGTGTCAAGATTGCCTTAAAGGGGTAGACAGAAGATCTTCTGCCCACTATTGATAGCTGCAACGGATTGCTGTGGGCCTGAGTGAAGTTACTATATCAAAGTTATTGAGAATACCTCAAGCTGCATTCCAATAGTGTTGCTACCGACTGCATAAAGCCTCCCTCAGCAGAGAGCAGGCCAACTGCTGGCAAGGAAGAACAGTCAGGATAAGGTGGTACTTTATGTTCAGCCTAAGTCCTTGATTCTGCTGGCCATTTTCTTTAAGGTAGGTAAGTTTACCATGAGTGGAGAAGAACCAAAGGGGCCAGGTAAGAAACTTGCTACAGCATTTCCTCAGTCTGAAGAAATAGCCTTCATGGCCTAACAGAGACCGGTTCTCTTTGAGACAGTCCAGGTCAACAGCATTAGAGATGCAGCTGAAGTTGAACACTTGTCATTATTAGCAGAAGAAGGCTAGAATACAGATTGCAAGATATTTTTGTTCTCTAATTGTTAGAAGCATTGTTTCTCCATTTGTGGTCTCTGCATATCCTCTAAAGGTTTTCTGGATCAAGGTGTTTCTGCCCCAATTGTGGCAAACAGTTGACTATCCAAAAGCCCATGGTGGCATTATCTGGTATGCATCTTGAAGCTTTATGGGGATGGGTTCAGATGCAAGTTTTCCATAGAAAAATACAAAAGTTTGCATTGCCTCCCTGTGCCTGAGACACTTTCTGGGCTGGTGGGCATGAAAGATAACTAATGTTCCCATCCGTTAACCACTTGCTAACTGGGCACTTAAACTCCCTCCCTGCCCAGACCAATTTTCAGCTTTCAGCGCTGTCACTCTTTGAATGACAATTGCACAGTCATGCTACACTACCCAAATTACATTTTTTTCCACACAAATAAAGTTTTATTTTGCTGGTATTTAATCACTGCTGGGTTTTTACATTTTTGCTTAAAAAAATGAAAAAAGACAGAAAATTATGAAAAAAAAACTTTCATAGTTGAAGATAAAATTTTGAAAACAGGTAATTTTTCTCCTTCATTGATGTGCGCTGATGAAGCGGCACTGATAAGGTGGCACTAATGGGCACTGATAGGTGGCACTAATGAGGCGGCACTGATAAGCAGCACTGGTAGGTGACCCTGATCGGTGGCACTGATGATGAGGCATTGATTGGCAGCACAGCGGGTACTGATAGGTGGCACTGATATGTGGCACAGGTGAGGCAGCCATGGCTCTCTGTGTGAAGGACTGATGTCCCTCTGACTGAAGCTGGTGATCAGCTTTTTTTCCCCTCAAACTGAAAGCATGAGGGGAAAAAAAATACAGATTACCGATCTTCTGTTTACATCATGCGATCAGCTGTCATTGGCTGACAGCTGATCACGTGGTAAGGGGTCGGAATTGGCCCCTTACTCTGATCTGTGATCAGCCATGTCTCATAGGCTCAGTGATCAGAGCGCACTGCGCACGACCCACGGGTTCCCAGGCTTTTACAGGCCTCTGTTCTTGGAGGGACAAGTTGACTCAGTCTTTGGTCAGGTGATTTCTCTATTGCTGAGACTCAGGGGTCTGGCCCCCGAGCAAAGAAGTCTTCCTGTTTTAAGGAATCCTTATGGAAAGACACCTCAGACAGTGGATCATTCTGGGAAGGAGACCTAGACACCCTTGATATCATGGTGCTTGGTTGTCTTTGACGTCTTGTTTTCCAAGGTAACATTCAGAAGTTCTGGGCTATTTTATGTAATCTGGATCCAAGCGGACAATGCCATAAAGGTGACATACTTCCAATTTGCAGGTGGATCCAGAGTTTTGCAATCGCAAAAGGCTAGATTGGTATCTTTGACAAAACATCAGGCATGAGCATTCCAGATATACATCTTGGCAGGCGGACTGCATCTGACAGCAGTGCCTAAACCTATGAAACTGAATCCTACCCCTGGAGCTATTTCTGGAGGTGTATCTCATGTAGGCAACTTCGGAGGTTGATTACCCAGCCCCTGAGGTCAAACTAAAGGCTAGGCAATTTTGGCTCAGGTGCAGTGGTCCTCTGGTAGGATGCTTCATGTGTTTTAGCCATCCATTTGCAAGCTGCCTTTAACAGCTTGATAATTGAAGCTTAAATTCTCAGACCATGCATCATGGAGTCTAGGAATCCCTTGGTGCTAAGTGGGGAGGTCTACTTCATGTTAAATCTATTGCTGAACATGTGGTGATTTGCTTATCTTGGTGTAAGCCTCAGGCCTTTGTCCCCAAAAGCTTTTTCTCCTGCAGCTGGGCCTAGGTTAGCATGTGGCTCTTAATATTGCTGTCCATATGACTTTGTGGGATCTTAAGTAGTTCACTCGTAGCCTTCACTTGGAGAGGAGAGTGTTCTAGGCTGGTGACCTTGTCTGGCAATGAAACCTTTCACAGGTTTAACATAAGACCCAGTTCTCCATCTTGCTCCGGTTAGTTTCTATCTGTCTCCTGAAACAGGACATCCGTATTCAGTTCTTTGTTCTGCTTCCAGTTCACCCAAAGGAAGTTTCTGTCTCTTGGTTGGATTTGGTCGGGATGGAAAGTTTATCTCTCAGCCTTTACTTTCCGTTTGTATTTCAAGATGAATCCTGTACTGATGCTCCGATTTCTAGCTCCATCATGTCAAGGCTACTCAGCAGACCATCAGCTAACTCCATGGTCTAGGGTTCAGGTTCCATCCTGTCCTGATTTGGGCCATATAATGGCGTTCTGAAATTCTCACCAGTCAGTCAAGGAGTACAAGGTTTCTCAGTCCACAAACTTTACTGTTTTTTTTTCTCTGTGATGTGTCAGTGTCCTGTTCACATAGGTTTCTATTTGTTGCTGATCACCGCCACAGCAGTACATTGTCCCTGATGAGCGCCACACCAATCATATTGCCACCATGAGGACTTGTTCACATGTGAGATGCTATCTAAAGAGACATCTATCTGTGTGTGGATCACTCTTCAGAGAGCATATGACAGGCAGTGAGAATCCATTGTATGGTCTCCTCACCACCTGCATTAATTCCTTGGACCCTGCACAAGCACCCCCATTCACTTGACAGCAGTCATACAGGGAGTATAATTCTTGCCACAGCACAGATGTGGCATGTGTATACCCCTGTCCACTGCCTCCTCAGCTCAAGGGGGTAGCGGCTCCTGATTGCCACCAGACCAGTGTCGCAAGCAACAGTTTTCCTGATCACTGCCCCACCAGTCCCAGTTTCACCAGGCAATTGTATGCCAGCAACAGTGTCCCTTATCAGCATCACGCCAGTCTGCGTCACCAAACCAGTATAAGCCAGCAACAGTGTCCCTGGTTGTTGCCACACCAGTCCCAGTGTCACCAGATCTAGTGTAAGTCATCAGCAGTGTTCCTGATTGCTCCCACACTAGTCCCCAGTGTCACCAGACCACTGTAAGCCAGCAACAGTGTTCTTGATTGCCGCTACACAAGACCCACAGTCACCGGACTAGTGCAACCAGCAACCGTGTTCCTGATCATCGCCACACCAGTGCAGTGTTTCCTCTGCCTGCATGTATTAACCCTGGCCTGTTTATTGACCATGTTTCTGCCTGCTGCCTGGGCAAATTCTTTGCCTATTTGTTATTCATGTCTCTGCCTGCCGTCTGAACTGACCAATCTGCACGTCCGTCTATGTTCCTGCAAGATTCCATTGCTAGACATCCCCTGAGGACAACTGCCCTCACTACAGGAACTCTTTTGTTCTTTCTTTGGCCTCTTGTACTTCTTGGTCAGTAAACATGGTATTCCTGTAGGCAGCCATGTACCAGTAGGGTAGGCTTGCTTGGCTTATAGGAACAGGGACTACTATAGGTGATGCTACACTAAGCTATATTCCACTCGTACTGAGGCGACCATTACAGTACATTGGAAGATACAATGTCGGTACATAATCAGTCCAGACAGTGAAAAAGGTCTCACATGTGGTATCGCCATACTCAGAATGTGTTTTGGGTTGCCCAGGTTTGCAAGAAATATTTTATTAAAGTGTAAAAGAAAATTATATTTTCATTCCACATTTCCAAAAACTTCTGACAAAAAATTAAGTCTTCAAAAGACTCGCTATGCGTTTTAGAAAATACCCTGGGTTTTTGCTTTCCATACTCCTTTGTTAACTTTGTGTAAATAAAAATACTTTTTCATTTTCTTTTCCACATTTTGTGGGTGTTTCCACTGTCCTGTTTTTCCAGGGCATCCAAAAATATGATAGGCAGTCAGGAAATTAGATGCATAATTTATTTTTGAGCCCCTCTTTGTGTCTAGGCTGTAAAGCCTCATGCATGTGCTTTTGCAATACTCGGGGCGGAGTAGCAGAATGTGTTTTGGGGTGTAATTTCAAGTATGCCTATGATGTGCATTGAAAATATCTATAATTGACAACTTTGTGTAAAAAAAAAAAAAAAAAATTACATCTTAATTTTATTTTCCGCATTTTCCTAACAATGTGGCAAAAAATGACATTTTCAAAAGAGTCACTATGCCTTTCAGAAAATACCTTGAATTATATGCTTTCCAAAATGTGGTCATTTTGTGATCCTCTAGAATACTCAAATGTTAAATGCAAAGTCTTTCCCTTCCCCTGAGGTGGGGGAGATCTCACCAGCATTTCTTTGCAATGTCAAATGGACCTCCTTTCATCCAATCAGGAAATGGTTGACTCGGGGGAGATGAGGGGTGGATCATTGTTCTTATTCCCCCAAACAAATAGTTTTATTCAAACCTGCAGTTCCAAAACCCAAAGGAGTATTTTGTCTAGTTTTGGCCTTAAAGGCCCTCAACACCTTTGTTTGTTTTTGGATGTAAAGAGTTCGGTCAATTGTTGCTTTATTCATGGCTGAGACTTCTTGGCTTCTGATGACTTTAGGGATGTGTATTTTCACGACTGTCTTTCCAGGTCAGCAGTAATTACTTTGCTGTGCATGACAACATCAGTTTGTTGCTTTCCTCTTGACCCTCACATCAGTTCTTAGTCTTCATCATCTCTGAAGTATTCAGATTCTTGGAGAATTTGTTGCTGCCCTTAAACTACTGTGTGTCAATCACACTTTGGACCTTGGGCACGAGTGCCTGACTGTTATTCCATTGCAGGATGCTGATGAACAGGTTGTGTGTTCCGGTGTGGCAGGAAGACAGGCTGGAATCTGTACTGGCAGGTAGACCTGGAGCAGGAGACTAGCACAGATCAGCAGACTCAGATCCTTGAAAGAAATCTGTAATCTGGGGCAGGCAGTCCAGATCAGCAACTGATAGGCAGATCAAGTACAAAGCAGCTGGAAGAAGAGTAGTCAGAGGTCAGGTCAGGTTTGGTAACAGCTGGCAGATGGGCGGATAAGCAGAAGAAGCAGGCAGACATGAAATCCAAAGACAAGTGAGGGTTCGGTACAGGCGGCATTTAAGCCAGTAAACAGATCAAGTCGGTAACAGGAAGTCAACATAGAAACAGGTAGCAGTTAAGGCTCATACACACTATATGAAAATCGGGCGAGAATTTTCGTCCAAAGGACTTTCATACGATGTTCGTATAGTGTGTACACAACTTTCAACAGCCGATTCCGAATTTTCGTACGAACTCCAAATTTTTTTCTTGTGCGGGAACAGAACAAACACTTTTTGTTTAATGTGAAAAATCAGAGAAGAAAGACTACACATGATCAGAAACAATAAACAACAAAATAAAAAGCCTTTGTCGTACGAGAATATTCGTACAAATTTTCGTTCATTGGTTCTGATTTGCTGTGAAACAACGAGAAAAATCAGATGATCGTTCACCCGATTTTCTTATAGTGTGTATCCTACATTGCTCAGGAAACGTAATAGACCAAATGGCAAAGACCCCAGGCCATAGTGCAGCTTAAATAGCCTAAAATGTGATATAAAACGAATAATCCATAGTTCATTAAGCAGCGCAACTGTGTGTAAACAAAAACACCTATATAAAATAGAGTGCAAAAAAATGCAAAAACAGTCCAAAATTAAATATGTGTAATCTTCAGTGTATAACGAAAAAAGCCTCCACAGTTAAATCCTCCACCTGTGTCACCACGTGAATAGACTAATCACACTGAGGCTCACCAGAACACTGAGGGTTAATAAGCCCATCAAGATAGCCTGTTCAAGCACTCCATCCACTGCTCATTATATCCGTATTCCGGATGATCTGCTTACAAGACTTTCTGTCCCTTCAGCTCCACAAATACTCATGCAGGAGATAAGCAGAAAAAACTCCCATAGTGCATCACTTAAAATTCTTTCAACTTTAATAGTAAAATTGCGCTTACATGCAGAATGAAAGTTACGAGCAGATAAAAGCATCTGAGCTGTCCTCCCCGATCCTGTGGCTCGTCCGTGACCGCACACCAACTCCTACTCTCCGGGTTGCCCGCATCACGTTCGGATCACCAACACGCTCGGGTCAGACTCGCTCCGTCCAGGTCGTCGTATGGCCACGCCCTGACGAGTTTCGTCACTTCTGACTTGGTCACAAGGGGATTTGTCACTTGTCACAAGGTAACTATTAAGTACAGGCATGGCTTTTTTTCAGCTGGAACTTGGTGGAACTCAGTTCCACCACCTCTGGCTCAGGCCCTCTCCTCTCTGCTCACCACTATCGCTTGTAAACACAGAAGGCTGGCTTCTGGGTTTACAAGTGACAGCTTGCCTCCTAATAACTCCCTCAGATCTGATCTGAGCGGCTTCCACTGAGTGTAGGGTGGGGACAAGGGAGATGCAGGTGCCGGGCGGATGCCGACACCCCACTGAATGATTTCCCTGCAAGTAAGAGAGTCGGAACCACCTACAGTGTGCGGGGAGGTACTAGAGCTGGCTGGGTGCTTAATACAGCAACAAAAGTAAGACATGTGGAAGATGGTGAAGCTTTTAAGGAGGGGGGAAAAGATGGGGCAGTCGAGGGGGGTTGCATGTCGAGGTCAGAGCTGAAGAGGGGTGAAAGTGATGTGTGAATGAAGGATGTAGAGGTAGGCAGCTGTGGAAGAAGGCTGAACTCTGCACTCTATGTGTAACGCACCAATAAACTTTGCACTCTGTATGCAGCACACCCCTGAACTCTGCACTATGCACGTAGCACAGCCCCAAATTCTGTACTTAGCACACCCCTAAACTCTGCACTCTGTGCGTAACCCCCATAATGTACTCCTGGTATTTAGTGCCCCTTTAAGACCCTCCCACTCTTAGTGAAATTTGACCACACCCACTATTTGATGTGGTTTGGTGGGGGTGGGGTGGGGAGGTTTGGGTGGTCGCGGTTGAGTTTCTGCACCTATTTTTTGAGAAAAAAAGCCCTGAGTACAGGAATAAAGTAATAGAGGCGGGAAGAGTAAACCTTGCTCACATTATGTCCAAATACAGTAAAAATAAAAGAAAAATGTTCATACAATGCACTGTTAAGCAAGCAGAAAGGATACATGTAGAAAATACAGTTACAGGCAAAATCAGTACATGTAATGTCCAAAAAACAATCTACAAGAACAAACCGCAGGAGATGTAGGAAAAGCCGTGGGCTAGATTCCCATAAACCTTGAATACGGCCATAGTGAGCAAATGAAACACATGTTCTGGCCTTATACCTAGTCCTAGATTAGCAGGTGGAACATGCCATCTACTCAGCTTATAAGGTCTACCTAAGTTATAGTATCAGAGGGAATATAAAGACCACTTTTTTTTAATCCAAACTTTTTAATTGACAAGAATGTTAAGTGACTGCACATTGTAGTAAAAAAGATATATATATATATATATATCAATATCAATCAACCAATAGCACAAGCATTGTACATAAGGTATACAGAGAAATAAAGACTGTCACATCATATTTGGCTGATGTTAAAAGTTTTTGTAAAGAAATGAAAAAGAAAATACAAACAAAACAACCAGAGCTTGTTGATGGACAATTGCTCAGAATGGCATATTTTTTTCTACAATCAGATATTAAACTCAGAGAAATTCCCAAGCTCAGGCAAAAACCATTGTACCGTATATACTCGAGTATAAGCCGTCTCGAATATAAGCCGAGGCACCTAATTTTACCACAAAAAACTGGGAAAAGTTATTGACCCGTGTATAAGCCTAGGGTGGGAAATGCAGCAGCCAGAACGCAGGGACAGGGAGCCAGAACACAGGGATTGTAGCCAGGACACAGGGACTCAGCAATTACACAGAGATTGCAGCCACAACACAGAAGAGATGAGTAAGGTAGATTCACAATCTACAGAGCACACTGCTTCTAAGAGCTGTTCTGTGCATGAAGCTATGACCTAATTACATTGGAATGCTGAGAATGCAGAGAGAGCGAGAGCTGCAGATCTTTACTGAGATCGGAGGTGGGCGGGACTGAACAGCTAACACCCACGCGTCCCGCCCACCTCCCCGACATCAAGTTGAAAATCTGACACCTCTCTCTGCATTCCAATGTAATTAGGTCACAGTTTCATGCACAGATCGGCTCTTAGAAACAGCGCGCTCTATGTAATGTGAATCTACTCATCACCCACAGACACTGACTCGAGTATAAGCCGAGGGGGGTCTTTTTCAGCAGAAAAAATGTTGGTGGGTTCAAAATTGTAACAGTCTACCCATCACTAGTTGTGGAGGGGCAAGACTTGGGTTATCAAGCCAACTCTGCCAAATGAGATTACATTTTTTAACCAAGTTTCGGTGGCAATAAGCTAATTGTTCTCTAGGTAGAAGGGAGTTAACATAGGGCAATCCACTGCGCTTTAGTAGGTACAATGGATGCCATCCAAAATCTGGCAATTAGCTTTCTAGCTAGGTACAATAATCTGGTCACCATAGTGTAAATACCTTTTGGATACATTTCAGCATCAATTGCGCCTAAATAGGCACACCAGTGGGTTAAGAGATATAGGCATTCGAGCTAGGTCAGAAATAACCTGTATAACGTCCACCCAATATCGGGTACGTTTCGGGCAACGCCATATCATGTGTATAAAGTCCCCTCTGACCATTTAGCATTTCAGGCATAAAGGAGAGTCTCTTCGGCCCCAATCAAATAGTTTATCAGGTGTGCGATAAGCTCTGTGCAAGATGAATAATTGCTAAAGTTTATGTGAAGATGATATAGATACAACAGGGAGCGCCTCCCGGGCCATATCCCATTGATCATGATCTATATCTCTGATATCAGTAACCGAATAGGCTCTACTTTTTAATAAAGTGGAGTTCTGAATGGAGGATAACAATAGAGAGTAGGCTCGCAATATCAGGCCCCTTATCAATCCAACTGTGTTTACTCTTTTTAAATCATGACAACAGAAACTACCCAAATTACCCTGATCAAAAGTTTAACCACAACAGTACCTGGCACGAAAACCCCCTTCCTGTCCAGGCCATTTTTCAGCTTTCAGCGCTATCACACTTTGAATGACAATTACTCAGTCATGCAACACAATAAGTAGAACGTGTCTCGAATAGCGTGTGGACTATTTGATAAACTAACCCCGGCTTCTCTGAGAGGAAATACGGACTTTACGATTTA
>BLSH010450411.1:446221-459489 GCA_018402905.1 Glandirana rugosa | reverse complement strand
CTGGCGGTGGTCACTGATGGGTGACGGGTGAGTGGCGGTGGTCACTGATGGATGACTGGCGGTGATCACTGATTGGTGACGGGTGACTGGCGGTGGTCACTGATGGGTGACGGGTGGTGGTCAGTGATGGGTGATGGGTGACTGGCGGTGGTCAGTGATGGGTGACGGGTGACTGGCGGTGGTCAGTGACGGGTGACATGCCAGGGTCACTGACGGGTGATGGGTGACAGGTGCTCTTCTGAGGACAGGTACACTTTATGATGACAGGTACCCTTTATGGGAGCATATGTGGTGACTGTTAGGGTGACAGGTGCATTGGGGGGGGCAGGGGGGGTCAGTGTCAGTGTGATTTTACATTACAGATCAGTAACTCACTGATCCCAGCTCTTCTCTCCTCACACTGGACTCTGTGTGAGGAGAGAAGAGCTGGTAACAGTGAGTTACCGCTCTGTTTACACTGTATGTGATCGGCAGGGAAGTAGATCACAGCCGATCACAAGGTATCAGCCGCCGGCCGGCGGCTGATACTAGTGTCGGTGACAGGCAGTGTTCCCCAGGAACACGCCGCCACCGACACGCACGCGCAGCGCGCTCCCGATCGCGCGCATGCGCCGTGCGAATGGCGGGCGTGCCGTTTGTGATCAGCTGTGACTTCGTCACAGCCGATCACGTGGTGAACAGCCATAACCAATGGCTGTTCACCCCTGTCGGTGAAGTGGCGTGTCCTGGGGACACGCCGACACCGACAGAGCCGGGATGCGCGCGCCCGATCGCGCACAATCCCAGCTTAAAGGGAGGACGTCATATGACGTCCACCCGCTGTGAGAGCAGGACCGCTCTGCCGTCATTTGACGGTGGGCGGTCCTGAGGCGGTTAAATACCCCAGTTCTTAATACCGTGTATTATCCCTTTAACATCAATGACAGCTTGAAGTCTTTTGTGGTATTTGTGGATGAGGCTCTTTATCTTCTCAGTTGGTAAAGCTGCCCTTTCCTCTTGGCAAAAAGCCTCCAGTTCCTGTAAATTCTTGGGCTGTCTTGCATGAACTGCACGTTTGAGATCTCCCCAGAGTGGTTCAATGATATTGAGGTCAGGAGACTGAGATGACCACTCCAGAACCTTCACTTTATTCTGCTGTAGCCAATGACAGTTCGACTTGGCCTTGTGTTCTGGATCATTGTCATGTTGCAATGTCCAAGTATGTCCCATGCGCAGCTTCTTGGCTGATGAATGCAAATGTTCCTCCAGTATTTTTTGATAATATACTGCATTCATCTTGCCATCAATTTTGACCAAATTTCCTGTGCCTTTGTAGCTCGCACATCCCCAAAACATCAACGATCCACCTCCGTGTTTCATTGCAGGAATGGTGTACCTTTCTTCATAGGCCTTGTTGACTCCTCTCCAAATGCACCATTTTATATTTGTGGTCAAAAACCTAAATTTTGGTTTCATCACTCCAAATGACTTTGTGCCTCCTTATTGTGCATCTTGAAGGAGCCACACCACATGTTTTCAGAGAGTCCTGTATTTCACCTGAAGTTATTTGTGGGTTTTTCTTTGCATCCCGAACAATTTTCCTGGCAGTTGTGGCTGAAATTTTAGTTGGTCTACCTGACCGTGGTTTGGGTTCAACAGAACCCCTCATTTTCCACTTCTTGTTTAGAGTTCGAACACTGCTGATTGGCATTCTCAATTCCTTGGATATCTTTTTATATCCCTTTCCTGTTTTATACAGTGCAACTACCTTTTCCCACAGATCCTTTGACAATTCTTTTGCTTTCTCCGTGGCTCAGGATCCAGAAACGTCAGTGCAGCACTGAATAAAAGATTCAAGGGTCTGTCAGGAGTCCAGAAACTCACTGACCTTTTATACACCCATACTAAACTCACCAGAGTATGTGAACTTTTGATCAGGGTCATTTGGGTAGTTTTTGTTGTCATGATTTAAAAAGAGTAGACAAAGTTGATTGATAATAAATGGCTTCAGCCAACCACAAAGGCTACTTTTACACTCAGGCGCTTTACATGCGCTATTTAGCTAAAAATATCGACTGTAAGTGCCTCAACAATCCACCCCAATGTGAAAGCCCTGAGTGCGTTCACACTGGGGCGGTGCGCTTGCGGGAGGTTACAAAAAGTCCTGCAAGCAGCATCTTTGGGGTGGTGCGGTGAGCGGTGATAAACCGCTCCTCCACCGCCCCTGCCCATTGGAAACAATGGGCAGCGCTTCGGAAGCGGCTGCACACCACCTCGCTGGCATAGCGGGGCCGTTATAACAGCAGTAAATCCCCGCTCCAGTGTGAAAGTACCCTAACCATGAGTGAAAGAAATGTTTTTGTGTTATCATTCATATTCTCTGAAAAATGTCCAAGAAATCATGAATTCTGCCAGGGTATGTAAACTTATGAGCACAGCTGTATAAAAGCACTTCATTGCAGGTTTGCTGATTTCAGTCAGTTCTGTCTTTATAATCATAACATCATTACACTGCAGACTTATAGGACAAATAATTAGACATTATGATATAAATAATACAGATTCTGCTCAAATCCAATATCCTGAAAGTAATGGTAATGGTTGTTTGCCACTTAAATTAAGTCTACAATATGTAATCCATTATGGCACAATGCAACAGGAAAAAAAAAATGATAGGGGTGATTATAGTGTGATCACTATCAACTAAATATACTTATTTTATTTGAATAATGCTTAGGATACATTGTTTGTATCAAGCCCGTACAAAAGGCTTTATTAGTTCTGTTAACATAATTTTATATACACACATTTTAAACGATTTATATGTAGTTTACCTCTGTAGTATTGACATTTTAATATGACACAGTTCTCGTTAGCACTAGAGAGCCTGTAATCTTTTTTGTACAGTCACCTGGGGCTTATTGCAGGGAGCTCTAATACCTATTGTTAACAGGCTCCAATCTTTTCCCCTTCCATTGTACTGTGCTACTTGTCAAAGTAACAGTACACCCAGGGTAAAAGATTTTGACACAAAGAAACTTAAGTAAAGGCTGGCAAATTGCAATTCATGCTCCTGTGAATAGTGAACTCATAAGAGATGTGTGGCAGTGTAACACCTGGTGTAAGTAATTATATGCTTGCGAAGGGGGAAAAAAGACTACATGCAAGGTAAAGAGCCAAGCCAAATGCCACATTGATTGTTTTGGATTAGGACATTTTTTTTTGCTGATCGGAAGACAAATGTGTTCCTACAGATCAAGAGTTCTGATAAAAACTAGCAAACCTTTTTTCCCCCACCTCCTCAGCCTCGGCTTTCTCCTTACACTCCAGGTTCCTCTCAATTTGCCCTTAATCCCTCTGCTTTGCAGTGAACCAACCAATGGAACTAAGACTTCCCCATCATCGATGCAAGATTTATCTCGGTGGTCCTTTTCTATTAAAGGATGAAATCTCTCTGTGCTGGAGAAGATTTTTATTCCTGGCGTTTTTGAATAGAGTTAAATCCTCTAGTACGGCTCGAAATTGACATTATAGCAAATTGAATAGAAAGGCATATTTTCCTTGGCTTTTATCTTTAGCAAGCATAATTTCGTTGCTGGCCGTTGGCAAAGGTCAGCATTTAACAGTGTGGATAATTGACTGTTATCTGCAGCCAACACCCACCAGGACCAAGGTTGTCACTGATAAACTGAAAAATGGAATTCAAGAGCAGGTTAAGCAAAGGGGGCCATTATGAATTGTGATTCATAACTGTAGATTGTACTACAAAGTAAAAATAGATGATTTTCTTATTCCACAAAGCAACAGATGTGCCTTGGCCCCCTGTTATGTTGCACAGGCATTGCTCCTTTTTACAGAATGGGTTTGTTAGATCCATGATCCCATCACTTGGGACCTTTCTGAAGTGGCTGACCTTACTAATAACTATGCTAACATAGTTCTTAAAATTATATGACAAAATATTGACTTGTAGTCAAATTAGGGGTGTCTTTTAGGGGCGATCTAAAGAACCACCATCTTTATTGTATATTAATTTATTAACATTACTTTTATTTTCTTTTAACATGATTTTTTTTGCACCTCGAATGACACTTTTAAACAAAACTAAATATACAAACCATATCACAGCAATAAGTAGTAAAATAATGCAGATTAGGTACATTCACAATACATTCATGTCTGTGGTACCCATTTAACAAATAGATCTGTAGAGATGAGGTTCCTTTTTACCATATAAACTCAAACTTTTATGGTTGTCCTCTAGCTTCATAGAACAGATTATGCACTAGTATTTTATAACTGGAGCCAACTGTACATGTGACTTATTTACCGTGGATGACTGAACTGTGACAAGATTAGAGGAACTTCACCCTCCCCTGTATCAATTCCCCCCCCCTGCTTACCTGATGCTGGGATATACACAGACACTCACCCACCTATCAGAACCAGCATTATCTTGCTATAATCTAGTTCTCTGCAGCCGCTGTTCGGGTCCCATGCTGCCATGTTCCCCAGTGATGTCATCGGGAGGCTGCATGATGCGCAGCTAGTCCTGCCCCTCTTTTCCTATGAAAGTTAATGGAATTACTGTAGTGCTCCTGATGCCTCTGTGAATATGCATGCCACATATCCCATGAGGTACCAGGGGCACTTATGTCATTCCCTTAGGCAAATGATGGAGGATGGAAGGTCAAAGCCTTCCCCTTAAAAAAAAAAAAAAAAAATTGTAAGGAAACAAAAAAAAAATGATATTTGTGTAGCAGGGGAGGGGTGGGATGTAAACTTATTTGAAAGGGTGAAAACCTGCTTTAAAGTCATACTTATCGGCACCCCCCATCAACTTTTTAAAGCTTTTAATTGACTGCAAAGGATTTGCAACCAAGTATTAAAAAGTGAAAGTTTGATTTATGATTGTTAATCTGTCCCATTACTTTTGGTCCCTTAAAAAGTGGGAGGCACATATACAAACTGTTGTAATTCCTACACCGTTAACCTGATTTGGATGTAAATGCCCTCAAATTCAAGCTGAACGTCTGCAGTTAAAGCACATCTTGTTTTTCATTTCAAAGCCATTGTGGTGTATAGAGCCAAAAAGATTACAATTGTGTCGATGTCCCAATATTTATGGACCTGACTGTACTTATGTGAATAGACGCCTTTCTCTTTTTGCACAGGTCGCTTACACAGCATCATGTTCAAGTCGCATGGAGAAGCAAATTGTGTGATTTCTATTGATGGGAAACCAGACACTGCACTGCTTGACTCTGGTAGTGTGGTAATGTTGGTCAAAAGCAACTGTGTAAATCCTGCAAGGTTACACCCTAGCACTGTCGGGTCATTTGCATCCATGGGGACACTTGTGACTACCAGATGGCGATGGGTGAGATTGACACCCCTTGGGGCAGGGTGATCAATTCAGTGGGGGTGGTACCTTCCCTGCTTCATGAAGCCCTAGATGGCAGGGGTTTTCCCCATTTTTGGAGGTTATGGGAAGGCACAGAGAGTCTGGAGGATAGAGCTCCCCCTGCTGAGAAAGCACGAGAACTCTCACCAGACCCTTTTTGCCAAATGGAAGGGTAGACTAGTGGCAGGACCGAGGAAGGAGGAAACCCTCTTCCTTTTCCTGTAATGGCTGGGGAGCCGGAGGAGACAGAAGGTAGCTCCCAGCTGGTGGCTAATGACCCAGAAAATGTCTATGACTCTGACCGTGAGAGTGAACAGAATGTGGTACCTGACTTAGAGGTCCGGAGAGAGGACTTCTGCACAGAACAACTACGCAATGTCATCCTCATTAGAGCCAGAGAAAATGTTAAGGCGATAGGCAGGGAACCTGTGGAACCTAATTGGGGGGCGTCTTTTTCCCTACATGGCTCTGAAGAACCATTTGTTGTATCAGGTGGTGAAACACTGGGAGGAGGAGGTAGAGCAACTAGTGGTTCCCAAGCCCTAACACAGGATGCTGTTAGACTTAGCCCATGGGCATATAATGGGGGGACATCTGGGTGTAGAGAACAACCCTGAGGTTCTTCTGGCCCAGGTTGCATGCAGATGTCAGAGAGTATTGCGAATCCTGCCCTGAGTGTCAACTCTGCACCCTCGCCCCATTTTCATAGTCCACTTGTCCCACTGCCCATAATTGAAGTGCAGTTCGAAAGAATTGGCATGGATCTCGTGGGAACAGTAGTAAAGTCTGCCCGGGGACACCAGCACATCCTGGTAATACTAGATTAAGCGACCCGCTATCCTGAAGCCATACCCATGCGGAACACCTCGGCTAAGACTATCGCCAGGGAATTGGTCCAGGTGTTTAGTCGGGTTGGGATCCCTAAAGAGATCTTAACCGATCAGGGCATCCCGTTTATGTCCCGGGTAACCAAGGAATTGTGCAGGTTGTATAAAATCTCCCATCTCCATACCTTGGTCTACCACCTCCAAACGGATGGACTTGTGGAGAGGTTTAATAAAACGCTCAAAAGCATGTTGAAAAGGGTAGTGGAAAAAGATGGGAGCGATTGGGATATGTTGCTGCCGTATCTCATGTTTGCCATACGAGAGGTTCCGCAGGCGTCTATGGGGTACTCCCCATATGAACTCTTGTATGGTAGACATCCCCAGGGACTGTTAGATGTCGCCAAAGAAACGTGAGAAGAAGAGGTCGCCCCTCATAAGAGCATCATCAAGCATATTTCCTTGATGCAGGATCGAATTTCAGCGGTCCTGCCCCTGGTACGAGAACATATGGAGCTAGCTCAGGAGGCTCAGAGAAAGAACTTTCTACCCCGGGGACAGAGTACTGGTCCCCACTGTTGAAAGTAAATTCCTCACAATATGGCAGGGTCCCTTTGAGATGAACCACTTCTGCCCCGGAAGGATTTCCCATGTTAGGACCAGAGCACTTTTTGCGATTCGGCACTACGTCGCTTTAACTGAGAATTGCTCGGTCATGCGATGTTGTATCCAAACAAAATTTGCGTCCTTTTCTTCCCACAAATAGAGCTTTCTTTTGGTGGTATTTGATCACCTCTGCATCATTTATGATCACCACTACAAACAAAAAAGAGCGACAATTTTGCAAAAAAAAAAAATATTTCTTACTTTTTGCTAAAATACAAATCCAAAAAAAAAATATAAAAAAACAAATGTAATCATCAGTTTTGGCCGATATATATTCTTCCTCATATTTTTGGTAAAAAATTGAAATTGGCGTTTATTGATTGGTTTGCGCAAAAGTTGCCGCGTTTAGAAACCATGAGTATTCATTGCTGGCTTTTTTACAAATTTTTTTTTTACTGGTAATGGCGGCAATCTGCGATTTTTATCGGGACTTTGATATTAGGGCGGACATGTCGAACATTTTTGACACTTTTTTGGGACCAATGACATATATACAGCGATCAGAAATTTAAATATCCACTGATTACTGTATAAATGTCATTGGCAGTGAAGGGGTTAACCTGGGGGCGCTCTAGGGGTTAACTCTGTTCCCTGGGCGGGTTCTAACTGTGAGGGGGCTGGGCTGTCAGTGGCATAAGAGATCTAACTGATCCCAGTGACAGGAATCAGTAGATCTCTTAGATGCTGCCTGACAGCGCGGGGATCCATCGTGTTTATATTGGTGGTTTCCTGTTTGTCTTCGCTTGTAAGGAATCGCAGCTTGCCGTCGGACATCAGGTCTGCCCGAGCCGTGGGCACACTCCTGCAGAGTGCGGCCTGCCCACTAGCCGTGCATGCGTGAGCCGCCGTTTAAAGACGGCGATTCGCGAGACGCTGCCACAGTGCAGCAGTAAAAGTACGCAAGCCGGTTGGGAACCGGTTAAGGTAAGAGTAGGGGAAGTAAACTACAAAATTTACCAGCTGGCGAAAAGGAAGCCCAAACAAATTTATCATGTTAACCTCTTAAAACCGTGGAAGGACAGAGAGACTTTGTTGGCTGTACCACCTCCTCAAAAAGATAGGGTACCAATGACATCCTCCTGAATCCTTGTCACTAGCCCAACAACAGGACGTAAAAGAGTTTGTGAACAAAAATAAAGACTTTTTCCCCCCTTTGCCCGGACTGACCACAGTGATTCAACATGACATAATCACAGAGCCAGGTGTTCGAGTACATGTGAAGCCTTATAGAATAACTGAGGCTAGGCGCGAGGCAGTGGCAAAGGAGATATAGAACATGTTAGAGTTGGATGTGATAGAGGAATCCCACAGTGACTGGTAGAGCCCCATAGTGCTGGTCCCAAAGCCGATGGCACTATTTGGTTCTGTAACGACTTTAGAAGACTGAATAGCTTGTCCAAGTTTGAACCGTACCCGATGCCTTGGGTCGACAAACTTGTAGATCGTATGGGTGGGGCCCGGTACATAACAACCATGGACTTAACTAAGGGCTGCTGGCAGATACCCCTAACAGAGTCAGCCAAGGAGAAAACTGCCTTTTCTGTTTCGGTGGGCTCCTTCCAGTACAAACGAATGTCGTTTGGCCTGCATGGGGCTCCTGCATCATTCCAGAGGATGATGTACAAAACGTTGAGGCCACATCGCCCCTATGCAGCCGCCTACTTGGATGATGTGGTCATCCACAGTCCTGATTGGGAATCCCATTTGCCCCGAGTGCAAGCGGTTGTGGATTCCCTTAGGAAAGCAGGTCTCACAGCCAACCCCAAAAAGCGTGCCATCAGTCTGGAGGAGGCCAAATACCTTGACCACATTATTGGTCGGGGACTTGTTAAACCGCAGACCAACAAACTAGAGGCAATCCAAAAGTGGCCCCAATCCCTAACTAAAAGGCAGGTGCTTCATACCAGACTTTGCCACCATTGCCGTCCCCCTGACAGACCTGACAAGGGGTAGGGGGTCGGTCATGGTGAAGTGGAACTGAGAAGGTGTTTCAGAAGTTGAAACAAGCCCTCTGTGTACAACCGGTGCTGGTGACCCTGGACTTCACCAAGGACTTTGTGGTGCAGACCGATGCCTCTGATGTGGGTCTAGGGGCTACACTGTCCCAGATCGGGGACAGGGAGGAGCACCTGGTTGTATACCTAAGCAGGAAACTAAACCAGCATGAGAAAAATCATGCCATAGTCGAGAAGGAATGCCTTACTATTAAATGGGCTTTGGAGACCCTAAGGTATTCTTTATTATTTATTGGGCAGACCATTTAGACTGCTCACCGACCATGCCAACCTGAAGTTAATGTGTGACAACAGGGAAACAAATAGTCAAGTGACAAGAGTTTTTGGCCCTACAGCCCTACAAGTTTACAGTGGAACATAGGGAGGGAAAATTGCAAAATAATGCGGATTCCCTTTCCCGGGTCCACTGTATGGGTGTGACAGTTGCTCAGCCACAGGGGCTTGAGCGGGGGGGGGATATGTGACGTTGTGCGAGACACGATAGTGGACGGGCGCTATTTGTCGCCTCGCATGCGTTCACTTGGAGTGAATTAGTGAGAGTCCAACCCGGGTTTTGCCGGCCACCATGGCAGAGCTGGTTCAGGCCTGGAGTTTCTGGTCCACCCAAATCCCTCTTCAGCTGCATTAAATGACCAGGATGAGATCTCAGTTGTGCTCTGGCCTGGGACTCAGTAGAATTACACTGAGAGCTACACCTTGAGAGTTGGACCGCAAGAGAAAAGGTTTGCGTTTATTTGGAGGTGTCAGGAACAAGCCTGACATCATATAGAGAGCTATCCTGCTTTGTAGTAGTTCAGCACTGGATGGCAAGGTTTTGTTTTGCTATTTTGTTTGTTTTATGATTTGCAACCTTTTAACAAATAAAACTGGCAACCAGCCATATTTTAAGAAAGTTTGCCTTCAAACTGCCTTCTTCCCAGGAAAGGTGATCCACACAAGCTAATCTCCCACAATATATATATATATATATCTATATAGAATAAACATACATAATATAAAAAATGTTTTTAAAAAAAGTATATATAATACAGTATAAATAAGTATACAAATGACCAACACAAGTTGTATAGGAAAAAAAAATAATTCATGAGAATTGTTTAGAGTGTAAGTTAACAGAGAGACCCTCAAGATCAATATGTTCAATATCACTGGGTCCGTCCAGGCTGGGCAGCATCTCCCCAATCAAGCTGCACATAAAAATGTATGTGGTGTATCTGGAAGGTTTCTCTTTCCATTAATAAATATTATAGTTGACCTCTCTGCTCACAGGGGGTCTCTGTGCCTGTGTTTAAAGGAACCTGGTGCTAAGGTGAATTTTATAGCTTGTTTGAAAATGCTTCTAGAAAATTGCTGCGCTTCCCCTCATAAACTAATATTAGAAAAGTCAATATTAACAAATATTAGCAGAAAATATATATAGTCCATATAAAAATTATCCATTCTGATCCAAAGATGTCACCACAGTGAGTCACCCAAGGTCCGATTAATATTAAGGCTACACCACCAATGTGTGATCCACCACCTCAGCAGATGTTCTCTTACCAGAAAAATGGACCTCTTAATTATAGGAGGTTACACACGCCTGTGGCTTCAACCCAGCCAGGGTATATGCAGGGAGAAGGGGATCATCAGATGCTGTAACGAATCCTGGGTTACATGCACATATCCTCGCAAGAGAAGAATAAACAGGCTCACATAGTGTGAAATCCAGATAAGCAATTTATTAAAATAGTACCACAGTTTAAAATTCTCCAATGCGCTCAATCACAAACGGTACCGCCAGCCAGCGTTTCTCATGCCCATCTTCCGGGAAAGAACACACGGGGTGACGTCAGTACGCCGTACACCCTGGAGAGTTTTCATAGGTACCCAGCTCCCCCCCCCCCAAAAAAAATGACATGCCAATTGTGGCATGTCAGGGGGTCACCATTACTTAAAGCGTAAGTTCCACTTTTGGGTGGAACTCCGCTTTAAAACGTTCAGGAAAGGTTTTACAACGTCCCGTGTACATTAAGTCTTACAGTCATTTCCCCCTTTGCCCGGAACTGGTAGCAGATGTAGAGATTAAAGAATAGGTTGTAAAACCGATATCTCCTGCAGGGATTCATTGTAAAAACAAAACACTTCTTCAGGTTACCTACAAGCTGGATGGCTACTGGGTATGTGTGCATGATTCGGCCCTGGATACATTTTCTAATCTACATAAACATGCATGTTTGTATGGGGCAGATGTGTACATTTTGGCCTATAGAAGTGGACGGGTCGTGTACTTGAATGCCACTCTATCCTGGAGGAAAACAATGATCAGATGGTACAATCTAGCCAAGCAGATCACATTTTGCCAGGCCCAATCAGGTGGATATGCAGACATAAAATGTTTGTCTACAAAGGCCCTGTACCTGCTGTACTTTGTGTCACTGCATTCAATTTCTGTTCCTGCTTTGCCTTGGATTTTTACTATGCAGATATACAAATGTTCCTCATGGTAGCTTACCTCACTTTCTGTTTTTCAATGGGTTGTCTTTTTTTTTATGTGTTCATATTTTATTGAATATAAATACTCCAGTACAGTGTTAAAAAAAGCAGTATTCAAAGAGGTTTGGTGGAGGATTTTATGTCCTAACTGTAAAAAGAAAAATATTTTTTTCAGGTAAATGTGAAATATTCATGATATATAATCCGCATGAGTGATGTGCTCTATGCAAAAAACAGTGCTTTCTACTAAAGATATATACAGTGTGTCACAAAAGTGAGTACACCCCTCACATTTTTGAAAATATTTTATTATATCTTTTCATGTGACCACACTGAAGAAATTACACTTTGCTACAATGTAAAGTAGTGAGTGTACAGCTTTTATAACAGTGTACATTTGCTGCCCCCTCAAAATTACTCAACATACAGCCATTAATGTCTAAACTGCTGGCAACAAAAGTGAGTACACCCTTAAGGGAAAATGTCCAAATTGGGCCCAATTAGCCATTTTCCCTCCCCAGTGTCATGTGACTCGTTAGTGTTACAAGGTCTCAGGCGTGAATGTGGAGCAGATGTGTTAAATTGGGTGTTATTGCTCTCACTCTCTCATACTGGTCACTGGAAATTTAACATGGCACCTCATGGCAAAGAACTCTCTGAGGATCTAAAAAAAAGAATTGTTGCTCTACATAACGATGGCCTAGGCTATCAGAAGATTGCCAAAACCCTGAAACTGAGCTGCAGCATGGTGGACAAGACCATACAGCAGTTTAACAGGGCAAGTTCCATTCAGAACAGGTGTCGTCATGGTCGACCAAAGAACTTGAGTGCACATGCTCAGCGTCATATTCAGAGGTTTGCTTTGGGAAATAGACTTATGAGTGCTGCCAGCATTGCTGCAGAGGTTGCAGGGGAGGGAGGTCAGCCTGTCAGTGCTCAGACCATACGCCACACACTGCATCAAATTGGTTTACATGGCTGTCATCCCAGATGAAAGCCTCTTCTAAAGATGATGCACAAGCAAGCCCGCAAACAGTTTGCTGAAAACAAGCAGACTAAAGGCATGGATTACTGGAACCATGTCCCATGGTCTGATGAGACCAAGATAAACTTATTTGGTTCAGATGGTGTCAAGCATGTGTGGCGGCAACCAGGTGAGGAGTACAAAGACAAGTGTGTCTTGCCTGCAATCAAGCATGGTGGTGGGAGTGTCATGGTCGTGGGCTGCATGAATGCTGCCGGCACTGGGGAGCTACAGTTCATTGAGAGAACCACGAATGCCGCCAACATGTACTGTGGCATACTGAAGCAGAGCATGATCCCCTCCCTTCGGAGACTGGGCTGCAGGGCACTATTCCAACATGAAAACGACCCCAAACATACCTGCAGGACAGCCACTGCCTTGCTAAAGAAGCTGAGGGTAAAGGTGATGGACTGGCCAAGCATGTCTCCAGACCTAAATTATATTTAGCATCTGTGGGGCATCCTCAAATGGTAAGTGGAGGAGCGTAAGGTCTCTAACATCCACCAGCTCCGTGATGTCGTCCTGGAGGAGTGGAAGAAGACTCCAGTGGCAACCTGTGAAGCTCTGGTGAACTCCATGCCCAAAAGGGTTAAAGCAGTGCTGGAAAATAATGGTGGCCACACAAAATATTGACACTTTGCGCCCAATTTGGACATTTTCACTTAGGGGCGTACTCACTTTTGTTGCCAGCGGTTTAGACATTTATGGCCGTGTGTTGAGTTATTTTGAGGGGACAGTAAATTTACACTGTTATACAAGCTGTACACTCACTTTACATTGTAGCAAAGTGTCATTTCTTCAGTGTTGTCACATGAAAAGGTATAATGAAATATTTACAAAAATCTACGATTTATATTAAATCCAGACCTCTGTACGAACCG
>BLSH010450411.1:417553-428841 GCA_018402905.1 Glandirana rugosa | reverse complement strand
GTGTGTGAGAAATAACCTGTTACAATGACCATTTTGTGAAAAAAAAAAAAAGAAAAAAAAAAATCTTCATTTTGCAAAGAATTGTGGGAAAAAATTACAGCTTCAAAAAATTCACCATGCCTCTTACTAAATACCTTGGAATGTCTACTTTCCAAAAAGGGGTCCTTTGGGGGGTATTTTACTTTCCTGGCTTGTTAGGGTCTCAAGAAATGAGATAGGCTGTCAGTATATCAGGTGTGATCAGATGTGATCAATTTTCAATGATTGGCACCATAGCTTGTAGACTCTATAACTTTCACAAGGACCAAATAATATACACTTATTTGGGTTATTTTTACCAAAGATAGGTAGCAGTATAAATTTTGGCCAAAATTTACAAAGAAAAATTACTAATTTGCAAAATTTTATGACAGAAACAAAGAAAAGGGCATTTTTTCCATCTTTGTTTATTTATAGCACAAAAAATAAACCCCCTCCTAGTGATTAAATACCACCAAAAGAAAGCTCTATTTGTGTGAAAAAAAGGACGCAAATTTCATATGGGTACCGTGTTGCATGACTGAGTAATTGTCATTCAAAGTGTGATAGCGCTGAAAGCTGAAAAATGGCCTGGACAGGAAGGGGGTTTTCGTGCCAGGTACTGTTGTGGTTAAAAATAACAATCACTTTAAGTAAGACAATAAAACCTGGAAGCTGATTGGTTTCTATGCAAAGCTGCACCAGATTTTGCACTCTCCGGTTTTAGTAAATCAACCCCAGTGTGTGTAAGCACCTGCGTGCATGAGGGATTGGCCACACATGTGCCATGCACACTCCGTGCCAACCATGGGCAATTGGGACAAGAGGGCAGAGAACAAGCACAGGGTAGTAAGCCCATTCTACGTCATGTGTTTGTAGCGTGGGGGATTCTGCTTCCTTGCCCCGGGGAAAGGATAAACCTGCCCCAGTAGTGGGTGTAATCCCCGGCAGCTGAAAATACGGGAGCTGCTACTTCTTAAGGAAAATGTTGGAATGCCATGTTGTATTCATTTTAATGATAGGTTCACTTTAATAAGTACAACTGGAAATTATAAAAAAATATATGTAAAAACATTACTGAATTGTGGGCTTAGGCCTAACATTATATGCTTATAGAATACGTGAGTATTGACTGAAAAATGTTCTTATCTTAAAATAGTCTGAAAGATACAGCTAGGGTTTAATGATGAATACACCCTGAAATAATAGCAGATGTAATCACATCTGGATATGGCTGTAATGTGTCTCATTTTATGCATGGCTTCTCAGAATGAGATTATAGGGCCCTGGAGGCTAGGCTTCATTATTACCGCACCACGCATTGTACAGAGATGCTTCCCTTGACAGCCATGAGAGAGGCTTTGGTTAATGAAGCATAAATTGCAATGGAAACTTTTAACCTATTTTCAGAATACTGTTTGCGATTAGACTTCACCTTTATTAAAATATGTTTTTACTGGCTTTGTGGGCACATTTTTTTTTCTTTGATGCTATATTTTGTATTGCACTGTGCAGAATAGAATCTAGGTTACTGTAAAATGAATTAGTCCAGTGAATATTAAACACAAGGGGGCGCTATTACCTTTACCAAACATAAAGGAGAAATATTTTTCCTTGTCTCTGCACATAAAGCTCCTAGTCTGTATTTCTTAATAGACAAAGGCCATATGCAATGAATATTCATAATCATCCATATTTTATGTCATCCTAAATCTGTCACTTGAATGCTACTATTATTTTATTAAGTCATAGTTTTTTTTTACAGATATGCACTGCTGTAGGCTTGTACTTGTAGCCACAACTCATATGACGTAGTGTTCACCGCTTACACCACTCTAATATTGATGTGTAATGCATACACAAGTTAAACTTATACAACACTAAGGTTTTAAACATTATTGATCTTGTAGCAAGAAAAAGTTATATAATATAAAGTATATATCAACTTATATAAAGTATAAATAAAAGCAATGAATAAAATCTCATATATGCGTTAACATGTTAATGTAGTCATTTTATATAGTTTTTATCTGCAGTTTTCGTGAAAACAACACCTGGTAATCCCGCTGTCAAGGTCCTTATTCAGACACTTTCTGTTATAGCTTGACGACATTCAGTTCCTGTCTGCCAATTGTTCCCCTGCATTGTTACCCTGTCACATGGGTGGCCATTTCAATATATATAATGAAGACATGTTCCCCTCTTGTCACCATTAGGAAACCAGCTCTGAGAAATGACATGCAGCCCATGTATGTAGACAAGAATAGGCTGCTAAGAGGCTGAAGGAGATCTGCAGCACTGTTCTGGGACAGATGATAAAAAAAGCTTAAATTGGCAGTTGATGATGCTCAGTTCTTAAGCAAACCAAATATCATCAAGTTAGGGGTTGTATCTACATTAATATTTGTCTATGAAAGGGATACGATTTTGAAAGGTTTTGCTGTTACTCTGGAAATCTCTTCAATTACTTACTTTAACAGATTATGCAGCAACCATACTTTTCTCCCAAGTGGTTGAACATTTGAACAATTTTACTTTAAATCACATGCATTTGACTTTAAAGTGTATTAAACCCAAAAGCAAACATTTATTATACAGTGGGGAAAATAATTATTTGATCCCCTGCAGATTTTGTAACAACCAAAAATCCAGAAAAAACACATGATACAAATGTTATAAATTGAGTTGCAGCTCAGTGAGTAAAATAAGTATTTGATCCCCGAGGCTTAGTACTTGGTGGAGAAACCCTTGTTGGCAAGCACAGAGGTCAGACGTTTCTTGTAGTTGGTGACCAGGTTGGCATACATCTCCGGAGGGATTTTGGTCCACTCTTCTTTACAGATCTTCTCGAAATTATTAAGATTTCTTGGCGGTCACTTGGCAACTCGAAGTTTCAGCTCCCTCTATAAATTTTCTATAGGATTAAGGTCTGGAGACTGGCTAAGCCACTCCATTACCTTAATGTGCTTCTTATTGAGGCACTCCTTTGTTGCCTTGGCGGTATATTTTGGGTTATTGTCACGCTGGAAGACCCATCCATGACCCATTTTCAGTGCTCTGGCTGAGGGAAGAAGGTTCTCACCCAAGATTTTACAATACATTGCCCCATCCATTGGTCCCTCAATGCGGCAAAGTCTGCATGTACACTTAGCAGAGAAACAGCCCCAAAGCATAATGTTTCCACCTCCGTGCTTGAGTGTAGGGATGGTGTTCTTAGGGTCATAGTCAGCATTTTCTTCTTCCAAACACGATGAGTCGAGTTAATGCCAAAGAGCTCAATTTTGGTCTCTTCTGACCACAGCACTTTCTCCCAATCCTTCTCTGAATCATTTAGATGCTCATTGGCATGACTGTACATGTGCCTTCCTGAGGAGAGGGGCTCGCCATGTTTGGAGGAAGAAAAATGTGACTATGACCCTAAAAACACCATCCCTACAGTCAAGCATGGATGTGGAAACATCATGCTTTGGGGTTGTTTCTCTGCTAAATGTACATGCTGACTTTGCTGCATTTAGGGGCCAATGCATGGGGCTACGTATTGTAAAATCTTGGGTGAGAATCTTCTTCCCTCAGCTAGAACACTGAAGATGGATCATGTATGGGTCTTCCAGCATGACAATGACCCAAAACATACTGCCAAGGCAACAAAGGAGTGGCTCAAGAAGAAGCACATTAATTTATAACATTTGTATTGTGTTTTTCTCTGGATTTTTGGTTGATATTATGTCTCTATTATTTAAAATACACCTATGGTAAAAATTATAGACCCTTCATTTGTTTGTAAGTGGGCAAACTTACAAAATCTGCAGGGAATCAAATAGTTATTTTCCCCACTGTATTGCAGCTTACCAATTCTTAGATGTGATGACTGCATTCATTTTCTTTTTTAGGCTCTCTTTCTTTTATTTTCACTTGGTGATCTAGTCAGTAAGGCAAGGCCATACACGGTTTGAATCTTGGCTGGTTCAGCAGGAACCGGCTGAGATTAGAATTGTTAATGGACAGGCTGAATGTACCAAATTGATTTATCGATCAACTTGGGTACAACCAGCCTGCCGGATTCTCTTACGATTATCGCTAGTGGCTGCTATAGCTGCTAGTGATAATCACTGTCTTCTTCTGGTGGGGATGGCTTTCTCCCCATATCCCCCACCAGGAGAAGCCAATTGCTGATTCCACTGTTTGTGTTGATGGGGGAATTGTGCAAATTTCTTTCCTGCAACCCGTGATTGTAGGAAAGAAATGCGCACTGTGTATGGCTGGCCTAAATCTGTTGTTTTTTAACAGAACAAGCTTTCCTGCAAATGTAGTAGTTAAACTATTGCGACAAACCATTTACCACTAACAGGGGTGCTTACAACGATCAGATTTTTTATAGAACGTAATATCGTTACCCCAAGAATCCTCCTTCTAGACTAACAATGCTGCTGTCCAAAGCTGCTCCTTTATCCAGAGTGGGGGAACTCAAATATAAGATTGTTACTGGCCAGATCCCCATATGAAAACAAAGGGAAAAAAAAGAAAACGAATGCAGCCACCACATCTAATGACTGGTAAGCTGTAATATATTACATTTTTGGTTTTGGGTTTAGTGAATATCTTGGCGAGGGCACCCAGGCGGGGTGCCAGGTGGTCAGTCACAGGTTTAATTCCATTTTTAAGCTATACTTCATCCAAAGCTTCTTTTTCTAGGCATATGTGGAATTTTACAAAAAAATTTTTTTTTGAATTTTGCTCCGATTGCTGGGCCATTACCAGAATTGTTACATATCCAGAATTCCTACTCTGGATATGTATACCAATTGCAGTGTGCATGATATTTTCTGAGTCAATCATGCTGCACCTGGCATTCTTTAGCTGCCAGGAGAGAAAGAGGTAAAGAGAGGAGAAGGACCTGTGGAGGAAACAAAGTGGATGGGGCAGGGGCAAGCTTCCCCCAGCATAGGCAGAAGCATATCTGCCTCTGCTGCCACCAGGCTTTTCTCCCATAAGGAATGTGGAATGGGTTAGCTGAAGATGGCAGTAATACCACCAGAGTGATTGTGGATGTATTTGTATACGGTGCATATGTATCTGTTAAGCCTGGCCTGGTACACACGGGTCGAATAACCACTGGTACAACAGAAACCAGCTGTATATCAGCCTGGCTAGCTTCTGTTGAAAGGTTATGCTGGAAAATCAGCATCCAATCAGCCACTGGCTGCCAGCTCTGACTGGTGTGTTCTGGGGGGGGGGCTGAGAACACATTAGCTCAGCTGGGAGATTGCAGTACTATCATCGCATAGTCAGTACAGCGGCTCCTCCCGAGCTCCTCACTGTGTACTAGGCTAAGTGACTAAGTGTTACTAAACCCACAACAGTAAAATCAGTCTATATATGCAGTAAAGCATGCTTGTTATACTCACTGTGGAACCTAAGGAGTTAAATCTCTGCATTGTGTAAAAAGGCTGTTTGATCCTGTCTTCTCTGATCCTCCTCTTCTTCCACTGACTCCAAAACAGGTCCGTATACGACAGAGTTACTAGGGTCAGGCTGCACATGCTCAGCTTGGTGTGTATTGCTAGAGAGTTTTTTTTCTTGAGAGAGTGCATGTGATCAGCACAGGGCCAATCAGCACTGTCCAGACAGATGGCCAGGGGTCCTGGATAGTTATAGGACAGCCAGTGCAGTATGAAAACTCCTTCTACAAGCTTTAACACGACACTGATAGAAAACACAAGACTGCTATATACTGCTGATGAGAAAATGTATTTAGCAGTTTATATTTACTAAAATAATTGCATTTCCAGGTTCTGTGTACTGTGAGAGACCAGATATAGTGAATGCAGGGTCCTGGGTTTAGTAACACTTTAAGCAGTGTGTGCATGTATATGCAGTATATGTGTATCATGTGCTCTATGTACATGAATTCATGTATATGTGGGTGTATGAGTGTATATGTATGTGTATGCAGCTTGCATGCATGCATTGTGTATGTATGTGCATAGGTGGTGCTACTAAGCTATGTATAGGAGGGTGGTGTAAGGGTTATGAAAAAAATCAAAGGGGGTGCTGTGTGCTATGCTGTATATACTTCTGAATTCTACATTATATACCCTACACACCTGACCCCTGCATTCTGCGTTATACCCACTCTTGATCCCTTCACGCTGTACATTATACACCTGAGCCCTGCACAAGTAACTTATAACTTTTTTTTTATAAAAAAGTAAGATAATATTGTGCTGTATCTTTAAATCATAAATATATATAAAGTACTCCTACATGAGGAAAATAATAAAAAATCTCATCTAATACATGAATTAAAGTGCCCAAGCACACTGTGATGTAAATAACGTCTACTAAAAAATAGTGCAACAGTGCTCTTCAGTGTCACTTCTTTTTTCTACCAAATCCACACAAGAAGCCGCTTACCAGATACCTCAACCTTATAAAGATGTAATTGCACTTTATCTCAATAGTTGGGAACACAAGCAGCCAGAATATAATCCACCCGCACATGGACTCCAGTTAAGGCCAGCCCAACGATTATGTATCATTGGGAAAAGAAAGAAGACACCCCACTCTGTTATATAATTCCAACTCTACTTATTAAAATATAAAGAAGTACCCACAGAGCTATCAGAAATAAAGAGCATATATCACACAAGCTGGCAAGCAGCGTGATGATATCACCACTAAAACTCCGCCCTATGCGTTTTGTCAAAACTGAAGTCATCCTGGGGCACAGGCATCGTCATGAGCAGAATACCAGGCTCTATAAAGGATACCTGAGGACAGCAGCAAGAGGGTGCGCCAATCATTGCACAAAAAATGTATATGGATGGTAACATGGAAAAACTAAGCCTCCTCAAAATGTAATGCTGCCGATAAAAAACAAAATTAATTAAAAATGTGTGTAATAAAAATATTAAATAGTCAAAAATGATATATTAAATAATTTGAAAAGTAGTCAACTGTATTGATCCAGTATAATCAAAAGGCCAAGGATATCTTGTGGTCAAGCAGGGTTAAGATATCCACCTCCTAACAATAGCTGCCCACAGGATGAACGTAATAGAGCAAAAGTGTACATAATGATATATTTATAAAAAATCATTGCATTTTCTTATTAGAAAACATTTTTTAGGGAGAAATCCCTATCTAAGGGTAAGAGTAAGAAGAAGAGAGGAGACAGAGGTGTAAGAACAAGCAGAAGTAAAACAGAGAAGTTTTGAAAGATGGAATTTTTGATAAAGGGTTAACTTTAAAGATGGCATTTTTAATTTAAGTGGCACTAGGCTTGCATGTTCTGATTTCAGTTTGTTATATAAAGGCTTGAAATGTGCCCCTCCACACAAATTAATTAATTCATTGATGTCCATAAATTTGTTTGCAACTTGAGTTTTAAGAGGCATTTCTTAAGTAACCCTATTGCAAGGAACAGTTAGCAAACATGCAGGGAATGGGTAGTACTTACTAATTTAACCAATACTGTTGACCAATTTTCTCATTATTATTATTATTATTATACAGGATTTATATTGCGCCACCAGTTTACGCAGCGCTTTACAACTTGAGGGTAGACAGTACAAATACAATACACTTAAATACAGTAGGAAAAGGGCCCTGCTCGTTAGAGTATTTAATATATAATGTTTGCCTATTTATTCATTTTATTATGCACATTTTTATTCAAATTTAATTTTTATTGCCAATATTAAGTTTTAACCACTTCAGCCCCGGAAGGATTTCGCACTTTTTGCGATTCGGCACTGCGTCGCTTTAACTGACTATTGCGCGGTTGTGCAAGGTTGTACCCAAACAAAATTTGCGTCCTTTTTTTCCCACAAATAGAGCTTTCTTTTGGTGGTATTTGATCACCTCTGCGTCATTTCTGATGACTGATGACGCCACTATAAACAAAAGAAAAGCGACAATTTTGGAAAAAAAAACTAATTTCTTACTTTTTACTAAAATACAAATCCAAAAAAATTAAAAAAAAACATTTTTTTCCATCGGTTTTGGCCGATTTGTATTCTTCCTCATATTTTTGGTTAAAAAAATCACAATCGGCGTTTATTGATTGGTTTGCACAAAAGTTGCCGTGTTTACGGACGATGAGAATTAATTTCTGGGGCTTTTATTTTTTTACTAGTAATGGCGGCGATCTGCGGTTTTTAACGGTACTGCGATATTGCGGCGGACATGTCGGACCATTTTGACACTTTTTTGAGACCATTGGCATTTATACAGCGATCAGTGCTATAAAAATGCATTGATTACTGTGTAATTGCCATTGGCAGTGAAGGGGTTAACCTGCAGGGGGCGCTCTAAGGGTTAATTGTGTTCCCTGGGCGTGTTCTAACTGTATGTGGGCTGCCCTGGCTGGCCCTTCCCCCTCTATGAGAACGGAGATCCGTGTTTACTTCCATGGACCTCCGTTCTCTCACTGCGGGGGGCCATCATGGGTAGCCGGCGGAGATTGAGTCTGCCCTACCCGCCCCTTGGCCCCCCCCAGACACAGTGAGCGCGCGAGCACTAGTTATTGCAGCCGCCGTCATATGACGGCAGTTTGCGATAACAAGCCACTGCGGTCGGCAAGTGGTTAAAGGGGGCTTGATTGTTATCCATCTTACCATCCGCGTCTATGCGCAATGATTGGAATGCCCTCTAGCTGCTGTCCTCAGGTATCCTTTATAGAGTCTAGGAACCTGTTCAGCACTATGCCTGTGCCCCTAGACAACATCAGTTGTAACCAAATGCGTAGGGCGGAGCTTTAGATGTGATGTCACCACGTTCACTTGCTGGCCTGAGAAAAGTGGAGTTTGTGTGATATATGTTTTTAATAGAAATGTAAAATGGGGTTGTTGCCGCGCTATGGAAATGTGTGTTATGCTAGCTGCTGCCTCCACCTGCAACTGTCAAGCAGCTGCTGAATGATAAGGATAGAGTGTAAGGGTGGATTTGGGCGCTGCTAGAAAAAAGTGCATGTACAAAATATAAAGTGCTAGTGCAATAAATCAATATGTGTGAACCAAGCTCTTTCAGCAATGTGCAGAATGAATGTGTAATTGTGTACAAAAAATTATATATCTAGTTATAAAACCATTTAAAGTACAATACCAAATAGGAATCCCTAAGTGAAAACCTTTCATTGTGACCATATAGGCCCAAGCTGTGTTGATGTCTAATATCAGAAAAATATATATCAGAACAATATATATATATATATATATATATATACACATCCTTTCCAAAATAAACAAAGTGCTTGTGCAGAAACAAGTATGTAAAAAGTCCAAATGTGTTGTCATATATTATGTGCTCCTCTGGTGTTCAAAGAGCCAATAGCAAAGTCCATGTGATAACAACATCAATCCTGACTGAATTAACCACTTGCCGACCACCAACCGCAGGTTGACGGCGACAAGGTGGTTCGATATCGCAAACCGCCGTCATACAGCGCCATTCAACACAGGACCCATCACTCTACAGGGCCAGGCAAATGATTTTTGGCCTGGCCCTTCCGATCGGTCTTGGCCAATGATAGGGCTCCTCTGCCTCTTTAATGTAAACAGAGGCAGAGGAAGTAAGCTCAACTTCCTCCCTGAAGCCCTTTTTGGTTTCAGCGAGGAAGAAGGAGCTTCGAAAACGCGAGTTGCACCAACACCACACTGACACCAGGACAGTTAGACACACCCTTTGATCGCCCCCTGATTGCCCCCCGTTAACCCTTTCACTCCCTGTCGTCATATAGTGCAGCGATCTGATTTTTACCAAACGCTGTACTTGTGGCCCTTGTGACACTAAATCAGTGTTAGGGTAGGTAGTATTAGGCCTAGTTAGGTGTAAACTCCCCCCCCAATAAAGTTTTTAACCCCTTGATTGCTCCCTGTCACCTGTGATCACCGTATAAGTGTCACGGGTGACACTAGCTAGCTAGATAGTTTTTTTTTTTTAATCAGATTACCCGCCGTATATTATTTTATATACCTTTTTATAGGTTTTAACCCCCGATCACCCAGCGGTGACCCCAGTTAGGTTTTAGCGTGCGTTAGAGTCAGCATAAACGCCAGGCAGGGCCAGTTAGTGAGGTACTCTGACACGCACACACAAACATTAGATAGGTGTTAGATATTATTGTAGTATCTGATCAGATCAATATCTGCGATCTGATAAGATATATATTAGGGTCCCCGCTAGTCTAGTGTTCTAAAAAACGCAGTGTTAGCGGGATCAGCCCAGATAACTGCTAGCACCTGCGTTTAGCCCCTCCGCCCAGCCCAGCCCACCCAAGTGCAGGATCAATAGATCGCTGTCACTTTCAAAACACAGAACACATATCTGCAGCCTTCGCAGAGATCACGCCCGATCCCTGTGAAATCTGACAGTGATTTTGGTAGCGTTTGAAGCAGGCTCTGACAGCCAGGTGCGCTTTTTTGCCTGTGAGTCACGCTAGTGTACGCATCAAATTTAGAAAGTCCAAAATGTCTGGCCGCACGTACACTAGCGAAGAGGCCTACACTATGCTGAGTATGACAGATGAGAACGATGGGAAAGTTTCACTGTCAGAATCAGGCTCAGCATATGAACCTGTAGACAGCAGTGGCACCCTGTCAGATAGCTCTGACATTGGAGTTGTGGTCCCTGCTAGAGTCAGGCGTACCAGACCCCGTTCTGCTGTCGCTGATGTGCATGAACCACAGGGTTCTCGTATGCAGCAGAGAGCCAGTACTAGCGCCGCTACTCGTTCTGGTGACCTGGCAACCACCAGCGGCCTAGTACACCCTGGACGCAGACGAACACAGGCCCGCAGAACCCATAGTGCCCTTCCTGATGCACTTGCAAACCCTGATTGGCAACCCACCACTGATGCAGCGCCCGTACTTCCCCCATTCACTGCCCAACCTGGAATCACGGTGAATACAGCTGATTTTACGGCCATTGATTTTGGGACCTGTACGTTCGTCTCTTGTGCCCGTATACCACTTAACCCAGTCACCTGGTTATACTGGCGTTAAGTCAAAAAAATCAATACGGGTACTCCTTCCTTTCCGGGTCTTTCCAGAATTTAAGACCTTGGCACTAACTAAAGGTCAGAGACTGTTCACAGTTTACCCCTAATCACCGCTACTTAACTGGTCGTATGTTTAACGAAACCAGGTGATATCTAGATATCTCTAGAAGGCACTTTATGTCGCTTATTTTTAGTTACCGGCATTTTAGTCGACATAAGTGGCACTAAGGTCCAACCCGTCACTTACCCCCTTCATGCCCGCGACGTAGTC
>BLSH010450411.1:395894-414995 GCA_018402905.1 Glandirana rugosa | reverse complement strand
CATGTAAACAAAAAGTGTCAGAAAAGACTTGGTGGTTCAAGTGGTTAGAAGAGTGGGTGATGTTGGGCATAGAATACCAGGACAGTTCAAACCCCCCCCCCAATGACACCATTTTGGAAAGTAGACACCCCAAGGCATGTTGAGTCCATGGAATATTTTATTTGTTTGCCATAAGTGATTGAAAAAATGACAAAAAAAAAAAAATACACAAAGTTGTCACTGAAATTATATATTGCTCACACATGCCATGGGTATATGTGGAATTACACCCCAAAATACATTCTGCTGCTTCTCCTTTGTACTGGGATACCCCATGTGTGAGACTTTTTGTGAGCCTATCCGCGTACAGGACCCCGAAAACCAATCACCGCCTTCAGCATTTCTAAGGGCGAAAATTTATGCCTTCACTCCTCACTACCTATCCAGGTTTCGGAGGCCATGAAATGCCCAGATAGCAAAAAAAAAAAACAAATGACCCCATTTTGGAAAGTAGACACCCCAAGCTGTCTGCTGAGAGGCATGTTGAGTCCATGGAATATTTTATATTCTCAGGGTGGGTTTCCTGATTTTGACAACAGAGCAACATTCCTATTGAAAGTCTAAGTTTACTGAAAAAATAAAAATCAGCACAGGGGACATTGCTTATGAGCAACACCATGTGTCCCCTGTGCTGCTGTTTTCTCCTTTAGTAGAAGCTCTCTTCCTATGATTCCCATCTCCACCGCTCCTGCAATCTTCCAGTGTGGTGGGGGTTAATAGAGCCGACAGAGCTGTGACAGGCTTTGCCCACCCTTTCTGTCCAACTCCTCCATTCATAGAAGCCGAAACTACAACTTATTTGAATGAAACGATCAATGAATGGAGGGGGCAGATGTTTTATTTATCCACTCACCTTTCATTCATAGTTAATGTTTCATTCATAGAAGCTCTAGTAACAACTTCTATAAATGGAGGAGCTGAGTGAAAAGGACGGGCAAAGTCAGACACTATTGAGGAGTGACTGCCACAGCAATTTTAACCAAACTGGTTTGGAATGGTACTTTTGAGACACAGATATCTGTACACAGATTATAAAAATCATACAAGAAATCCCATTAAAATCACATAAAAACAAGAGAACAGGTATAATAGTAATCACGATGCAATTTGGGTGCAAGTTTCTCACCCATTGATGTTCCAATGCATTTCGACATATTCTCTTCTTCAGTAGGGATGTGTGCGAACATTCGAACACCGATAAAGTCTATGGGACCTGAACATGAAAAATCAAAAGTGCACATTTTAAAGGCTTATATGCAAGTTATTGTTATAAAAAGTGTATGGGACCTGGGTCCTGCCCTAGGGGACATGTATCAATGCAAAAAAAAGTTTTTAAATCGATAGTTTTTTCAGGAGCAGTGATTTTAATAATGCTTAAAGTGAAACCATAAAAATGAAATATTCCTTTAAATAATGTGCCTGGGGGTTCCCTTAGTCTGCATGTAAAAGGGCGCACCTCTGTGATGTTTAGAACAGTGCCAGAGCAAAATGACATTTGTAAAGGAAAAATTGTCATTTAAAACCACTCGTGGCTGTAATGTATTGCTGGCTCCCGGCAATATAAAAAAAAAATCACTGAAAAAATTTGCGTAGGGTCCCCGTCCCTCCAGTTCATACCAGGTCCTTCGGGTCTGGTATGGATTTTAAGGAGGACCCCGCACCAAAATTTAAAAGAAAATTGACGTTAATCCATTGTCAATCACGGTGCGCGACTGACCTGAAAAAAAAAAGCCGCAACAGCTCCTCCTCCGTGGGAGGGCTCCTGCCGTCTGCACGCTCTTTGCTTTGACAGTTTAGTTATATGGGAGGGCGGGGCCACCCAGTGACGTAAGTGCGTGACCCACCCCCTCTCAAGTCACATGTGTTTACTTTCTAAAATGGGGTAATTTTTTGGGCGTTTCCATTGTCCTTGTGCTCCAGGACCTTCAAAAGTGTAAAAGGTAGTCTAGAAATTAAAGGTGCAATTTATGTCCCTAAAACACCTGATGGTGCTCCCTGCATGTTGGGCCTCTGTATGTGGCCAGGCTGTGTAAAAGTCGCACACATGTGGAATCGCCATACTCAGGAGGAGTAGCAGAATGTAATTTGGGGAATACTTTGTGGTATGCATAGGCGGTGTGTGAGAAAAAACTCACCATGCCTCTTACTAAATACCTTAGAATGTCTACCTTCTAAAAAGGTGTAATTTGGGGTGTATTTGTTTTTTCCTGGCTTTTTAGGGCCTCAAGAAATAAGATAGGCCGTCAGTACATCAGGTGTGTTCAATTTTCAATGATTGGCACCATAGCTTGTAGACTCTATAACGTTCACAAAGACCAAATAATATACACTTATTTGGGTTATTTTTACCAAAGATATGTAGCAGTATATATTTTGGCCAAAATTTATGAAGAACAATTACTAATTTGCAAAATTTTATAACAGAAACTAAGAAAAATGCATTTTTTTCATTTATAGTGCAAAAAATAAAAAACCCAGTGGTGATTAAATACCACCAAAAGAAAGCTCTATTTGTGTGAAAAAAAGGATAACATTTCATATGGATACAGTGTTGCATGACTGAGTAATTATCATTCAAAATGTGAGAGCACTGAAAGCTGAAAATTGGTCTGGTTAGGAACTTTTATTGCAAAGTTTGCTTGAAAGGGTGTAGCAGTGTGCAGAAGGTTCATCCAGTATTTTTAATGTTAATATGTGGTCACTAGGGAGGAGCCCTAGGTTCGAGTCGAACGTAAGTTCGTCTCGAACATCGGGTGTTGTGCCATTCGCCGAATTCCGAACATTATGGGGCATTCGTGCCAAATTCCATAATGCAGTGCGAGACCGCGGGAAATGCCTCCCGCTGATTGGCAAAGCATGGACATAACCTGCATACTTTGGCCAATCACAGCGCGCTCTGCTGTGAGAGGCATGATTGGCTAAAAGGCAGGGTGCCTTTGGCCAATCATGGCTCAGGGGTCTCCGTCCACACCCCACACTATATAAGGTCTCTTGAACAGCGGTCGTGTGTAGTGTGTGAACGTGGAGACTGGAACGTTGATCTAGTTTAGCTAGCTTAGTTAGTGGCATGTAGGCAGTGTAGTATATAGATTTAGTGTAGAGTATATACAGGCTGTGCAGGCAGTGAAGTATCTAGTGTAGAGTATATAGAGGCAGTAGTGTAGTATATAGATCTAGTGTAGTCTATATATAATCAGTACAGGCAGTGTAAGAATATATATATATATATATATGTACACACCATAGTATATATATATATAATACGCTGCATTCAGTGTAGACTAATAATACAGCTCATTCAGTGTATAGTATATAGAGTCAGTTCAGGCAGTGTAAGAATATGATAAATAATCAATCAGGATGCAGCGTAGAAAGTATAAAAGTCCAATAACAAATGACTCTAAAAACATGAAGTGCACATTCTGATAATAAAGTCCTATTTAAGATGCATGCAAAGAAGTCTGAAAGTGTCTCTATTCCACACAATCAGTGAGAATCCCTCCACTGACTATCATATGCGCTCACCTCCTGCTTAGACCCCAGTTTCACTAGAGGGTCAGAAGCGCTTTCCCAACAAGGGGTTCAAAAATCAATAATTATGTTCTCCTGGACTCTCCTTCAAGACACGTAGGGTGCCGACCACCTCACATCATGACAGTATCATCTCAGCATCATACGGCATGATATAATGTGAACATAAAAAGAGGCGCACTAAGTGTAGGAATTCAGCAATCTTTAATAAAAATCATCCTACTTACAAAACTTGCTCCTTGTAAACTGCACATCTGTACACTGTAAAAACAGACATTACACACAGTTTGTCTTGGAGCGGGGGCACACTCTATGCGGTCGGTCCAGATGGGAAACCTCGGCAGACAGTAGCAGGTGACGTCACGGCAGGTCCCTTCCCCCGTTCGCGTTATGGCAATCACGTGCCTTTGTCAGCGGGGCGGGGCCTGCCTCGTCACCCCGCATATAAATACTCAATGGTTGCCATGGAAGCAAAATACACTCCTCATGGAAAACAAGATGGCCCATAGAGGAGGAGCTAAAACACGTGTGAAGAGACCGGATATCTCTGTATGGTACAAACTGCACCTATCGCAGAGAAAGGCTCCAAAGTTAAAAACAAAGGTTCTCTGAGAGGCTGATGACAGATCAGATTCAAAAGTGTAAAAGGCAACTTAAAAAAAATTATATATTAAAATGAACATCTCCCACTGCCGCCACGAGGTTATACATAAAAGAGCACCATGTAAACACATAATATCACTAAACGGCTGTTCTATTGACCATCATGATTATACACCCACATAAAGACTTATATATAGTAAATAGAATACATGAATAAAAGTAAAGCTGTAATCCCCAATATAACTATAAGGAACAATATATACCAAAAACCTTGATTACCTATTAGAAATAAAACAATTAAGGTCAAAATCGACATTGAGACCCAGAGGTCGCATTACCTGGGCCTCAAAAATCCAGTAGGATTCCCTTTGGCTCAGAGATCTGATAAAATTTACCCCTCTCCAATGTTTGGGAACTTTTTCAATTCCCCAGAACTTAAGATGTTTCGGATCATGATTGTGATAGTCCCTAATTTTTCACCTTTTTTGATATTGGTGACATGTTCGCCTATCCTGATGGCCATAGTCCTAGAGGTTCTCCCCACATATCGGAGACCGCAACTACATTCTAACATGTAGACCACCCCCTCCGTCTGGCAAGTAATAAGGTTTTTTATATTGTAATCTTTCTTGGTGAAATTAGCTGTAAATTCTTTACATTTTTTTCCCTCCTTAGTAAGTCGACAAGCTCGACATCTCCTACACAGAAAAAACCCTACTAGAAATGAGAATAAACAACTTTCTTTATTCTTAGGCAGATCAATCACTCCAGGGGCAATAGCATCCCTGAGGGTGGGGGCCCTTTTATAGATGAATCCTGGTTTAGGGGGTAGGGTAGGCCTAAGAATCGTATCCTTGAGAAGAATGCTCCAATGTATTGCAACAATTTGCTCAACATTCCTATACTGAGCATTATAATCAAAAATCATTTTCAATGGCTGAGTTGCATCATTGTCTGTTCTCTTGTTAGCAATCAAGTCTGACCTCTCCATATTCTTAACTTTTTCCAATTCTTTAGTCAGTTGATCTTTGTTGTATCCCTTAGCAACAAATATTTCAGTCAATATACATGTTTGTGTTAAAAAAATCACTTTCTGTAGTGAAATTCCTCTTGATTCTCACATATTGACCCCTGGGAATATTACACAGCCATGTACGATGGTGGCAGCTGTCAAGTGGGATATACCCGTTACGATGCGTGGGCTTAAAATAATTTTTTGTTTTCAGGACATCTTTACTGATCTCTAAGTCCAGGAAAATCATACTAATTTTGTCAATATTCCATGTAAGAACTATGCCTTTTATTATTAAGTCTGGTAATGAACTCATGTAAAGATGTCTCATCACCCTCCCACACCATGAATAAATTGTCTATGTACCGTTTATAGCATAGGAGTTGTTCAGGTCTATCCTTAAAAACAGCTTCCTCCTAGTGTGCCATAAATAAATTGGCAACAATGGGAGCGAAGCGAGCGCCCATCGCAACTCCTCTGGTCTGTAGGTAGAAGCGATGGTTATACCAAAAATTGTTCTTCTGCAGACAAAAGTCTAAGCAGTCAAACAAAAAATTATGATGTTCACAAGAGAGATCTGAAGACTCAAAGGCCCATCTAGCTGATGAAATGGCATCTGAATGGTTAATCATAGTATATAATGATTCAACATCAGCTGAGATCAAAAAACATTCAGATTGACACCTAATATTTTCCAGCGTCTGGATCATGTGCTTAGTATCCCGGAGGTAAGCCCTAGTATTCACTACTAAAGGTTTCAAAAAATAATATATACTGGCCCACACGAGCTGATACCGAGTCAGTCCCATTAACTATGGGTTTTCCTGGGGGGGCGAGTACTATGCTTATGAATTTTGGGAAGAAAGTATACAATTGGGGTGCGGCAGGCAGAGGGTTCCAAATATAATGATTCCTTTTTGCTTAAGACTCCAGTATCTTTCCCCTTCTCCTCTAAATGATGGAGAGCTTCTTTAACCACTTCCCGACCGCCTGCCGGCGATCTGCGAACGGCCGCTAGGGGGTGTGCGCGCCACACTCTTGAGGAGGACCCGATGTCCGCCGGCGAGCCGCGATGAGCAGCCACAGGCAAAGAGCGGGGAACCGCCGATGTAAACACGGCGGTTCCCCGCTCTGTTAGTGCGGGCATGGGTGATCTACTGATCCCTGTCACTGGGATCAGTTAGATCTCTCATGCCCATGGTAGACCAGCCCCCCCCCCCCACAGTTAGAACACACCCAGGGAACACAGTTAACCCCTAGCTCTCCCCCCCAGGTTAACCCCTTCACTGCCAATGACATTTATACGGTAATCAGTGGACATTTACATTTCTGAACGCTGAATAAATGTCATTGGTCCCAAAAAAGTGTCAAGAATGTCTGACATATCCGCTGCAATATCGCAGTACCGCTAAAAATCGCAGATCGCCGCCATTACTAGTAAAAAATAAAAAACCCCAGAAATGAATTCTCATCAACGCGGCCACTTTTGCGCAAACCAATCAATAAACGCCAATTGTGATTTTTTTTTATCACAAATATGAGGAAGAATATAAATCAGCCAAAACCGGTGAAAAAAATGATTTTTTATATATTTTTTTTTATTTGAATTTTAGCAAAAAGTTCGAAATTTGGGTTTTTTTGCAAAATGGTCGCTCTTCTTTTGTTTATAGTGGCGATCAGAAATGACGCAGAGGCAATCAAATACCACCAAAAGAAAGCACTATTTGTGGGAAAAAAAGGACGCAAATTTTGTATGGGTACAGCGTCGCATGACCGCGCAATTGTCAGTTAAAGCGACGCAGTGCCGAATCGCAAAAAGTGCTCTGGTCCTAAAGCTGGAAAACCTTCCGGTTGGTAAGTGGTTAAACTTGTGGATAGGGTCTTTATTAATCCTCCAGGAGGCGGTCCATTTCTTCCTTATAGTAGGACTTACTAAGGACAACCAGACCCCCCCCCCCCCCTTTGTCCGCAGGAGACGAATAACTACATTTTTATTGGCTTCCAAAGAGGCAATCCCCTTCTGGATATAAGAAGGGTCCCTCACTTTTCTCACCTTAAGATCTTGTAGTTCTCCCACCGCCATATTTTTAAAAACCTCTAAGTGTTTGTTATCACTGACTAATGGATTCAACACAGACGTGTTGGCTAAATTAGAATGGGCCCCAGAGGGGGGTCGTACAATTCTATGTGGAGCCTTAGTTAAAAAAATATTTCTTTAAGTTTAATGTACTGACAAATTTTTGAATACTGACATAAGCCGGAAATTTATTAAGATTTTTAGTAGGAGCAAACTTTAAGCCATGGTCTAAAAGTTTGACCTCATCAGCCGACAAGTCAGTCCCAGTTAAAAATGCCTGTGCCTATCGGGATCTTTTTCTTTTGAATTTGTTTCCCAGATCTGCATCCTCTCTTTGTCACGTACCTGGTGTTTGAGTCTGACTTATGCGGGGGCAACCTCTCTTGCGGCCCTGGTTCGAGAACCCCTGGTTGTGCAGACAGGGAGCTTGGGAGCACAGGGGGGCACGTGGGCTGGACAAGTCTCTGATGGCTGGTACAGGTCCACAGATGCTCGTGCAGGCTGGAGAGTAGTGGTGCGGTCCGGGTCAGCAACTGGCTGGCAGTTAAGTACAGAGGGATCAGGCAGAAAGGTAGTCAGGTGCTGGCGGCTGAAGTACAAGAGGGACAGTCAGAAGAGTGGTCGTAAACAATCCGAGGTCGGGGCAGGCAGATAGCAACAAAGTCCAAAAGGTAGCCGGGGTCACAGGAACAGGAAGTCACTCAGAACAGATACTGGGAGTCACAGGTGCAGGAACGCTGTAGAACGGACAGCACTTTCTTCCTGGCGCTGTCCTGCTTAAATGGCCGCTATTGGCGGTCTAAATTGAGCCCAAAGTGTCAATATTTTGTGTGGCCACCATTATTTTCCAGCACTGCCTTAACCCCCTTGGGCATGGAGTTCACCAGAGCTTCACAGGTTGCCACTGGAGTCCTCTTCCACTCCTCCATGATGACATCACGGAGCTGGTGGATATTGGAGACCTTACACTACTCCACCTTCCATTTGAGGATGCCCCACAGATGCTCAATAGGGTTTAGGTCTGGAGACATGCTTGGCCAGTTCTTCACCGTTACTCTCAGCTTCTTTAGCAAGGCAGTGGTCGTCTTGGAGGTGTGTTTGGAGAGGTGTTGGAATACTGCCCTGAAGCCCAGTCTCCAAAGGGAGGGGATCATTCTCTGCTTCAGTATATCACAGTACATGTTGGCATCTATGGTTCCCTCAATGAACTGTAGCTCTCCAGTGCCAGCAGCATTCATGCATCCCCAGACCATGGCACTCGCACTACCATGCTTCACTGTAGGTAAGGCACACTTGTCTTTGTACTCCTCACCTGGTTGCCTCCACACACGCTTGACATCATCTGAACCAAATAACTTTATCTTGGTCTCATCAGACCAGAGGACATTGTTTCAGTAATCAATATCCTTAGTCTGCTTGTCTTCAGCAAACTGTTTGCGGGCTTTTTTGGGCATCATCTTTAGAAGAGGCTTCCTTCTGGGACGATAGCCATGCAGACCAATCTGATGCAGTGTGCGGCATATGGTTTGAGCACTGACAGGCTGACCCCCCACCCCTTCAACCTCTGCAGCAATGCTGGCAGCACTATTCCCCAAAGACAACCTCTGGATATGACGCTGAGCATGTGCATTCAACTTCTTTGGTCGACCATGGGGAGGCCTGTTCTTAGTGGAACCTTTGCTGTTAAACCGCTGTATGGTCTTGGCCACTGTGCTGCAGCTCAGTTTCAGGGTCTTGGCAATCTTCTTATAGCCTAGGCCATCTTTATGTAGAGCAACAATTCTTTTTTTCAGATCCTCAGAGAGTTCTTTGCCATGAGGTGCCATGTTGAACTTCCAGTGACCAGTATGAGAGAGTGAGAGCGATAACACCAAATTTAACACACCTGCTCCCCATTCAAACCTGAGGCCTTGTAATACTAACGAGTCACATGACACCCAGGAGGGAAAATGGCTAATTGGGCCCAATTTGGACATTTTCATTTGGGGTGTACTCACTTTTGTTGCCAGTGGTTTAGACATTAATGGCTGTGTGTTGAGTTATTTTGAGGGGACAGCAAATGTACAATGTTATACAAGCTGTACACTCACTACTTTACATTGTAGCAAAGTGTAATTTCTTCAGCGTTGTCACTTGAAAAGATATAATGAAATATTTACAAAAATGTGAGAGGTGTACTCACTTTTGTGAGATACTGTACACTGCTGCTGAGGACTTGTTGCACCCATCTGCACCCCACTTCAATGTATCTAGGGGTGAAAGATCGCCTGGCAGACCCGGTAAGACTGTTCCAGGGGTCAGGGGTGTGGGGAAATTTGATAAGGCTGCTATGATTAAAGAGACTATGGCCTCTAGACCTGGAGACTGACCAAAGAAGCCAGGAAGGTCTTGGGGACCCTGTAAAGGACTGGGTATAGAGCACATACAGTTTTACCTATGCCATGCAGTGGGCCATATTGCTGCCAATTGCCCCCTGAATGATGAACCCATGCAAAGTGATTATACTTATGTAAATAGACGCCTTTCTCTTTTTGCACAGGTCGCATATACAGCATCATGTTCAAATCGCATTGAGAAGCAAACGTGTGTGCCCTGCATGACTCTGGTAGTGTGGAAATGTTGGTAAAAAGCAATTGTATAAATCCTGCAAGGTTAAACGCTAGCACTGTCTGGGTCATTTGCATCCATGAGGACACTTGTGACTACCAGACTGCGGTGGTTGAGATTGACACCCCTTGGGGCAGTGTGACTCATTCAGTGGGGGTAGTACCTTCACTGCTATATGACGTCGTAGCGGGCAGGGATTTTCCCCATTTTTGGAGGTTATGGTAAGGCACAGGGCGGCTGGAGGATAGAGCTCCACTTGCTGCAGAAGCACGGGAACTCTCACCCGACCCTTTTTACCAAATGGAAGGGTAGACTGGAGGCAGGACAGAGGAAGAAGGAGGCTTTCTTTTCCTGTATTTGCTGGGGAGTCGGAGGAGCTGGAAGATAGCCCCCACCTGGGGGCTACTAACCCAGAAAATGTCTCTGACCCTGACTGTGAGAGTGAATAGAATGTAGAACCCGACTTAGAGGTCCGGAGAAAGGACTTCTGTACAGAGCAGCTACGAGATGTCACTCGCCTTAGAGCCAGAGAAAACGTGAAGGTGGTGGATGGGGAAACTGTGGTCCCTAATTGGGTGGTGTCTTTTCCCTACGTGGCTCCTAAAAAATAATTGTTGCATCAGATGGTGAAATGAGGGGAGGACAAGGTGGAACAGCTAGTGGTTCCCAAACCCTTTGGCAGGATGGTGCTAGATCTATCCCATTGACATGTAATGGGGGGACATCTGGGTATGAATAAGACCATGAAGAAAATAACCCAGAGATTCTACTGGCCCGGGTTGCATGCAGATGTAAGAGGGTATTGCGAATCCTGCCCTGAGTGTCAACTCTCTGCGCCCTCACCCCATTTTCGTAGTCCACTTGTTCCACTGCCCATAATTGAAGTACCTTTTGAAAAAATTGGCATGGATCTCGTGGGACCCATAGTAAAATCTGCCCGGGAACACCAGCACATCCTGGTAATACTAGATTACGCAACCCGCTATCTGGAAGCCATACCCTTGCGTAACACCTCCGCTAAGACTATCGCCAGGGTGTTTAGTTGGGTGGGGATCCCTAAAGAGGTCCTAACGAATGAGAACACCGGTTTATCTCCCGGGTAACCAAGGAATTGTGCAGGTTGTGTAAAATCTCCTATCTCTGTACCTCGGTCTAACACCCCCAAACAGATGGACTTGCAGAGAGGTCAAATAAAACGCTCAAAAACGTGTTGAAAAAGGTAGTGAAAAAGATGGGAGAGATTGGGATATATAGCTGCCGTACCTCATGTTTGCCATACGAGAGGTTCTGCAAGCGTGTATGGGGTATTCCCCCTTTGAACTCATCCCACGGGGCTGCTCGATGTCACAAAAGAGATGTGGGAAGGAGAGGCCACCCCATATAGGAGCGTCATCGAGCACATTTCCTTGATGCAGGATCGAATCGCAACAGGTCCTACCCCTGGTGCAAGAACATTTGGAGGAAGCCCAGAGAAAGGTTTATAATCGCCGTGCCAAAACTTGGACTTTCAACCCCGGAGACAGAGTGATGGTGCTAGCCCCCACAGTTGAATCTAAATTCCTAGCAAAGTGGCAGGGTCACTTTGAGATTAGGGAAAGAGTAGGGGAAGTGAACTACAAGGTTTACCAGCAAGGGAAAACGAAACGCGTGCAAATTTACCATGTGAATCTCTTAAAACTGCGGAAAGACAAAGAGACTTTATTGGCAGTGCTCACTCCTCAAGAAGACAGGCTATCCATGACTCCAGACGTCCCCATAACCTTGTCACTGATGCAACAAAATGACGTTAAGGAATTAGTAAAAAAAGAGATTTTTTTCTCTCCCCTACCCGGACTGACCACCGTATTACAACATGACATAGTTATGGAACCAGGGGTCCGCGTAAACATAAAACCCTATCGAAATCCTGAGGCTAGACGGGAGGTGGTGGTGAAGGAAATAAAAACCATGTTGGAGTTAGACATGATAGAGGAGTCCCACAACACCTGGTCGAGCCCTATAGCGCTGGTCCCAAAGCAATGGCACCATCAGGTTCTGCAACAATTTCCAGAAGCCGAATAACGTGTCTAAGTTTGACGCATACCCGATGCCATGGGTTGACAAACTTGTAGACAGGTTGGGAGGTGGCCGGTACATAACAACCCTAGACCTAACTAAGGGCTACTGGCAGATCCCCTTAATGGAGTCAGCAAAGGAGAAAACTGCCTTTTCTACCCACGAGGGGACCTTCCAGTACAAGCGAATGCCGTTTGGACTGCATGGGGCCCCTGCATCCTTCCAGAGAATGATGAACAAAACCTTGAGGACACATTGCCCCTATGTAGCCGCCTATTTGATTGATGTGGTCATATACAGTCCAAATTGGGAATTGCATCTGCCCCGAGTACAATCGGTCGTAGATTCTCTGAGGGTAGCAGGTTTAACAGCCATCCCAAAAAAGTGTGCCATAGGCCTGGAGGAGGCCAAATACCTTGGGTATGTTATTGGTCAGGGACTGATCAAGCTCCAGACCAACAAGATTGAGGCAATTCAAAAGAGGCCCCAACCTGTGAATAAAAAACAGGTTTGTGTCTTCCTGGGGATTACAGGATATTACAGACAGTTCTTCCACGACTTTGCCACCATTGCCATCCCTCTGACCGATCTGACGAAGGGTAGAGGGTCGGGCATTGTTAAGTGGAATCCCGAAGCTGAGAAGGCATTCCAGAAGTTGAAGCAAGCCCTTTGTGTACAACCGGTGCTCGTGACCCCAGACCTCACAAAGGAGTTTGTTGTGCAAACTGACGCCTCTGAGGTGGGACTAAGTGCTATTCTGTCCCAGATCAGAGACGGTGAGGACCACCCGGTCATCTACTTAGGCATGAAAGGAACTATGCCATTGTGGAGAAGGAGTGCCTGGCTATCAAGTGGGCCTTAGAGGCACTGAAGTATTACCTTAGGTAGGTCATTTAGGCTAGTCAACAACCATGCCCCCCTGAAGTGGATGTGTGACAACAGGGAGAAAAATAGTTGAGTGACTAGGTGGTTCCTGGCCCTACAGCCATTTAAGTTCACAGTGGAACACCGGGCGGGAAGACTCCAGAACAATACGGATGCCCTCTCCAGGGTCCACTGTATGGTTGGGACAGTTGCTCAGCCACAGGAGCAGAGGGGGAGGATATGTGACAGTATCCGTGCGAGGCGAAGTGGTGGACGGGCGCTGCCTTTGGCCTAGTATGCGTTCATGTGGACTAGATTAAACGGCCGGATTTTGCCAGCCACCATGGCAGGGCTTGTTCCGGTCCAGAGTTTGTGGTCCACTGGAGTCCACCAGCAAGGTGGCTTAAATGATCAAGAAGAGATCTCACTAGAGCTCTGACGTGGAACTCAGAGAGGGATCTGAGGGAGCTCTGTGTCTGGGAGTTCAACATGGCACCTCATGGCAAAGAACTCTCTGAGGATCTAAAAAAGACTTGTTGCTCTACATAAAGATGGCCTAGGCTATAAGAAGATTGCCAAGACCCTGAAACTGAGCTGCAGCAGTTGACAAGACCATACAGCAGTTTAACAGGACAGGTTCCACTCAGAACAGGCCTCACCATGGTCGACCAAAGAAGCTGAGTGCACATGCTCAGCGTCCTATCCAGAGGTTGTCTTTGGGAAATAGACGTATGAGTGCTACCAGCATTGCATTAAAGGGGTGAGGGGTCAGCCTGTCAGTGCTCATACCATACGCTGCACACTGCATCAAATTTGTCTGCATGGTTGTCATCCCAGAAGGGAGCATCTTCTAAAGATGATTCACAAGAAAGCCCGCAAAATTTTGCTGAAGACAAGCAGACTAAGGACGTGGATTACTGGAACCATGTCATGTAGTCTGATGAGACCAAGATAAAGTTATTTGGTTCAGATGATGTCAAGCATGTGTGGGGGCAACCAGGTGAGGAGTACAAAGACAAATGTGTCTTGTCTACAGTCAAGCATGGTGGTGGGAGTGTCTGGGGCTGCATGAGTGCTGCTGGCACTGGGGTGCTACAGTTTATTGAGAGAATCATGAATGCCAACATGTACTGTGACATACTGAAGCAGAGCATGATCCCCTCCCTTCAGAGACTGGGCCGCAGGGCAGTATTCCAACATGATAACGACCGCAAACACACCTCCAAGATGACCACTGCCTTGCTAAAGAAGCCAAGGGTAAAAGTGATGGACTGGCCAAGCATGTCTCCAGACCTAAACCCTATTTCGCATCTGTGGGGCATCCTCAAACAGAAGGTGGAGGAGCGCAAGGTCTCTAACATCCAGCAGCTCCGTGATGTCGTCATGGAGGATTGGAAGAAGACTCCAGTGGCAACCTGTGAAGCTCTTGTGAACTACATGCCCAAGAGGGTTAAGGCAGTGCTGGAAAATAGTGGTGGCAACACAAAATATTAACACTTTGGGCCCAATTTTCACTTAGGGGTGTACTCACTTTTGTTGCCAACGGTTTAGACATGAGTGGCTGTGTGTAGAGTTATTTTAAGGGGACAGCAAATGTACACTGTTATACAAGCTGTACACTCACTACCTTACATTGTGGCAAAGTGTCATTTCTTCAGTGTTGTCACATGAAAAGGAATAATAAAATATTTCCAAAAATGTTAGGGGTGTACTCACTTTTGTGAGATACTGTATATATATATATATATATATATATATATATATATATATATATATACGCTGCATTCAGTGTAGACTATATATACAGTGCATTCGGCCATGTACAGTATATAATACAGTTTTAGTGCGTTGTTGAAAAAATCCCCATCATATCCAGAAGGCCACCAAAGAGAGGCAAACGCTCCCAGGCCACTAAAAGAGGGCAAGCAGCCTCTGTGTCTACAGTGAGAAGTGGTGGTAGCGGGCATGGTGCATCCTCTGCAGGCGGGTCACGCTTGTCCTTTTTTTCTGCTGTTGGCCATGTTACTGAGCCACAACATGCAGAAGAGTTGGTGGAGTGGATAACTAAGCCTTCCTTATCCTCTGTCACCCAGGCTCATACTAGTTTGTCTTCCAACCCAGCTGCCAAGGCGGCCTATTCCACCTGCTCCTTGTCCACAGTTACTCCTTCCGTAGCCCCACCATCGTGCACGGAGGAGTTACCAGAATTATTCGACCATAGTGTTGGTTACATGCTGATGGAGGATGCGCAGCAATTTGAAGGCTCCGTAGTTGTTTCCCAGGTTGAGGAAGGGAGTAACGTGAGCATAGAGAGAGGGGGTGCCACAGAAGGACAAGAAACTAATAGTCATTTTCCCCCAGCTGCAGCATACTGCCAAGTTTGCTCCAGTGACGAGGAAGGAGGGCCTGAGAGAAGAGAGGAGGAAAGTGAGGAGGAGGCACAACTCCAACGAGGCAGGATGTCCTCCAGCGGCGAGCTTAAGGGCAGCCACCCTATTGAATTATACCACGGAGCTCCACAGGTGCAGGGCACTGCTGACTCCCTACTGACTTCCAAAAGTTCAACGGTGTGGGCTTTTTTCAACACTTGTGCAGTAGATCGCACTGTTGCTGCTTGCAATCTATGTCTGAAGCGCATCAAGCATGGCCAGAACAGCAGCCGCTTGGGCACCACATGCTTAACAAGACATATGACGACCTGCCATGCAGTCACTTTGGCAACAGCACCTCAAAGACCCACATCATAAAACAAGGTGGACTTCTCCTTGCTCCTCATTTGTGACCTGAACCCCAACTATACCTCCAGTCCTCTCAAAAGCCTGCACTGAGAGGAATGAAGGTTTAGCAATGGGTGCCACAAGTACTTGCAGCCAATTTACTAGCAGTAAACCACCAGTTGATTTAAGCAGGCACATTTCCCTACCCCAGTTGCTGAATCATAAAAAAAAATACTGTTTAATGCTAGCTTGGTCAAATTGCTAGCACTACAACTGCTGCCTTTTCAGCTGCTAGACTCTGCCCCTTTCATGAATTTTTGGAATGTGCAGTACTACAGTGGCAGGTTCCAAAAAGACATTTCTTTTCATGTAAGGCCATTCCAACTCTCTACTGTCATGTGGAAGGCAACGTTTTGGCATCCTTGGGCGATCAGCAACAAAGTTCATATTACCGCTGACTCATGGTCCAGCAGACGTGGTCAGGAGGGATGTTACCTTTCCTTCACAGCACACTGGGTAACTCTGCTGGCAGCTGGGAAGGATGCAGTACAGGGTTCAGTGTTGGAGCTGGTTCTGCCACCACGCCTCCAAAAAAATGGTGGTGATTCTGTCACATCTGCTTCCTCCACCCCTCCTCTTCTTCTTCCTCTGTGGCCTCTTCTGCAGCAGTGTCCTCTGAACCAGCAGTGCTAGCAAAGCTTTCTAGGGGCTACGCAAGCAGATGGCATGCAGTGCTTGAGTTGGTATGTCTAAGGGACAGGAGCAACACAGGGGCAGAAATTCTGTCAGCACTATGGGGGCAGGCTCAGAGGTGGTTGGCCCCATGGCAGTTTGAGCCAGTAATGGTTGTATACGACAATGGCACCAACCTTCTCTGTGCCCTCCGTCAGGGACACTTGACACATATTCCATGCTTGGCACACGTCCTGAATTTGGTGGTGCAGCATTTCTTGACCAGGTGCCCAGGCTTACCAGAGATTCTGAGGCAGGCCAGAAAAGTCTGTGGTCATTTCTGGTGGTCATACAATGCCAGTGATTGGCTGACTGACATTCAGCGGGAATTCAACCTGCCCACCAACCAACTCATTTCTGACATGCCCACCAGGTGGAACTCAACATTGGCAATGCTGCAGTGGCTACACGCTCAGCTGAGAGCCATCAATGAGCACCTCTGTGAGTATGGCACCAGGACAGGCTCAGGGGAGCTTAATTTTTTCGCCAGACGCAGGCATGGGGCGCGCATCGTGGCGATCGGTGGTGAGGGGGGTCAGCCTGACCCCCCGCATTACCGATCTCGGCAAATCGCTTCAATCCGAAGCACTTTACCATGTGATCAGCCGTGACCAATCACGGCTGGTCACAGTGTAACACAGGAAAGCCATTAATCGGCTTTCCTGTACTCAGGTCTGCAGACCTGAGGAGTGGAGAGCCGATCGGCTGCTCTCCTGACAAGGGGGGTTTGTGCTGATGATTTATCAGCACAGTTCCCCCTCGGATCGCCACACTAGACCACCAGAGAGCCTGTCCTGGGACCACCAAGGATGTGCCCACCCAGGACCACCAGGGAGCCGACCAGGGACCACCAGGGAGCCGATCTGGACCACCAGGGAGACCCCCCTAGACCACCAGTTAAGAGGCATAGTGCCGAATGTGGATGGCACTCAGTGCCACCTTCAGATGCCACCCTAGACCACCAGGGAATGAGCCCCTATCAGTATATATGCCCACCAGTGCCCCTATCAATGCATACTAGTGCCACATATCAGTGCCCACCATTGCCACCTACCAGTGCCCACCTATCAGTGCCACCTATCAGTGCCCAGTGCTGCCTATGAGTGCCAATGAGTGCTGTCTATGAGTGCCCATCAGTGCCGCTTAGCAGTGTCCGTCAGTGCCGCTTATCAGTGCCTGTCAGTGCTGTATATCAGTGCCACCTATCAGTACCCGTCAGTGCTGATTATCAGTGCCGCCTAACAGTGCTCATCATTGCTGCATATAAGTGCCTCATCATCAGTGCCACCTCATCAGCGCCGCCTCATCAGTGCCAATCAGTACTGCCACATCAGTGCCCGTCAGTGTAGCCTCATCAGTGCCCACCAGTGATGGAGAAAATTTACTTATTTACAAAGTTTTGTGACAAAAATAGAGAATTTTTTTTTTCCAAAATTTTCGGTCTTTTTTTATTTGCAGCGCAAAAAATAAAAACCGCAGGGGTGATCAAATACCACCAAAAGAAAGCGCTATTTGTGGGAACAAAATGATAAAAAATCTGTTTGGGTGCAGCGTCGCACGACCGCGCAATTGTCATTCAAATCGCAACAGCACTGAAAACTGAAAATTGGTCTGGTAAATGTTATAAGTGCATAGTATTGAAGTGGTTAAACAATTTCTCAGTCCTCAGGGCCCAGGGCTTATAGGTTCAAGCAACCACCCTCAGTGTCTGCATTATATGGTGCAGGAATATCTAGGGGCAAGAGCAGAATTTGAGACCTTTCCAACTGAGCATCCACTAAGTTACTGGGTCTTGAGGATGGACCACTGGCCAGAACTTGCTCAATATGCAATCAAGCTACTGGCCTGTCCTGCATCCAGCGTGCTTTCTGAATGGACATCCAGTGCTACTGGAGGGTTCAAACCGGATCAAAGAGTGCGCCTGTCCACAGACTCCGTTGATAGGCTCACATTTATAAAAAATGAATCAGTCTGGATCAGCAGCTATCAAGCCCCTGATGCTGATGTAACTGATTAAATTTGCTAGGTATCTGGGATCCCTTGAAGACTACCTATGCTGCCTATCCTATTCCTCCTGAATCCTGATGATGCTAGCTTCCAACAATATTTTGAGATTTTTATCGGGGCTGTGATATTGCAGCAGGCATGTTGGACATTTTTGACACTTTTTTGGGACCAATGACCTTTATACAGTGATCAGAAATTTAAATATCTGATACACTGTATAAATGTCACTGGCAGTGAAGGGGTTAACCTGCAGGTGGAGATCTAGGGGTTGACACGCAGAGTGTGGCGGGCACGAGAGCCCCCTAGCTGCAGTCCGCGAATCGCCACTTATATACGGCAATTGCAGCCACATTGCAGCAATAAATATACAGTAGCCGGTCGGGATCCGGTTAAAATAAATGGCAACTGCAGGGCCTGTTCCTGCGCCCAACAAGAGTAACTGCGAGGGGTTACAGTGCTCTGCCACCACCAACACCCAAGGCCGAATTTTACTGCACCTGTTTGACTGGGGCATGTCATTACAATTTTTAAAATAAATTTCATCTGCCACCACCGTCTTGTGACATTGGGGAGCGTCAATGAGAACGACCTTCGTCCTTGTCCGGGACGTCAAACATTAAATAAAATTTTTAACATTACTGTACGGGGTCCGTTTGTCCACGTCTTTTGAACCCGGAACCCACAACCGCCACAGTTTTGTGACATTGGGGAGCGTCAATGAGAACAACCCGTGTTCTTGTCCGGGACGTCTACTTTAAATAAAATTTTTAACATTACTGTACGGGGTCAGTTTGTCCACGTCATTTTAAGCCGGAACCCACAACCACCACCGTCTCGTGACATTGGGGAGCGTCAAT
>BLSH010450411.1:345395-363212 GCA_018402905.1 Glandirana rugosa | reverse complement strand
CACCAGAGTACCTGTCACCTGCCCATCAGAGTACCCGAGTACCTTTCACCTGCCCATCAGAGTACCTGTCACCTGCCCATCAGAGTACCCAAGTACCTTTCACCTGTCCATCAGAGTACCTGAGTACCTGTCATCTACCCATCAGAGTACCCAAGTACCTGTCACCTGCCCATCAGAGTACCCGAGTACCTGTCGCCAGACCATCAGCGTACCAGAGTACCTGTCACCAGCCCATCTGAGTACCCAAGTACCTGTCACCAGCCCATCAGAGTACCCGAGTACTTGTCACCTGCCCATCAGAGAACCTGAGTACCTGTCACCAGCCCAGCAAAGTACCCGAGTACCTGTCACCTGCCCATTAGAGTACCCAAGTACCTGTCACCAGACCATCAGCTTACCAGAGTACCTGTCACCTGCCCATCTGAGTACCCAAGTACCTGTCACCAGCCCATCAGCGTACACGAGTACCTGTCACCTGCCCACCTGAGTACCCGAGTACCTGTCACCTGCCCTCCTGAGGACCCGAGTACCTGTCACCAGCCCATTAGTGTACCCGAGTACCTGTCACCTGCCCTTCAGATTACCGGAGTACCTGTCACCAACCCATCTGAGTAACCGAGTACCTATCTGAAGCCCAAGTACCTTTTACCAGTCCATCAGATTACCAGAGTACCTGTCTCCAGCCCATGAAAGTACCCGAGTACCTATCTGCAGCCCATCAGAGTAGCAGAACATATTTTGGGTGGTCATTTTTGCTATGTACATGCTATGTGTTCGAAATATCTTATAAATTGACTACTTTGTGTAAAAATAAAAGCATTTTCATTTTCTTTCCACGTTTTTTGAAGACTTGTGGAAAAAAGTGAACCATTCAAAAGACTCATAATGCCTCATAGATTATACGTTGGGGTGTTTGCTTTCCAAAATGGGGTCATTTTGTGGGTAATTCCATTGTCCTGGTGCTCCAGGGCCTTCAAAATTGTAATAGGTCGTTAGGAAATTAGATGTGAAAATTCTGCTCCTAGAAGGCATGACGGTGCTCCCTGCATGTTGGACCTCTCTATGTGGCCAGGCTGTGAAAAATTCTCACACATGTGGTATCGCCATACTCTTGACGAGTAGCAGAATGTATTTTGGGGTGTAATTGGAAGTATGCATATGCTGTGTGTGAGAAATAACTTGTTGTTATGACAATTTTGTGCAAAAAAAAAAATAATAATAATTTCTTAATTTTCCCAAGAATTGTGGGAAAAAAGTACAACTTCAAAAAACTTGCCATGCCTCTTACTAAATACCTTGGAACGTCTACTTTTCAAAAGGGGGTAATTTGGGGGGTATTTGTACATTCCTGACATTTCAGGGACTCAAGAAATGAGATAGGCCATCAGTGCATCAGGTGTGATCAATTTTCAATGATTGGCACCATCGATTGTAAACTCTATAACTTTCACACAGACCAAATAATATACACTTATTTGGGTTATTTTTACCAAAGATTGGTAGCAGTATAGCTTATGGCCCAAATATATGAATAAAATTTACATATTTGCAAAATTTTATCACAGAAACTAAAAAAAAGGTTTTTTTTCCCAAATTTTCGCAATTTTTTTCACTTATGTCGCAAAAAATAAAAAACCCAGAGGTTCTTAAATACCACCAAAAGAAAGCTCTATTTGTATGAAAAAATGATAAAAAATGTTGTTTGGGTAGAGTGTAGCATGAGAGAGTAATTGTCATTCAAAGTGTGAGAGCGTGGAAAGCTGAAAATTGGTCTGGGCAGGAAGGGGGGTATAAACGTCCGGTATTGAAGTGGTTAAACACAGCTAAAACAAAGGAGGAGATATTAGACTTTAGCTTTAGGAGGAAAAAACCTGATTTGGTGCCACTTTTTATAAGGGGGGAATCAGTAGAGCGAGTTCCCGTTTTTATGTTTTTAGGCGTTCACATAATGGAAAATCTAGCTTGGTCAGCGAATGTGAGAGCAGTTGTTACAAAGTGTCAGCAACGTTTATATTTTTTGTGCCTCCTTAGGAAACATGGCCTGGATGAGAAGATCTTAGGGTCTTTTTACTGGTCATCTATTGAAAGTGTGCTGACGTATTGTATTCTGGCCTGGTATCCTAACTGTACGGTAGTAGAGAAGGCTGCTCTTCAGAGAATTATAAATCCTGCACAAAGAGTTGTAGGCTGTGAGTTTGCCACGATTGACCAAATTCAGCAGTCCCGTTGCATTTGCAGAACAGAAAGGATAGTAAGGGATTTGTCCCACCCTGGTAATCATCTTTTTGAACTGCTGTCATCAGGCAGGAATATTAGGATGAGGACAAATCGTTTTAAGAAAAGTTTTTACCCAAATGCCATTAGGGTGATGAATGAGGTTCTTTTAAAATAGACAGACAGTGGTGATGCTGATCAGATATCTGCTGTGGTTGCTGCTCGGGAGGGGTGGGGGGGAGTAAGTTATGTAAGTTATGTTATGTCAAATGTTTGTACAATGTGAGTGTTTTACATGAGAAATTTAATTGTGCTTGGTTACAATGACAAATAAAGTATCTTATCTTATCTTATCCTATCTTTTCTTATCTCATCTTATCTTTTTTTTTTTTTTTCCTTAAATAATTTTAATGAGATTTTCACAAGAAATACATGTGATACCTTCCAATCACAATATGCCTGACTAATAAAACATAGATGGGAACTACAAAAATGGCAAAGTAAAAAGAAAACATTGTGCATTTCATCTTATCTTATGCTTTGGTGGGGTTTTTTGCCTTCCTCTGGAGCAACTGTGGGTATAGGATTGTGTATATAAGATTGTATGATTTTGTTTTCCCTTTAATTGGTTGAACTAGATGGACTTGTGTCTTTTTTTCAACCAGATTATCTATGTAACCATGCAATATACTTTTAAGAGAACAATTAAAACCTGGCTTCTTCTCAAAGTTTTTATCAGTTGAATAATATGCTTAGAAAGTACATAGCTCAACAAACATATGGCCTTCATGTCAAATGTCCATATGCTGGATACATGAAAATATTGCCATATACAACTGGAATAATATGGCTACATCTTGTTCTCTAATATTTCTATCGAAGTATGGGAGAGTAAAATAGAGTTTCGGATTGGTTGCTCTGGATTAGAATTAATGCCATTCTTATTCAAATAATAGTTTCTTGATGCTGAGTCAGGATTGCCTAAAATAGGTAAATGTGTTCCTGAGGCTGGCCATAAATGGCTCAGCTTTCTGTCATACAACCTGTGGGCTGAACAAGTGTAAATCAGCTGATTCCCAAATCCGCAAAAATAGCGTGAATGGAAAAATATAAATTTTTATATATTTTGGACATTTGAAGGAGCAGTAGAAAAGTTGTGTTTAAAATGCACAGCAGCCTATCTGCCTGGTAGATTGTATACCGTAGATAACACTAAAGCTGGTCATAGATGCATAGAATTTTGAACAAAAATTCTTAGATTAAAAAAATAATGTTCTCAGAAAGTTTGTTTTTATAACCATTGGTAGGTCATGTTGGCATTTATTTTGCACCGCAATAATGAGAATATTTGAAGGAGCAGGGTGGAAAATTTTTCTTGAGTGAACAGATTTCTAACAATCATAGGCGTGTGCACAGGGGGTGCCAGATGTGCCTGGGCACACCCTAATCACCCTGTGCTGGGCAGATCCCCCTGCTGCTTGGCTGCAGAGAAAGGGATTAGGGAATTTCTGTCCTCCTCCCAAAGTGAGACATCAGGGTTCTGTTTAGATCCCTGATATTTCACCAAAGCCCCTCAATGGGGCTCTTAAAAAAATTGTAAAAAACAATAATAAAAAATGGAAGTTCAGAGAAAGTGGTATGGTGACACTACAATCATCTGGCACCTCATCCCGTATTTAAATAACTTATTAAAAGAGGGGAAAGGGGATGAGGTAGGGTAAACAAAATGGGATTATTACGGTGCCTTTTTATCAGATTCAGGAGTGAACAAAAGAAGTACATAAAAATAAATATTTTATTGATACAAGTTAAAAGTGCGCAATAGCACAATAGTGATAAAAATTGGAATATATATACAAAATGCTTGCATTGATGGAGTGCATTCAGAAGTGGTGGCACTGTCCAGTGGTTTGCACCCTACATGTTTCACCTAAATAAGACTTAATTCACTTAAGCCTTAAGCCACTTAATTCATGTTGAGGAAGTAAATGCTTTTTTTAGTTTTTCTTTTCTTCTCATTTTTTTACACCAATATGTGTATTATTTACCTTTTAGGACTTACATTTTTTTATTTTTGTATCTGTTGCACATATTCTATATATGTCTACTGGTGAACTTTCAGTGTCTCTGCTACTGTACATAGCGGCGGCAATCCTTTAAACTCCTGGGGCTAATTTTAATGCTACCAGCAGCAGGTAAAAAACTATAATATGTATACTGTATTTAACTACAACATGTACTGCTTCATGGCTAGTGTTACTTACCTGTCTAACTTTGTTTATAACGTTAGAGATTTATGCAATTTCTCCCTGAGGAAGCAGTCTTTTGTCCTGCAGAACACGTTGGAGATGAAGCACTTTTTGTGAAATCCCTTTTGTGATTTACTGGGATCACCAACAAAATACCAGCATAATCTACAAGTGGACAGCATTTTGAACATTACTATGATATTTGACATTTATATTTTAATTCTTCATTTTTAATGTTGTGTACAATAAAATAGATTTTTATCTTTATAATCTGCTGTGGTACCTAAAAAGCCCCAGTAGCTTTTCTTGTTAGGGAATCAATTATTTTTCAGATATATTAACAGACCTCCCGGCAGTTAAAGTGAACTTCTCTTATTTGCCACCGTTTGTTCTCTTAAATATACTATTGAAAGCGTTATGTTATAGCTGTTCAATAAAAAAAATCTGAAAAAACAACAAAAAAAAAAGAAAACAGGCGCAACAAGGGCATCGGGGGACATAAAGAGTAGGAGGCAAATGCAAAGGTGTCCCAAAAAATTAATAAATCCACTTCCTGAGCCGCAACACCCTAACTCAAAGGACCAATTGAGAGACCAGGCTCTTTGTCAGGGACTTAGCAGGCCACTCATTGAATATCTCATTGAGCTCTGAAATGTGCACCCTCACCCCAGACAGAAAAACAACCTGCCGGCAACCGCACGTCACACCAGGGAGGGGGGCACTGCGTGTCCACAGACGGCTCCAAAAAGTACCGGATTAAGCAAGCTGAGTTTGAGAATCAGGCTTGGAGGGTGTATGGAGATGCCTTTCCCACCGACTGGGTGGTGTAGGCATTGGAGGGCTGCTAGCTGTAATTTGTTTAACAACAGCCCACAATACTGAATTTGATAAAAAGGCACCGTAACAATCCCATTTTGTTTACCCTACCCCATCCCCTTTCCTTTTTCCCCTCTTTTAATAAATAATAAAAAATAATTGTAAAAAGAATTTTGTAAAAAATAATAAAATTGTAAAAAATGCAGCAATAAAAAAAAAAAAAAAAAAAATATATATATATATATATATATATATACACACAGTGGGTACAGAAAGTATTCAGACCCCCTTAAATGTTTCACTCTTTGTTATATTGCAGCCATTTGCTAAAATCATTTAAGTTCATTTATTTTCCTCATTAATGTACACACAGCACCCCATATTGACAGAAAAACACAGAATTGTTGACATTTTTGCAGATTTATTAAAAAAGAAAAACTAAAATATCACATGGTCCTAAGTAGTCAGACCCTTTGCTGTGACACTCATATATTTAACTCAGGTGTTATCCATTTCTTATGATCATCCTTGAGATGGTTCTACAACTTCATTTGAGTCCAGCTGTGTTTGATAATACTGATTGGACTTGATTAGGAAAGCCACACACCTGTCTATATAAGACCTTACAGCTCACAGTGCATGTCAGAGCAAATGAGAATCATGAGGTCAAAGGAACTGCCTGAAGAGCTCAGAAACAGAATTGTGGCAAGGCACAGATCTGGCCAAGGTTACAAAACATTTTTTGCTGCACTTAAGGTTCCTAAGAGCACAGTGGCCTCCATAATCCTTAAATGTAAGACGTTTGGGACGACCAGAACCCTTCCTAGAGCTGGCTGTCTGGCCAAACTGAGCTATCGGGGGAGAAGAGCCTTGGTGAGAGAGGTAAAGAACAACTCAAAGATCACTGTGGCTGAGCTCCAGAGATGCAGTTGGGAGATGGGAGAAAGTTGTAGAAAGTCAACCCTCACTGCAGCCCTCCACCAGTCGGGGCTTTATGGCAGAGTGGCCCGACAGAAGCCTCTCCTCAGTGCAAGACACATGAAAGCCCGCATGGAGTTTGCTAAAAAACACCTGAAGGACTCCAAGATGGTGAGAAATAAGATTCTCTGGTCTGATGAGACCAAGATAGAACTTTTTGGCCTTAATTCTAAGCGGTATGTGTGGAGAAAACCAGGCACTGTTCATCACCTGTCCAATACAGTCCCAATAGTGAAGCATGGTGGTGGCAGCATCATGCTGTGGGTGTGTTTTTCAGCTGCAGGGACAGGATGACTGGTTGCAATCGAGGGAAAGATGAATGCGGCCAAGTACAGGGATATCCTGGATGAAAACCTTCTCCAGAGTGCTCAGGACCTCAGACTGGGCCGAAGGTTTACCTTCCAACAAGACAATGACCCTAAGCACACAGCTAAAATAACGAAGGAGTGGCTTCACAACAACTCTGTGACTGTTCTTGAATGGCCCAGCCAGAGCCCTGACTTAAACCCAATTGAGCATCTCTGGAGAGACCTAAAAATGGCTGTCCAACAATGTTCACCATCCAACCTGACAGGACTGGAGAGGATCTGCAAGGAGGAATGGCAGAGGATCCCCAAATCCAGGTGTGAAAAACTTGTTGCATCTTTCCCAAAAAGACTCATGGCTGTATTAGATCAAAAGGGTGCTTCTAATAAATACTGAGCAAAGGGTCTGAATACTTAGGACCATGTGATATTTCAGTTTTTCTTTTTTAATAAATCTGCAAAAATGTCAACAATTATGTGTTTTTCTGTCAATATGGGGTGCTGTGTGTACATTAATGAGGGAAAAAAACGAACTTGAAATGATTTTAGCAAATGGCTGCAATATAACGAAGAGTGAAACATTTAAGGAGCTCTGAATACTTTCCATACCCACTGTATATATATATATATATATATATATATATATTATGTATAAAAATATACACACACACACTCATGTGTTTGAGCTTTGGGATGCACACGCAAATGCAATAGGCTGCGCACACCTATACTAACAATGTAAGTGTTTTTCTATCTGTAAAGTCCATTCATTCCAAAATCAAATCTTAAAAGAAAGCTAAATCTTTTGAACGACATTCAAATTTTCTTTAGATAACAGTTTATACTATGTATAGGCCCCCATCTACGTTAGCCACTTAATTCATGTTGAGGAAGTACATTTTTTTTTAGTTTTTCTTTTCTTCTCATTTTTTTACACCAATATGTGTATTATTTACCTTTTAGGACTTCAATATTTTTATTTTTGTATCTGTTACACATATTCTATATATGTCTACTGGTGAACTTTGAGTGTCTCTGCTACTGTACATAGTGGCGGCAATCCTTTAAACTCCTGGGGACAAGCTAATTTTAATGCTACCAACAGCAGGTAAAAAACTATAATATGTATACTGTATTTAACTACAACATGTACTGCTTTATGGCTAGTGTTACTTACCTGTCTAACTTTGTTTATAACGTTAGAGATTTATGCAATTTCTCCCTGAGGAAGCAGTCTTTTGTCCTGCAGAACACGTTGGAGATTAAGCACTTTTTGTGAAATCCCTTTTGTGATTGACTGGGATCACCAACAAAATACCAGCATAATCTACAAGTGGACAGCATTTTGAACATTACTATGATATTTGACATTTATATTTTAATTCTTCATTTTTAATGTTGTGTAAAATAAAATTGATTTTTATCTTTATAATCTGGTGTGGTACCTAAAAAGCCCCAGTAGCTTTTCTTGTTAGGGAATCAATTATTTTTCAGATATATTAACAGACCTCCCGGCAGTTAAAGTGAACTTCTCTTATTTGCCACCGTTTGTTCTCTTAAATATACTATTGAAAGCGTTATGTTATAGCTGTTAAAAAAAAAAATATCTGAAAAAACAACAAAAAAAAGAAAACAGGCGCAACAAGGGCATCGGGGGACATAAAGAGTAGGAGGCAAATGCAAAGGTGTCCCAAAAAATTAATAAATCCACTTCCTGAGCCGCAACACATTGAGAGACCAAACATGCAAACAAAGAGCTGGAGCAGCGGGAACTATAATATAAAATGATAATGAAATCTGTGAACAGTTCAAAAAATTCATACAAATCAGGCAGTTTATTAAAATAAAAATAAAAGTCTACATCAAATTGAATAAAAATAGTCCATGAAAAGACGTCACTGGTAAAATTCACTGGTAAAATTCAAATATCAACAAGCAAAGCATGAGCTGGAAATGAACACACTTACAGTGGTCATGGATGGGGATGGAGTGATGGATGGATAGCTGTCTCCTATCCCTGTCATCTGGAGGAAGTCTTGGTGATGACCAGGCTGATGTAAGGTAGAGTTGGGAGCACTGTGGAGGAGTGGGACAACCACAAGGTGCACTGATGCCCCAGTTTTTTAATGTATTCTAAGAAATACAGTTGGTCCACAATCTAGCCCAGGTAGAAGATAACTGTTGTGATTGGAAACGAATAGGATGCCAACATCCCAGAAATAGTATATCCAACAAATTATATCAAGGGTGTATGGGACATTCCCAGCACCAAATATAACTCAAACACAGAAAATATATCTAAAAACAATTAATTACATATTTATTACAAAACATGAAGCCTTATCTTGGGGCAGCACTTCCGCTCAGCAGCACTAGGGTCGTCAGTTCTCCCTGGGCCTGTGTGGGTTTCCTCCAGGTACTCTAGTTCAGTGTTTCTCAACCTTTTTTCAGTCAAAGCACCCTTAAAATTATGGACAATCTCAAGGCACACTTTAAAATTATGGACAGTCTCGAGGCAACCCATTGTAGAATGTAAAAAACTATTCTAATAATTTTACATAATGCAGCAACAGCCACACACGAGAACCCAACGTTAGAGGTGATTTTTTTCTTCCAAAGCAAATACACTTTTGCACACTGGTTCTGACTAGTATCCCAACATTTCTCTTCTCCCTCAATTCCTCTACATCAGTTAGCTAATGTGACCTCAGTGGGAGGGAGAGGAAGAGAGGCAGAGGGGGGGTCAAACAATTGATGCTGTGTAGGCGACCCACATCCTCCTTATTAACTGATGACCTCATTGGTTGTTAGGATGATGGTGGCTAGAAGGTCATAATGGAAACCTGCCAGAGGGCAGCTAGGACATCTTAACCACAGCCCTCAATAGGTCCATCCAAGAGCATAGCCGGCCACAATGCTCCAACTCAAGTGAGGCTTTGGGTGGAATAATCCCTAGGTCCACATCTTGCCTAGTATCCAGTCCTCATTAATCTCAGCTGTCCAAAAGCCTTTATAGATTTGACTGACTGATACTCAGGGCTCATTCTCTCCTCTATTAAAGCCTGCTGCTGGTTGAAAAGGCTGACTGCTTACATGCACTGCCTGTTTGGCTAGGGGAACCCACTAGAGGGCACCCTGTTAGTCAGGAACTAACCCAAGTTTAGTCAGTAGCTCAGACAAACAGTGGTTTTATTTGTGATGCTATCAACATTTTGTTCAAAGTCCTCCTGCATTAAAACTTTGTTTGCTGGTTTCCTGGACTTTGCTTTGACTGTTCCTGTGTGTCCTTGGCTCGTGCATGGTTTACTGCTTTTGATACCAGTTGAGCCTGTCCCCTTTACAATACAGCCCCCCTGAGTCAATACTTTGTAGAACCACCTTTCACTGCAATTACAGCTGCAAGACTTTTTGGGGATGTCTCTACCAGCTTTGCACATCTAGAGAGTGATATTTGTGCCCATTCTTCTTTACAAAATAGCTCAAGCTCTGTCAGATTGGATGGAGATCATCTGTGAACAGCAATTTTCAAGTCTTGCCACAGATTCTCAGTTGGACGTAGGTCTGGACTTTGGTATCAATGGTATATGAATACAAAACAGAGCCAATTGGGTATACCCTGGCTTAACCACTTCCAGAACGCCGACCGTCATTATACGGTTGGACTTTGCCCTTGAATACCGTTGCTATGGTAGCAGATAGCTACCATAACCCCGATGCCCACCCCCCTCCCGCCACTTTTCCATCGTCTCCACCACTTACCGGACCCACCGTTAGCAGCGAAGACGATTGTGTCCGATCTCCTCTGAGCCCATGAGCCGAGTGAGCGGAAGATGCCGCCCACTTGGCTCCTTAGCATAGAAGGGCGGAAGCGACGTCAAATGTCACTTACGCCCATAGCTCTTAACCACTTCAGCCCCGGAAGGATTTCCAGCTTTAGGACCGGAGCCCTTTTTGCGATTCGGCGCTGCGTTGCTTTAACTGACAATTGCGCGGTCGTGCGACGTTGTACCCAAACGAAATTTGCGTCCTTTTTTTCCCACAAATAGAGCTTTCTTTTGGTGGTATTTGATCACCGCTGCATCATTTCTGATCGCCGCTATAAACAAAAGAAGAGCAACAATTTTGCAAAAAAACCCAAATTTCTTACTTTTTCCTAAAATACAAATCCAAAAAAAAAATATAAAAAAACATTTTTTTCACCGTTTTTGGACGATTTATATTCTTCCTCATATTTGCGATAAAAAAAATCGCAATCGGCGTTTATTGATTGGTTTGCGCAAAAGTGGTCGCATTTACGGATGATGAGAATTCATTTTTGGGGTTTTTAATTTTTTTTTATTTTTTACTAATAATGGCGGCGATCTGCGATTTTTAGCGGTACTGCGATATTTCAGCGGACATGTCGGACCATTTTGACACTTTTTTGGGACCATTGGCATTTTTACAGCGATCAGTGCTATAAAAATGCACTGATTACTGTGTAAATGCCATTGGCAGTGAAGGGGTTAACCTGCAGGGGGCGCTCTAAGGGTTAACTGTGTTCCCTGGGCGTGTTCTTACTGTATGGGGGACTGCCTATCTGGGGAAGGGAAGTGGTCACAGCCTTCACGTAAAGGAAGGCTGTGATCACAGCCCTTCCCCCTCACACAGAGCGGAGGTCCGTGTTTACATACACGGACCTCCGCTCACTCGCTCCGGGGGGGCCATCGACGGCGATTTGCGGGAACGAGCCACTTTGCCGCCGTCAGATGCCGATCGGCGGTCGGCAAGTGGTTAAAGGAGAAAAATTATTTTTATTTTTTTCAAATGACATTTATTTTTATTTTTTATTGCATTTAAGTGTAAATATGAGATCTGAGGTCTTTTTGACCCCAGATCTCATATTTAAGAAGTCCTGGCATGCTTTTTTCTATTACAAGGAATATAAATTTAAAATAGAAATGAAAGGCAAAACATTTTTGTATATATAGAAAAAAGCATTATAAATATAATTTTTTCCCTTTTTTTTCATAAATGGTTACATTCCCACTGTTCTCAGCTGCATAAGAGCTGGAGCACACTAAGCTTCCCAGTGAATGGCTGTGCAGCGAGGGCGTGTCAGGACAAGTCTGACCATTGGAGAAGAGCACACTGAGTTCCAGGCATAGCTAGAGGACTGACCATGGTGTGCTCTCCTGCTTGGAGTGGTCAGTTTTTAATAGGAAAGCAGAGGGACTGGCAGGAACACTAGGGATTTCACATAAAGGAAGCAATACAACGAGAACAGGATACTTTCTAATACAAGTACATGGTACAACAGGCACATGTCAGAAATATGAAGTATTGGGGTAACAAACGCTTTGAGGACGCCAGCTACAGTAGGGCAAAATATTCAGCTTAAACTAGAAATGTTTTTTTTAAATGTAATAAAAAAAGCTTTTGTCCACAACTGGGTATACTCATATAAATAATATATAAACAAGACACCATGGCAATTAGTCATTATTATATCCTATTATTTAGTTGCTATTTTATACATTTTTTTTCTATCTCATTTAAGTAAGTTTCTTTTTCCAGGATTGCTTGTAACAAATAACCACATTGGAAACCACTCAAAAGGTTAAGTGAAAACAGTTAATTAGGAATTGAGCTGGGAAGGTGGTTACACTAGGATCGCCCAGTGTCCTACAGAGTCCAATGATCTTGCCACAACTAATCGCAGCATTAGCAAATAAGGCAATGACTCTTTCTTCAGTAGATGACATAATCTCTTTAATTGGTGTCAGGAGGTCCCTTTATAATAGAATCCTGGAAAACACCTACAGACCATAATTTTTGCTGGCCCCATTCACTGAACAAATGAAACAGGTCTTAACAATGTGCTACAGGCTCATTACAACTCATTGCCTTAAGAAGACAAAGCCTCCTGCATCTCAGCCATGGACACAAGGAATTATTAATTGTTTTCTCCTAGCAGTAAGTCATGAACTGTTAACCTTTTAAGTAAAACTCAGATAGGTCAGACACAGATAATCCCCTCTGGTGGAACTGCTAGCTCTGACCATACATTTAAAATGACAGAGGATCAGTTGTTATTGCCAAGTGGAGCACGATGAAGATGTCTACTTAGTGTCTAGAAACCGCTCAACTTTGTCATGTTTTTCTTTTAAATGACGGGTCGTTTAATCTATAAAATGCTGCATAGAGGAGCCCCACAATGTCCTTGAGGATATGTAAACCCTAATCCCACGGCATTTATTTTGCTAAAGTACTGTGCATTATAAAGCAAATACTATTTTTTTTTTATATTGTTTTCACCTTAAGATAGTGACAACCGTGGACCATGGCTACATAATGTGCGTTGAAACGACCATGTAACAGGGTTACAACGCATGGGGCACATTGGGGAAACAGGGACACAGAGCATTGCCACCAGGGGTGGTCCGTCCATAAGGGGCCAGGGGCGCTGCCCTCTTAATACGTGTGCCCGGCCCCTAATCTACATGCATGGCGCCGGACACATGGATTCCAATGGGTTTTTTTTGTGAAGCACATGATTAGAGCCTGAGGCTCTAATTGGCTTCAAAAAAGGGTGGGCTCGGGGTGCAGAACATTGCGCCCTGAACCCACCCAGTTGTGTGACAATAACGAATTAATATTCGCTATTGTCTTCCTGATTCTCCTCCTGCCCAATCAGGATGCAGGCCCTGAGACCCAATTAGCCAGGGGTCTCAGGACCCACTTCCTGTTCAGCTGGGAGGAAAAGCAGTGCAGGCTCACCGCTCAGAGGGCAGCACAGCTCGTGTGGATCTGGTGTGCTGACTCACAAGGGCAGGTGCAGGCTGATGAAGCAATCAAGTAGTAACAGCAACAAGTTTGGAAGTAGCTGCACTTAAACGATCCAATTTCCAAAAACGATTTTATTGCATCAAAGAGTGATATAGACAACGAACAGAAGGTCCAGCTAACTCGTTTTGCACCCTACAGTGGGTGCTTACTCATAGCTAGGGAGGAAAAGCAATGGCCCCAGGGCGAGGTCTCCAGGGACGGCTCACCCGCAGCCACAACCATCACTCCCTGGCTTGGACAATGGAGGGAGGAGGAGGGAAGATCAGAGCCTCAGATTGCCGCCCCTTCCCGTCCGTCATCCGTCTCCCACCATTGGTTTGCTGCCCACCCCCCCCAAATATTGACCACCAGCCTCCACTGGTTGCTTGAACAAAGGCCTCCATGGCAGGATCACCATGCATTACTTTAATAAAATATGAATATTACTTTTCAGTAACATGTTAAAGCTTATATAAAATTTTTACTGGTTGGGTTTGCATATACTTTAGGGTAGTGGCTACAAAGTCACCTAGTAGTCTGTTAATGGTAAACATTTTAAAACAGGCTATTCACATTGGATTTAATGATTTGTTTACCTTAAATAAATAATATAACACAGTTAACTTTGTAATTTTAGTTAATGTGACATGACATTTGACTTGTGAGAAATATCTTCTCCTAAATTGATACCATTGTTCAAGTCTTTTCTTTTTGTATTTCAAAATATCAGTGTATCATTACTGATGATGATTTTTTTAGTTGTAATTTACACAAATTTTCCTTCTATTGTGACATTTTTTAGGCACAAGCATTTCCCTTTATATTTATTTTATCTATAGGGGAAATTATTTCTCTTCTTCAGATAAATGTACCATCAAGCTGAGTTGACCATTTCAATTAATGCACCTGGCCTCACAGAAAGACCACTTTACCGGGGTGAATATTGTGGCTTTGCCAATTTGATGCTCTGTGGGTTCCAATGAGCCTCCCCGCTGCAAGAAAATATTTTCCGCTCAGTGTAATCACATTTATAATCCCCCGTCATGATATTCATATTTCATCTTTTATGGGCTCTGACAATGGCAAATCTAGTTACGTCCTTGATCACTAATGCAATCTTTTATTCTGCGCAAGAAGGAAAAAAACATATGTAAGGTAGATAACTATAAGGCTGTTCCACAGTTTAGTTGGAGTCTCATTGGCATATACTGTATGTACAACATGTATAGAAGGGAAAAGAAATGTAGCCATATATACAGAGAGATTCATTTCACATACTTGTGAGTGATACATAAACAAGTCAGTCTCTGAAAATGAAGATGAATAAAAAGGTTATGGAACAACTTTAACATTATTATTCCCTGTGCACTTGGAAGGATTTTATGTCCATTTAATTTCTTATTATTTCAGTGACAATTTCTCCACTTTTACTATAACAATATGGTTGAAAACTGTTTACTATATTAAGTAAAATCCATGTTAATGATATTTTATATAATAAGGCACACACATTAATAGTAAGCACACCTGCACAGACTTCGCATGCTATTTATTCCTTTACTAGCTATTTTTGATATTGTGGATCTTTAACCCCTTCATGCCTAAGGGTAAAACAAATCAATCAATCCACGAACCAATAAATGGTATTACCTTTAATCCAAACTTCTACTTTTGTCGATGGCTAACAAAAACAATAGCATTTTAAGAATTTTATGCAAGGTTATAGTATTCCAAATATTGTATACCGCGTGTGCTTGTACATACAGTACGCAGTAGCTACCTTAACCCCTTCATGCCTAAGGGTAAAACAAATCTAAATGCTTAAGTACAATTCTGCAATTTTGACATGCCTTAGTAAAACTGTACATATCATGACAACTACATTGTGTATCCACAATACTTTGTTTTTTTTAGGACAAATTTGGTGGTAAATGGTAATGGCTATCTCCTGATTTTTTTTTCATTATCATAGGAAAATAGTAAAAAAAAAAAAAAAAACATTTCTTGTTACTACAATAACCTTCCACCAAAGAACAACCCAAAATAAATTCTCCTGCTCCGGGTGATCACAGAAATGCCACATATGTGTATATTAGTTGATGTTTGTACCCGTAGTACAGCCCAAAAACAATAGTGCACATTACGCTTTTTTAAAATGCTACCTAAAACACACTGACACTAACTGACACTGATACTAATTTAAAAAATGATTTTAAAAAAATCCTGCCCAAAATATACTGACCCTGACCTTTGACCCCTACTTGACCCAAACACTAACCCTGGCACTGACCTAGATCAAACCTCGATCTAGCTATTTTTTATTTATTTATTATTATTATTTTTTCATCATTATTATTATTTATTTTATTTTTTTATCTCTCTGCAAGGTGAGAGATACAATGTATCTCTCCTCTCCATTCACAAAGAGAGAAACACAGGGGCCGGCTTTACAGTAACTGATCACTGTGATAGCCAATCAGAGGCTATCACATAGATCGGGTGACCCTGAACTGGAAGTTCCAGGTATCAATCGTTAGTACAGGTTCCGGGGCCCCCACTGCTCCCAGCACAAAGATGCACAGCTATGCGGTCCCACAGCTCAGTCCAGTGAGGCCCCCGTATCTGCATACTGTCGGAGTGAAGGGATTAAATACAATTTTATTACAGATGTACAAGTTATAGGTAGAATTGTTTTGAAGTAAAAGTTAAATAAGCTCATTAAATATTTTTTCAGTATATTTTTTCCTTATTGCGATCACCAATTGTTGTTATTGAAATTGTTTTACAGCCAATGTAACTATTCCATTTAGTACGTATTTCGTGTTATTTTTCTCTTTAATAGAAGGATAATCTTTAACCTTTTCAGCATTACATTTTCCACTGGAAGCAAGCAGAAAACCTGCCAAATGAAAAAATGGTGCCTGCAAATTTTTATGTTACTTGATATTTGCACAACTGTTTTTCAAACAGCTATGCAAGTATTGTTAGTTTTTTTATTTTTATTCATTTTTTTAACCTCACCTTTCTTTTTTTTTTACTATCTTTTTTTACTATCAGAAGGGGGCTGACAAGCTCAAATATGATGTCATAGAGTAGGCGATAGATCCTCCTTATGGAGACATCAGGGGTCTATTAAATCTCTAATGTCATCCCTGAACACCTTCCAAACATATTAAGTACTTTGAACTGAGAGGTGCCCGCAGCAGAGAACTTCTGGGTTCACAAAAAGAGGAAGGATCTGCAAACAAAAGTTGGCAGATCCTCTACCGCTCAGCTACTCAAAATCATGTCTTCCAAATGTAGCCATTCTAAATTCCTGGCATTAATCCCAAGCACAATTTGAACCCAAAATTCTTTGTTAAAATGATTACCCTAAGTAACGCTTGAGGATAACCATTTTTACATTGAATACCTGGCCAGATTAACAATCTGGATTAAAGTCAGGTAGGGTAAAGTTCTGTTTTAAGTTTCTTTTTTTGAACTCCACTTTGTGCTCTTTACTACTCATGGTTTTTATAATAGTATTTATTTCATCAAACATATTACGAAGAGGGGGTAGTCCAAGTGTAGATTTTGTTTAAAGAGGAACTATGGTAAAAATTCTAAAGAAATTTCATACTTAATGTATTCTGTTTCCAGCATCAATGCAGTAGTCCTTCCTGTAACATAATTTTATTATTTGTTGATCATTTCAGTAGATTTTTCCACTTCCTTTAATAAGGTGGCAAAGCAGTTTACTCTGCAGTAAAATTACAGCTGTGTCAGCCTGTGGACAGGGTGGTCTTAGAATAACAGGTTATGTTAATTGAACTTTAAGACAGCAACCAATTAAGGTCTAACTCCAGCTAACACATTTTAAGCAATTACAGCAAAAGACTTATTTTTTGAAAAAAAAATCAGTTCATAAAATTAAAATCTGACTATCTTAATCACCTCAGGTGATGTCCTTTAAGTCTATTACTGAAATCTGCCATTCTGGTCCCAGGTCTATGTAATTAGACTCTACCCCAGCCAGGGGCGTACCTAGAGCATTTGGCACCCGGGGCGGATCCTATATCTGGCACCCCCCCCCCGAAAAACGCAAGGTGGTGCAGATTTTTGGGGATTAAATCGGGTGGCGAGGAGGCAATATAATGCTTCTCTGTCGTTGTCAAACATCCTCTGAAAAGTGATCCACTGTGGTTCACTCTTCAGAGGGCAACACTAGTGAACCCTAATCACCAGCAATGCCCCTCACAGGGCCGATCCTAGGGTCACAGATGCCTGAGTGCAGAAATATTTCCGACGCCCCCACGTGGATATGGTCATCTTACTAACTCCCCCCTTTACAAATGTTTCTATGGCAATGACTGCAGCCTCACCAGTGCCCATCAATGCAGCCTGATCAATGCCCATCAGCGCGGCCTACTACCCGTAACTAGTCCGACGTAACTACCCGTGACCACTCC
>BLSH010450411.1:326154-344822 GCA_018402905.1 Glandirana rugosa | reverse complement strand
TTTAATGTATTCTGTTTCCAGCATCAATGCAGTAGTCCGTCCTGTAACATCATTTTATTATTTGTTGATCATTTCAGTAGATTTTTCCACTTCCTTTAATAAGGTGGCAAAGCAGTTTACTCTGCAGTAAAATTGCAGCTGTGTCAGCCTGTGGACAGGGTGGTCGTAGAATAACAGGTTATGTTAATTGAACTTTAAGACAGCAACCAATTAAGGTCTAACTCCAGCTAACACATTTTAAGCAATTATAGCAAAAGACTTATTTTTTGAAAAAAATTTCAGTTCCTAAAATTAAAATCTGACTATCGTAATCACCTCAGGTGATGTCCTTTAAGTCTATTACTGAAATCTGCCATTCTAGTCCCAGGTCTATGTAATTAGACTCTACCCCAGCCATGAGCTGTATAATTCAGATGAATGGTAAATCTTCTGATACTTAACACAACCATCATATAGTTATATTTTATTCACTGAATATTTTAATATTTACTTTTAGTTTTGCATATTTGGATAAAGTAGGGACGTGCAAAAAATGAAAAAAAAAAACCCCTTAACCGAGGGTCCAAACCTTCCCAATTTTATTCAAAACTAAAAGAAAAGGTATTCCTAGATATATGCTTTAAGCGTCTTTCACACCTGTGATTTGAAGTGTGATTTGAAACTTCGCCAACAGCACATCAATACTTGATTTCCATTACATTCAGGGGTGCCCATTCATACCTGAGCATAATTTTGCTTGAAGCTGATTACTTAAAAAAACACACAAGCTCTTTGGGGGGCAGATTAGGCCGGCCATACATGGGTCAAATTCCAAAATCTTATCTAAGAATTTCCGCTCTAATTTCGCACGATTAGTAGACCGTAGAAAGGGCTGATTTTCATGTGCCCATTGAATTTGAGTGTTCGGGCATATTGGAAATTTTTTGAAAAAAATCAATCAAATCAATCTAATCAATGATGGGAGAATCATGTGAGAAATATAATTGAAAAAGAAATGCGCATGAGCACAAGAAAAGAAAAGTTCCGGAAAGAACAGAAAATTCCCAGAAAGAAAAGAAGATTCCCAGCCACAAAAAAAATCTTTTCTATAGCAACATTAGGTGAAATTGAAGGCTTGGTTGGTTAAATTTAAAAATTAATGGTGGCATCATCGGATCACAAAACGCACAAAAGTTCTGATTTTCAAAAGAATATTTGTTCGGAATTCGACCCATGGCCTGCATTAGTGTTTTGGCCCCAAAATATTATATAGTATTTTTTTGCCTAGTACTAGATTTACAATTACTAAAAGTACAAATAATGATAAAAAACCCTCAAGCCTGAAACCTTCATAAAAACACTCAAAAACACCTGTACAAATGCTTTAAAAAAAATAAAAAGACCAAAGTGTGAATGGGACCTATGAAGAAGGTGCAAGCAAGTTAAAATGTTCATGATAATAATGTTGATGAAACCCTTATAGGTCTGAGAAATGTTATCTATTATGCCAGTTAAAATTTATGTAAAAGCAAAACTTTCGCTCTAGTTTTAATAGAGTAAGGAGGGTTTAGAAACTCTGTCAGGGTTTTCTTGCTGTCTATGTTCCTGCTTGGGAGATTCACTAAATATCCTGGTAACCATTTTTCACTGGGGCTCATTGTGATGGAAAATCCTACATTTCTAGTTGCCATTGAAATAGGAATAGAAGGGAACTCTTCCATTGGAAACCCTTTCTCCTGTGACAACTATTTAAAAGAGTATTTAGTCCACTTTAGACAGATTTCTTCTCATTTACTGTTGTGTCCATACAAGATGTGAAGGAAAACTCTTGAATGGGACCTAGATGAAACATCGGGGGCAGGGGGGATGGGTGGCTAACCATACCATACTTTATCGAAAATGTTTAGATATATTTTAGGCCTTTTACCAAAAATCAGCTATCTATCTCATGGATTTTAATACTCTTTCAATTGGCACCATCCATTGTAATGTTTTACCTGTGGAAAGGCTTTAGAGGAGGGTTTCTCAACCAGGGTTCCATAGAACCCTTAGGTTCCTTCAGTGGTTGCTAAGGGTTCCTTGAGCAGTGAGCAATTTCTGCCTCTCAGATAAGTTCCCACTGACACCATTGATCTTTTTAGCTATCTGAAAGGGGGGAATTCTTCCCAATGACCACAAGTGTAAGGATCATTCTTCCCACTGATCATTGCACTCATGTATCATGAGCTGTAGATATAGTCATTTTTGGCAGGGGTTGCCCCGAGACCAGAAAGTTATTTCAAGGGTTCCTCTGTGTTGAGAAGGTTGAGAAACGCTGCTTTAGAGAATTGTACCAGGGATGCCAGTTGCATAAGTATACCATCTTCTTACAACAATCAACTTTTATTCAAAAGCTCTCCATAACCTGCGGTTGTGTTTGCCTGGAAAACTGGAAACATTGCCTTTGGTAGGGCAATGTGGTATGCATTAAAAAAACACTTTTTTACTCTGCAACTTTTGACGTACTGACTATTTATAGCTGCTATGGGCTTAAACACAGCACACAGAGTTCATTCCAATGCAGTCATCAGTTGAGCATTCACACAAGCCAACAGCATCATTGTCATCTGCTCGCTGGGCTTTCCAACACTCTCATAATTATCTGACTGAATTATTTTGAATCAGTTGCAGGCATGCTGATGGTCTTGAAGCCTTGACATTGAAATATCTGCTGCAATAAAAGCACACATCCTATTTTATTCATAATAATTCAACAATGGCCAAGGTGGTGAAGATTCTTCAGCATTAACAAATGATGAATATTTCTTTATGTTGAAGTAATAGTAAAGATTACATACATTTAAATAAAATAAAGGAAATATTCAGGGCCCTGCTTATAATATTTTTTATTGTTTTATTGTTTTTGATATTATACACTAATGACAATTTTACTTAATGAGTAACATATGACATGATGCTTTACTCACTTTATCTTTGATAGAACCCATTGTCCAGATCTGCTGATTCAATTTCATAGTGTTATAGAAACTCAGTAACTCAGTAAATGTGTTTATATACTTTATGGATATGGTCTTTGCCATGAATTGTTGCTCTGTTGCTCTGAATTGCAAATGGTTTTGATATTACACACTGGATGTATATAGGTTCTGAATACCAAAAGTAAAGAATTTACAAAAACAAAGATTACATACAGAGTCTCAAGACAAGTAAAATCTGTCATATATATAAGTGAATGCACTTTACTTTTTACAACTAGGGCTGAAAACTAAAAATGAAACATAATTCTTTTGTATAGTCTTGAATTTATGAAATATTGCATATTCATATTTTGCATTCTCCTTTGGAGCCAGCAAGTAGAGCTTTGATGTAAAGCCTTTTGTTTACAGAACTTAAAGTGGACTAAAATAGCAAGTTCCACTAATTTAGTGTCTCCTTCCACTTAATAAGACACTACAATAAACTGCAAAAATGGTGAGTAGCTCAAATTTTATTGAGGAGACAATCAACCTTCTTTGGGATCTCATCAACAGAAAGGTGACACCGCCCTGCAATATAGAAATTCATTTTGAAATGGATATGCAGGGTTTTTTTTAATTTTTAAAAATGGCAGGTGGTCGCCTTTCAGGTGAAAGTGGTCTCTGCGGCGAAATCGCCGCAAGATCACTTTTATCGGTGGCGGGAGAGGTGCCCACCCCCTCCTGACACTTTCCCGTCGTCTCTGCCACTTACCGGACCCACCAGTAGCAGTGGAGATGATTGGGTCTGCTCCCCCCACTGTCCGGATGCCAAGCGAACGGAAGGTGCCGCCCAATCAGCTCCATGGCATTGAAGGGCGGAAGCAAGGTCAAGCGTCACTTCCGCCCATGGCTCTTAAAGGAGAAAAATTATTATTATTTTTTTTTCAAATGACATTTATTTATTTTTTATTGCATTTAAGTGTAAATATGAGATCTGAGGTCTTTTTGACCCCAGATCTCATACTTAAAAGGTCCTGGCATCCTTTTTTCTATTACAAGGAATGTTTATTAGGAATAAAAGTGATCAAATATTTGTTTTAAAAGAACAGTGTAAAAATAAAAAATAAAGAGTAAAATAAATAAGAAAAAAAAATTTAAAGCACCCCGATCGCCGAGCTCGCGCGCAGAATGGACCGCATACGTAAGTCGCGCCCACATATGAAAACGTTGTTCAAACCACACATGTGAGATATCGCAGTGACCGTTAGAGCGAGAGCAATAATTTTAGCAAACAATCCAGTTAGTTCTGATATAGTATTGAGAAATACGCGATTGGGCCATTGTTTTCAATGGCAGGCTACAACAAAATCAGAAATCACTATCTGTATACACTAGATAAATAGACTCTTCCAACGTATAATTAGGTTTCCCTGAAGAAGTCACATGGTGTGACGTAATGTGTAGGGCATGGCGTGACGTTCCTGATACCGGAAATGCTGTGAGAGGCGGCTGTATGCTGTTTTTGCTTGCTAAAAACGTTTTATTTATATCTTTGATGTGAGCGAATATATTTATATAATAAAACCGTTGTGATATTTTAAATGCTACACCATAAGAGGTCCTTCTATTTAAACTCCCTTATGTACTGCGAAGTGACCATTTGTGATGAGAGAGCAGAAGTACTGGGGCCAAACGGAAGCCAGAGAAGAGACGAATGGTGACATCTCTTAGTGTGAATTCCGTTACTAGGAAATTATTATTTTTTAAGCAATATCTCATTGGCTCTGAGGTGAGCGCATATATTGCACAGTGGTGGTGGTGAAGGTTTAAAAAAACACATTAGCACTGAATATAAGAAGAGAAAGATCTTGTTTTTTCACTGAAGCACAGAACACTTTATTTATGGACATTTTTATGTTTGAATTTTGCACATTGTGCATATCTTCAACATCTAATATTTGGATAATATTTATACATTAATTTAGTCTATTGCTATTTTGGGGTATTGTGCAGTATTATTGTCTTTATTCAATTTTAGCACTAGAACTCCTCTGTAACTCAAAACTGGTAACCTGTAGACATTTTTAAGTGTCACCAATAGAGATTTTTAATGCCAAAGTTTGTCGCCATTCCACGAGCGGGCGAAATTTTGAAGCATGACATGTTGGATATCAATTTACTCGGTGTAACATTATCTTTCACAATATAGAAAAAAATTGGGCTAACTTTACTATTGTCTTATTTTTTTAACTCAAAAAAGTGAATTAAAAAAAAAAAAAAGGCGCTTGTAAGACCGATGCGCAAATACGGTGTGACATAAAGTATTGCAACGACCGCCATTTTATTCTCTAAGGTGTTAAAAAATATATATATTGTTTGGGGGTTTTAAGTAATTTTCTAGCAAAAAAACCTGATTTTAACTTGTAAGCACCGAATCTCAAAAATAGGCTCGTCCTTAATTGGAAATGGATTCATTGCAGAGATGTTTTTTGCCCAGACATATACTGTACTTTACAGCAAACATATCAACATTCAAATATTGAATCTGATTGTTTTTGAATGTGCAAGCTTCGAAGCTGTCAGATTCATCCTTGCTTTAGCACTTTTTTAGTCGCCAAGCTAGAACAAGTATCCAGTTAGGGAAAAAGAAACTGTATAGAAATGTTGACCCACACTTTAAATGTCAACCTTTAGTATCATACCTGAAACCTTTGGGTTTTGAAAGTGGAACATAGACAGTCTGTATTTGCTTAAAACTCAGCTCTTTTAAATAATATATAAGCCCTAGTGTTAAGAAATAGAGTATGAATCACTTAGTCTTATTTTCAGTTGAAAAAAAAAAACATTTTCTACTTCATTATTAAAATGCCATACTAATAAACTTTGTGCCACTAAGCGTGTTATTTCCAGATTTTGGACTATGGAAGGCAAAACCCTCTTGCTTTTCCATGCATTATATGTCAACATTTCATTATGTAATTGTCCTCCTTGCTGGTGATGTCCTCTGTTTTATTAGCTGAAATAATATCCATGCAGATAAAAGCATTCAATGGAACATAAAACAATTAATACACAAATCTATGAAGCATTATGCATATATGTTTTTTAGCAACCAGATTAATGCAACTGATCTGGTCTACCCCCTATCACATATCTTAATAATTATCTAAAGCCAAAACTCTTTTTGGATATAGTATGGAATTTATCTTAATTCTTAAGTGATATTATATTACCGCCTATATCCCATTACAGAAAATTTCCTTCATGTCCAATCCTAAAGACAACTGGAAATGAGAAGAAATCTCTCCAGAGTGAAAGGAAATCAATTGTCACCAGAACAGATGTCCCCATCAAAAGATTTCCCCCCAATTACTGTTCTGAAACTTTCCCATTCAACCCAAAATAAAAAGAAAATACGCCTGGGCTTTAGATAAGTTTTTGCATTATATTTTATACCATCACACCCCTCACTAGTTAATACACTGCATGCAAGGTGTTTATATATCAACATGCTGTGGAATTGTACTGCAGCATGTTGGCAAATTGCATTGTAACAAATGTATACAAAAAAAAAGAAAAAAAAAGATCATAAAGTAGCATGACTCGCATTACTATTTTGGTGACAATAGATAATAAAGGCCAATTAATGAACACAATTGTAGAGCATACAGGGAGTTTTTTTTAGACTAGATAGTAAAATTGTTTAATTTCTAATACATGTTTACAAAATTATATGACAAATTATATGACACTTAGTGAAAATGTGTTTTTTTTTAATTAAGGAGGCCTTGGTTCTCTTCAGCACTGCTGATTGATAAAATTACCATTGCCAGCTGCAATGCTATGTGTAAAAACTGGCAAGGTACGCATTTGTCTCTGCATTGTCAGGGAAATGAATGACTTTTATAGGTTGCTGTTGAGTTCTGCCTTTAAACAGGTCTGTTGTAAATGTGCTCTATACAACTTTTCCCTCTATTGCCTTTTCTTGTTTAAGTTCTTGGTAGATGGACCCAGACATCTTGTTACAAAATGTGTGTTTTCAATGAAAATAAAAAGCACAGTTTTGAGTTTTTTCAATATTTGCCCCTTTTCCCAGCAGGGATGTGCTTTGAGTGCCAGGAGACAAAAAAGTGTGTCTTCAACAAGCAGAATTTAAAAAAGAACATCATTTTCATTATGTAGTCAATCTCAATTACAAGCTAATGTTTTCTCTGTTGAGACTTTTCCCTTTTCAGGGCATTGTGCGGGTCTCTTTTGTGGGTTGAGAGAAAGGATCAGTGGTCAATAGGGAGCAGAGTGTTGTGTACAGTGGATTTTTGTATCCTTCAGTCTACTACATAATGCTTTTTGTCAGGAGAACAGCCCAACATCCTGAGCAGATTTGCTGAATTAAAGAGCACAGCGGGGATAGGAAACGTGTTGCTAGGTGACTGACAACTGCTGCATGTCCGTGTCTCCATGCCGGAGGTTATTCTATCCTTTTCTCCCACTGCACAATCTTGCTTTATTATTATTTTTTGTTTAATCTGCATCTTTAATTAACTCGGTTAATTCCACATATTGCTTTTTTTTACCAACCAGGATTAACACTGTAAAGCTATGTATTTAGGAGCATCTGGCTTTGTCTTGTTGATCCTTGTACTAAACAACAATAAAAAAAAAAAAATAAGAGTGACACTTGTTTTACATCAAGATACCATATGTTTTAGTACCCTTGCTTTCCTCTTAGCCAAGTTAAATAGGGCTGAAGAGATGTAGTGGGACTTTATTAGTCCAGAAGGAGATAGTAAGCTTCACTTAATAAAGTGTTGGAGGTACAAACAGTCTCAGTTAGTTTACTAGCCTATAGCAACTAGTAATAATCAGACGTGGAAAGTGATAGTGGAAGATCTTTTGCACGTCCACACCTCTGTTCTCCTATAATTTAGGATTCAAAACACACTCAGGGCTGGAGACTTTGTCAAGTTGATAAAAAATGTATTCGGGTAAAGTTGAATTCCGGCCAAATATTTTTTTTAAATCAGTTTTGGATAGGGTTGAAGTCTCCACCTGATTTTAAAAGCTATATGTTTACCCATTGAAGAGACTTGTCCTCACTTTCTAACCCAGTGACAGGGGCCGTTTAGCTAGGAGATCTCTCCAATTCCGCATGTCACAAAAGAAAAAAGGTAATTTAGTTGAGCAGGGAGGATTTAGACCCTCAAGATTGGACCCTCAAGATACTGCCCCTTAATGGGAATATATATATATTTTAGTTAAAAGAAAAACCTCAAAGTACAATAAATGTAAATAAACAAAATGGGAAAAACGCGTCCAGTATTTCCCATGAATGGAGGTGGGAGCTATCGGTGAGGAGCATATAACCACAGCTGAGAGATAAAAAACATATTTGTGCTCAACCAGCCCTTAGACAAATAGCAAGAGAAAAAAGAAATCGAATTCAACTCGCTGAACTATATGGAAAAAGCTTATTATTATAAAAACCTAACAACCTAAAACAACCATTAAAACTCAAACATCCACCTCTCTCACAATCTGGCTAAATATAGGCCAGTGACCATAATTACAAGCAGCATTGGAATGCATTCCTCATAGATTTACAGTGACAAAGGGATCATACAGCATGATCTAATGGATATAGGATGCTCCAGCTCATAGATTGGATAGTCACATATCTAGATGGTCATACATCATGAGTGCCCCCTTATAAAGAAAAATGTAGATTGGTTCAAAATTTAAACTTGATGTTAGCAAGTGGAACTGACTTCATGGTATATATACAGTATCTCCCAAAAATGAGTACACTCCTCACATTTTTGTAAATATTTTATTATATCTTTTCATGTGACCATACTGAAGAAATGACACTTTGCTACAATGTAAAGTAGTGAGTGTACAGCTTGTATAACAATGTAAATATGCTGTCCACTCAAAATAACTCAACACACAGCCATTAATGTCTAAACTGCTGGCAAAAAAGTGAGTATACCTCTAAGTGAAAATGTCCAAATTGGGCCCAATTAGCCATTTTCCCTCCCCAGTGTCATGTGACACGTTAGTGTTACAAGGTCTCAGGTGTGAATGGGGAGTAGGTGTGTTAAATTTGGTGTTATCACTCTCGCTCTCTCATACTGGTCACTGGAAGTTCAACATGGCACCTCATGGCAAAGAACTCTCTGAGGATCTGAAAAAAAGAATTGTTGGTCTACATAAAGATGGCCTAGGCTATAAAAAGATTGCCAAGACCCTAAAACTGAGCTGCAGCATGGTGGCCAAAACCATACAGCAGTTTAACAGGACAGGTTCCACTCAGAACAGACCTTGCCATGGTCGACCAAAGAAGTTGAGTGCACATGCTCAGCATCATATCAAGAGGTTGTCTTTGGGAAATAGACATATGAGTGCTGCCAGCATTGCTGCAGAGGTTGAAGGAGGGGGGGGCAGCCTGTCAGCGCTCAGACCAAACGCCGTACACTGCATCAAATTGTTCTGCAATGCTGTCATCCCAGAAGGAAGCCTCTTCTAAGGATGGTGCACAAAAAAGCCCGCAAACAGTTTGCTGAACACAAGCAGATTAAGGACATGTATTACTGGAACCATGTCCTGTGGTCTGATGAGACCAAGATAAACTTATTTGGTTCAGATGGTGTCAAGCGTATGTGGGGGCAACCACATGAGGAGTACAAAGACAAGTGTATCTTGCCTACAGTCAAGCATGGTGGTGGGAGTGTCATGGTCTGGGGCGGCATGAGTGCTGCCGGCCCTGGGGAGCTACAGTTCATTGAGGGAACCATGAATGCCAATATGTACTGTGACATACTGAAGCAGAGCATGATCCCCTCCCTTCAGAGACTGGGCCGCAGGGCAGTACTCCAACATGATAATGACCCCAAACACACCTTCAAGATGACCACTGCCTTGCTAAAGAAGCTTAGGGTAAAGGTGATGGACTGGCAAGCATGTCTCCAGACCTAAACCTTGTTGAGCATCTGTGCGGCATCCTCAAATGGAAGGCGGAGGAGCGCAAGGTCTCTAACATCCACCAGCAATGTGATTTCATCATGGAGGAGTGGAAGAGAACTCCAGTGGCAACCTGTGAAGCTCTGGTGAACTCCATGCCCAAGAGGGTTAAGGCAGTACTGGAAAATAATGGTGGCCACACAAATGATTGACACTTCGTGCCCAATTTGGATATTTTGACTTAGGGGTGTACTCACTTTTGTTGCCAGCGGTTTAGACATTAATGGCTGTGTGTTGAGTTATTTTGAGGGGACAGTAAATTTACACTTTTATACAAGCTGTACACTCACTACTTTACATTGTAGCAAAGTGTAAATTCTTCAGTGTTGTTACATGAAAAGATATAATAAAATATTTACAAAAATGCGAGGGGCATGCTCACTTTTGTGAGATACTGTAGATATGGGTATAAAACAGTTGCAGTGGTCTAGAGGGTGCTCCTTTTCAAAGCAGTGATGTAGTGTGAACCAACTAGCTAAGTTAAGACAACACAGTTCATGCCAGTATGGTTCTGCCAATGATTGTTCATTAATGCCTTGACCACCCCTCTTGCACTGTGGATAAGAGTGACACAATCCTTCCAGCATGCACTTATGGGTGCTCAACCCACTGATTTAACAAGACAGTCCATATAGGTTCCACAAAAGAAGCTTGATTAATGTTTCAAAAGAGTATATGTATAAGTAAAATCCAATTCTCCAAGGCTGTCTCTATAATGGATCTATTCATGAGTAGTCCATTATTCATGGCATCCTGATCCAAGTTTGGTCATAAGTGGGGAGGTGAACTGATGGTATAGAACCATAGCCTGACCAGTTTTGCCGGACCTCTGCTGGCTGCTTCAGAGGTTGTTCAGGGGCTGGAGTCTTCTCTTACTATTTGTCTAAGGGCAGGTTGAGCACAAATCTGTTTTTTATCTCTCAGCTGTGGGAGGATTTAGAACCCCTGTCTGGGTTTTATTGCACAAAGCGGAACTATACTCACCTTCGGTCTAGTGATGCGGCATTTTGGAGCTCCCTGCCAGCAACTAACATCTTTGGGTCTACATCACTTGCCGCTGTCATTGTCCAGTCATGCGCAGGAGTTCAGTCAGCTTCGGCATTGCCGAATTGGTACAATGAGCTATACGTGCACAGTTCACTGTACAGGGGCAGACAGGCAGGTAACTTTAATGCAAAAGAGACAAAGCATGTCTCTTCTGCATTAAAAATCCTTCCTGTTCATCCACTATTATTTTCTCCTATAAAGATTCACTTTAATGCAAACAATCTCCTGCCAGAAGGGTATCTATTGAAAATAGCGCTCATGGAAAGCACAGAAATTGCGCCCCTGTTCAGTCATCTGACAACGATATTTTAGATATCTTTACCATACTCAAACTCAAAACTGCAGGTCAAGCTTGTTAATCATTCAATTAACAATATATCCATAACAGAGAGTGGTTGATTCACTAACCCAGCATGCTGTATTGCAGTCCACTTCTGCACTGGGTGACAGCACATTCTCCCCAAGCTCTGGCCAATTGCATTAGCAACACTCCCACTGCTTTGCTGTGAGTATCGTAGGGTCACTCTCCCGTAGCTGAAATCCCCATGAATTGCCAAACTTGCATATCAGAGTCTCCCCATTTACATCAAGAGCCCCCCTTCACATTAGTGTTCTCAGCATCCCCATTACACCAGAGTCTTAGAGCCCCTTTCACATGAGAAGCCCCAACACATCACTGCTCTCAAAGCACCCTCACATCAGTGTCCTAACTTATAATTAGTATAAAAGTAGCAACATGACAGAGGGCAGGAGACAGAGCACATCTGGACAAAGGCTGACTTCCATCCTGTTCTGAAAGCTGGGAGTGATGCTGGGTGCTGTGCATTCAGTATCAGCATCATGTGTTTCCATGATGTGGCACCATTAAATAGAGGACGCTAGGGAAATCTGTGATTTCACAATAAAATAAGTGCTTTGATCTGCTAGCTTGATGGGGTTGCTTTGAAGTGCTAGCAAAAGTTTTTCAGAATGCTGGGAATAGCACCCCCCCAAACCTACCCCTGGTACCACCCCTGTGTGACACCCCTTTTCAAATGGCACACAGGGCACATGCCATACATGCCACACGCTTGATATACCACTGAACACTGTACTGACTCCACAAATATAATCATGGATACACGGACAGAGTTGATTTTTGATATGGAACATCAGTAAACTTTTGATTTCGAACTTGGTGTGCTGGCTTTCACTGAACTTTGTCAATAATAAATAAATAGTAGTTAACATACAAACAATGCTTGGTGCTGTATGTGTGATAAAAAAAAAAACCAAAATCTGGGTCATTACCAAAGCATGTGTGCATCTGCCAGGCTCACCTCACCTAGTTCATAGTGGTGAGTCACATCGGCCTCAGGAGTTTTATTCTAGTGGACACAGTAGGACCTGTGTATTACAAAGAGCTGAATTTACTTTAGAGTAGAGGATACAGTAACTTTAGGGACATTGGATAGGATATCTGATTATTCTGCATTTGACAATGCACCAATCCCTATTCCCAGCTCCATGCACATGGCAAAATAAGACTTTACCGCTTGCTACACCCGAGGTTTAAATATCTCTTAGATAAGATTATGTTTATTTTGTGCAGTGACTACACTGGTCAACACAGAGGTAGCTAAAGATTGTCAGCAAAATAATTCCAATTGTGGTATTAACAAATTTACTTAAGGAAACTAGAAGAGGCCAGACTGGAAGTGAATGTATACCTCACAATGAGCCTGGGTTCGCACTATTGCAAACACAGACATTGCATGTGATTTGCACCGCATTGCTGTGCAGATCACACACTGTACAATGCAAATTCAGCCATACAGTTTGTATGGCTGAACTTGCTTTGGATTTGCACAAAACAGGTGCAGGAACCTTTCTTTCCTGTCTACATTCACAGTTCGCACTGCGATCTGCAAACCAATCTGGGGGTGTAATTAACACCAGTTCGCAGAGGGCAGCGTGAACTGGCTGCAAGGGAGATGCGATGCTGGAACCGGCACTGGAAGCGTGCTGGTTCCCGCATCACAATAGCGTGAACCCAGGCTAAAGGCAGAGAAAAATCTTTACTGGAGAAATGCAAAATTTTACTTGCAAGCAAATTTGACCACGCACTCTTTTGGAAATGGAATGGAATCCCCACCTGAGTACCACTGATTTCTCTAAGATAAGGAAATCTGATAGGACTTTTACCCAAAATCTCCAAACAGTTCTTTTTTTTTAGCCTTATACTCGGCTACTTGCGATCCTTGGGAATATAATTTTGAAGACATTTTCTCAGGCACCGATCCCTTCCTTATCAACGGCACATAGAAATTTTATGGATAAGGCTATAACAACAGGAGAAGTATTTGTGGCCATTAAACAGTGTAAATCTTCTAAAGCCCCTGGGCCAGGTGGCTTCATGGTCTTATATTTTTAAAAATTTGGCCCACAACTGGATACCCATCAGGTTGAATATTTGAATGCGCTTTGACAAGGGATCCTATTAGATATGGATTCTAACAGAGTCTATATTTGTTTACTACCCAAACCAAATAAAGACTCAACAATTTCATCTAATTTAATTGATTAATTGCACCTTTAAATTACTCACCAAAATATGCGCAAGTGGATGTAAACCCTCACAAATACCCAGTGAAGTGAACAGCTTCAGATGATACACAGAGATGAAACAAACCCTCCTACATAAGTTTTACGTGTATATTTGCTGTCTTCAGCTTTATAAACCAATATATTAACACCGGTCATGTGGGATTTATCCCAGTCAGGCAGGCAGCAGGCAAATCAGAAGAGAAATAGATCTCCACTGAAATCTAATATTGATGGCGATAGGTCGAGAAAGGGAATGTTACTGTCACTTGACTTACGCAAGGCCTTTCATATGGTATCATGGCCCTACCGTTTTGGAATCCTGTCCAAATGGAATTTGGACCATCAGTTTCTTATGCAGACTTTGTATTCTAATCCTTAGGCTCAAATAATGTCCATTGTCGCCCCTTTTATTTATCATAGCAATTGAAACTTTAGCTATTGCTGTTTGAAGTGCAAATAAGCATCACAAATTAGCTTTTTTTGCTGATGATTTGTTTCTTTTTTTATTAATTCCCCCAATACTACCCTCTCAATTTTATTTGAACTGCTGGGCCGATTCAAAAACATATCAGGACTTAAGGTAAAACCGGAGAAATTGTTACATAGTTGAATAAAGACACAGTCCTTCCAGTTCAACCTGTGTGGGGGTGTGTGTGTTTATGTTAATACATATCCCTGTTAATTGCATTAGCTAAGATGCTTATCTAAGAGTTGTGTTTTTAAAAAAAAATGGAAACTTCCCGCTGACACCACCAATTGTGTAAGTGAGTTCCGCATCTGTACCACTCTGACAGTAAAGGACCCTCTATGCCAGTGGTTCTCAACACCTGTCCTTGGGACCCACTAACAGTCCAGGTTTGCAAGATAACTGAAATATATCACAGCTGATATCATTTGCTGCTCAGTGATTGCAGTATTCTAGTCTGCATCTCCCCAAGGTAATACTTAAAATCTGGTCTGTTAGTGGGTCCCGAGGACAGGAGTTGAGAACCACTGCTCTATGCAGTTTAAGGTTAAACAGCCTTTCCTTCAACTACATTGATAGGCTGCGTGAGATATTGGCTGTAGAGATTTCAATAATCTGGCAAACAGGAAATGCAAAGGCATGGCTAAAATAGGAAGTTCATGGGAGGAGACACAAGGGAAAATGCAAGGTTGTTCTAAGACAGTGGTCTCCAAACTGTGGCCCGGGGGCTGGGCGCGGCCTATTACCTGCCTTTATCCAGCCATTGAGGCATTATTTCTGCCACTGACACCAACGATGGAGCATTATTCCTCCCACTGACAACAACAGTAGGGAACTATTCCTTCCACCAGTGGGGCACTATTCCTTCCACCGACACCAACAGTGAGGCACTATTCCTTCCAGCATTATTCCTCCCACTGATACTAACTATTTCTCCCCCTAATACCAAAGATGGGGCATTATTTATTCCCACTGGTCATAGTCTGCCCCCCGTAAATTCTGAATTTGTTTAGAATGTTTAGAGTCCCCTGCCTTAGACTGTTTACTGATCAAGAAGAATGACTGTTGCTGTGTGCCGGGCTGCTATTGCACTAATCTGGGAAAGAAACCTGAGACAAATCAGTGGGCCATTTTGAGGGTGAGCCCTACAGTAACAGGCTGAGAGTGCAAGAATAACAGCTTCCACAAGTGCCTTCCCACATGTGTATATGTGTATATACGTTTATACACGTTTATGTAATTATACACGTTTACTATGTGCAGATCCCCATGCTTGCCTGTGCATGACCCCCAGGGTGCGGTGTGCCTGGGACCGCCTGTCTCAGATTTCACCCCTCTTTTCCATCAGGATTATTTGGGTGCTGTTGGGGACGTGTGTCGCAATCGATCAAACACTGATCTTAACTTACTGTGTAAGTGATTTTTATATCCCTTACAAATTTTGTTACAAATGTACATGAATATATATATAAAAATCAAAGACTGCTGAACTAATTGTATGTATTTGTGCACTGACATGCTTATGTTTATCTTTAATAGAGTTTCAATTGAGTGCTCCAGACGAAACGCATATCTGTAGCACGAAACTAGTAGAGCCTCTTCATATTCCTACGTCCTGGTGGTTTGATGCCCTACATGTATATATAGTCTTTTTTTCCTTCTTTTTGTACATATGGTCCATTATAGGGCCACATTGTTGAAATACCATTAACGGGATTCACCCCAGGCTTATTACTCATTGTATGCAGGTGCATTTTCTTCTTTCCCATGCCCCACCCTACGTGGGATGGTGTAGGTTTAGAAGAAATTAGCTCAATGCAGCATGTTATGCCTAGTGTGTTTGATCTATTCATGCTTTGTTTTTAATCAGTATTTGTCAATAAAAAATTTTTGTAACAAGCCCTAGGGCTTTTTTGTAACAAATAAAGTACGATTTTATTGTAACGCGTGCTTGGAAAGTCCATGTTTTCTGTGCTCGTTGGCCTTCCCACAAAGGTTTTTTTTGTTTAACCACTTCAATACTGGGCACTTTTCACAGATCAATTTTCAGCTTTCAGTGCTGTCACACTTTGAATGACAATTGCGCAGTCATGCTACACTGTACCCATATTAAAATTGTATAATTTTTTTCCCCACAAATAGAGCTTTCTTTGGTGGTATTTGATCACCACTGGGGTTTTTATTTTTTGCTACACAATTTAAAAAAGACCGAAATTTTTGAAATGTATTGAGATCGGAGATGCGGTGTGTTAGAGCGACACGGGGGCGCACATGAGTGGCTTATCCTGCTGGATGTCATATGATGCTCAGTCAGGATAACTGATCCCCCCCTTGGCCATCATTTTGCTATAGGCCGGGCAAGATGTGGTTGAACAAAGTCCTTTTTAAAGAGGAAGTAAGCTCAGTTGTTTTTTTTTTTTGCTTTATTCCTACCTGCAAAGTAAAGGCATAATGTGCTAGTATGCACCCCATACTAGCACATTATTTGACACTTACCTGCAAACGAAGCCTGCACCGTCCCCACGGGAGGCCACATCCATCTTCATCCGTCTTCCTTCCAGGTCCGCAGACTCCGACTCTGTAACTGGTCGGAGTCACATGATGTCACTCCCACGCATGCGCATGGGAGCCGCCGGTCACAGCACAGGGCTCGGAAGAAATGGCACATGCGGCCGTTCCTTCAGAGCGCATGCGCAGTATACAGTAAATATCTCCTAAATGGTGCAAGTTTAGGAGATATTTACAGCACCTATAGGTAAGCCTTATAGGTAAGCCTTATTATAGGCTTACCTATGGGTACAAACATTAGAGGGAAGTTTACTTCCTCTTTAACCACTTCAATACAGGACGTTTATACCCCCTTCCTGCCCAGACCAATTTCCAGCTTTCAGCGCTCTCACACTTTGAATGACAATTACTCTCTCATGCTACACTGTACCCAAACAAATTTTTTTTATCATTTTTTTCACACAAATAGAGCTTTCTTTTGGTGGCATTTAATAACCTCTGGGTTTTTTATTTTTTGCGACATAAGTGAACAAAGTGCGAAAATTTTGAAAAAAAAAACACTTTTATTTAGTTTCTGTGATAACATTTTGCAAATAAGTAATTTTTGTTCATAAATGTGGGCCAAAACCTATACTGCTACCTATCTTTGGTAAAAATAACCCAAATAAGTGTATATTATTTGGTCTGTGTGAAAGTTATAGAGTCTACAAACTATGGTGCAAATCATTGAAAATCGATCACACCTGATGTACTGATGGCCTATCTCATTTCTTGAGGCCCTGAAATGTAAGGAATGTACAAATATCCCCCAAATTACCCCCTTTTGAAAAGTAGACATTCCAAGGTATTTAGTAAGAGGCATGGAGAGTTTTTTGAAGTTGTACTTTTTTCCCACAATTCTTGGGAAAATTAAGAAATTATTATTATTTTTTTTTTTTGCACAAAATTGTCATAACAACAAGTTATTTCTCACACACAGCATATGCATACTTCCAATTACACCACAAAATACATTCTGCTATTCGCCCCGAGTATGGCGATACCACATGTGTGAGACTTTTTCACAGCCTGGCCACATAGACAGGTCCAACATGCAGGGAGCACCGTCATGCATTTTAGGAGCAGAATTTTCACATCTAATTTAACGACCTATTACATTTTTGAAGGCCCTGGAGCACCAGGACAATGGAATTACCCACAAAATAACCCCATTTTGTAAAGCAAACACCCCAACGTATAATCTAGGAGGCATTATGAGTCTTTTGAATGGTTCATTTTTTTCCACAAGTCTTCGAAAAACGTGGAAAGAAAATTAAAACGCTTTTATTTTTACACAAAATGGTCAATTTATAATATATTTCTAACACATAGCATGTACATAGCAAAAATCAACCCCCAAAATATATTCTGCTACTCATCCCGAGTATGGCGATACCACATGTGTGAGACTTTTTCACACCCTGGCCACATACGGAGCATAAATTACATATAAAATTTCATTCATACCTATCACACTTTTAAAGGCCCTGGAGCACCAGGACAGTGGAATTACCCCCACAATTACCCCATTTTGGAAAGAAAACATCCGAGGTATATTCTATGAGGCATGGGCTGCATATAGGTACTCGGTTACTCTGATGGGCTGCAGATAGGTACTCAGGTATTCTGATGGGCTGCAGATAGGTACCCGGGTACTTTGATGGGCTGGAGACAGGTACTTGGGTAATCTGATGGACTGGTAAAAGGTACTTGGGTACTCTGATGGGCTGCAGATAGGTACTCGGTTACTCAGATGGGTTAGTGACAGGTCTTATATGGAGCCTACAAAAGAAAGGTTTTACCCCATTAACACCCCCATTAAGGTGACAGGACCACGAGGTCCCGGAAATTTTCACACTATCCATACTTACTTTAAAATATACATTAAATACGAGGCATACACCGGTCCCACACTTTTTCAGAGTGTGTACACCATAGCGGTATGAGCCCTACTCATCGTCTTATATAAAACCCCCAACTAAAAACGATACATGTACGATACACAATCTTTATATAATATTTAACTGGTAAAACACATTTTTATTTTCGCAAAATTAAAAGAAAGG
>BLSH010450411.1:315976-326144 GCA_018402905.1 Glandirana rugosa | reverse complement strand
TACTCGGGTACTCAGATGGGTTAGTGACAGTTACTCGGGTACTCAGATGGGTTTGTGACAGGTACTCGGGTACTCAGATGGGTTGGTGACAGGTACTCGGATACTTTGATGGGTTGGTGACAAGTACTCGGGTACTCAGATGGGTTGGTGACAGGTACTCGGGTACTCAGATGGTCTGGTGACAGGTACTTGGGTACTTAGATGGGCAGGTGACAGGTACTCGGGTACTCTGATGGGCAGGTGACAGGTACTCGGGTACTCTGATGGACAGGTGACAGGTACTCGGGTACTTTGATGGACAGGTGACAGGTACTTGGGTACTTTGATGGACAGGTGACAGGTACTCTGATGGGCTGTGACAGGTACTTGGATGGGGTGGTGACAGGTACTCTTTATTAGGGGGGGTGATCAGTGTGCTTGGTGTGTACATCTGGCGGTAACAAGCTGTTACCACAATCTCCCTCTCACACACGATCGGTGTGTGACAGGGAGAACTGCGGTAACAGCTCCTTACAGCGGTTTGTTTACATCACATGACCGGCTGTGATTGACACAGCCGGTCACGTGGTAAAGAGCCGATTCTATTGGCTCTTTACACTGATTGGAGCTGGGTTTTGTCTGAAGGACAAGCCTCAGCCCTGATCGCCACGCTGCGTGCCCCCTCGGGCGTGCACGAGCGGCGTGCACGTGGAGGTCGGTAGTGACCGGCTGTGATTGGACACAGCCAGTCACGTGTTAAAGAGCCAATTTTATTGGCTCTTTACCCCAATCGAGGGGGGGCTGTGTCCCGAGGGACACGATCGATCCGCGATCGCTGCGCTGCCGGCCCCCAGGAGCCCACAGTAGCGGCGAGAACCGGCAGACGTCATATGACGTCCGCCCTGATCGACGGAGGATCCCTGCCGACATCATTTTACAATGACTCGGTAGGGAAATGGTTAAAAGCAAGCTTGTCGCTTGGATGATTGAAGTGAGAAAAGTACAAACTTTAAGATGCTTATATGTATTCTTAGTTCTGAAGTGCTCCATTGGGGTCCCTGTACTCAGTATTTCGTGCCCTCGTCTGGCTCCAGAATGGGAGCTGCATTGCATATTCTCCAAATCAGTGGAAAATTTGACATTTACATATTGTGTAATCTGGGATCAGAGGCTCCTAGGTTGCTCAACTTTTCAGCATTTGCAAAGCACAGACCATCAGATTGAAAAGTCAGCCATTGCAGAGTGCTATGTTAATCTGAACGTCACATGCAGTTATTGGCCTGAGCTAGGCACTCATGCCAATAGCTTTCTGCCAGGGGAGCAATAGCAACTCAATCTGGTTGTTGGCCAAAGTAAACTCAGCTTCTGGATGTGCCTTGCATCCAATGTCCATGTGGATGTTTTCTAACTAAGCCTATACCCATAAAGATAACCTGCCAGGATAAAAAAAGAAGTTAAAATGGTAGCCACCACTGGCATCTAATTTTGGGAGCTGTAACCCCTACCTTTTGCTTTACTGCTAAGTGAATCTCTAACCCAGCACTGATTTGTGGCAAATAAAATTAGCACTGCATTTATAAAGTCCTGGAAAATAGAAATTTGACTGTGTGCTCAACGTGTAGAGTGCTTGTCTTGTAGCTTAAAGGTTGTGTCTTCAAATCTGCATACATAAAACCCAGTATTGTGTTTTATGAGTCACCAAATGTTTTTCAATTGCTCTCATGTTGTATTTGGTATATAATTTTACAGAGAAGCTCTATTGTGGGCTATAGCCTGTGGTGCATGCTGTTAGTGTGCTGCTGTTGAATGCTGAAAGCCCTGAATTTCTTTGTTTGAATCTCATGTGGTAACAATGAAGTTGTTCTCATCATGCCGTCTTCAGTATATAGTTATACAAAGAAGTTGCATTGCTGACTAAAGCCTGTGGTGCATGTTTTGGGTGTGTTGCTGTTGAATGGGGAAAGCCCTGAATTTCTTAGTTCGAATCAATGATGTGGTAATAGTTGTATGTTTCAAAGGCTAGAAAGTCTAGATCCATGATATATGTGCACGAGCAACTCTTTCTGACATCTTCTGGTTATGTGGCGTAGCATGAAAGCTCCCGAAATCTGAATCAGGGGCCTGTAGGTTTGATTCCCATGAATGAGCCAATATGGCTCCTCAAAGTAGTCCCAAGGCATTGGGGGTTGCGTGAAGGTTGGGTGGAAATATAAAGACTGTGATGAAGTGATCAGGGCTTGACTAAGTTCTTGTTGTGGGCCACCATTAGTTGGGCTTGAGTGAACCTGTGACCCTGAAACTTGGCCAGGAATATTGTAAAGGAGAAGGGCATGTTGATGAAAAATATGAGATTCCGTGACAGAATGCATCTTTCTTGGTCTTAGGATGTTTACTTGGCACTAATTGACTTCACTTATTGTGAGTTCATTCCTAAGCTTTCAGCACACAACTCTCCTTTGCATTCTATGTTCACATTCCCCTTTGTTCTATTATAGTGAATAGTATCCTCTTGTGGTTTTCATTCACATGGTTTTGAGGACACCCACTTGATGGTTCATTGGCTGGAATTCATTTCATTGAGGCTTCATTCACATGGTGCCAAGGTCACCCACATTATGGTTACACAGTGAGAAGGTCCACTTCTTAACCTCTCTTTACAAAGAGACACCCCTTTGCCACCAAGCGCATAGTTGCTGTTCAGCCCCAAACAGCTCTAAGTAGACACCTGTTTGACATGCTTTGGGAATTGAATTCATGACTTTCAGATTTCACATTCTCCACCCTACAGCATGCACCACAGACCTGAATGCTCAAGTATGACAGCAGTGCCTATACATCCTAAATTCAACCAAGATCCAAGCTGCAAAGTGTAGTAACACATAGCGACCGATATGGAGCAGGTTCAAAAGAAGATTTTTTTCTATTGGTTTCAGCAGTTTGTACAATATGAATAAATAAATCTAGAAAGGCAACCGCCTGAGGATTTGAAATCACAACCATTTCAAAGGTGAGAGCACCAACATACCCCCAAGGCTATAGTATCAGATGGTGGGCTTTGTGCCAAAGCAGAGTTGTAATATCATGCCATACCATATAATCAGTCGATTAATGTTCAACAATTGTAGTAAATTGCCATCATCTAACTAAAACTAGTCTCCCAGTTGACCTTCCAAAGGATATTCCCATCTGTTAAAACTGTATTAAAAATACGTTACCTTGAGCATTATCTTAATTGCTGCTTGCAAAGTACAATAACTCAAAACAACCATAATGAAATAATACCTAATCTGAAAGTTGGTTATTATGGACTTCTTCAGTTTATGAATCATGAAAAGGTGGTTGCTTGAGGATTTGAACTTGCAAACTTATAGTTTGTGAGATCGGCAGCATACATGCAGGGCTATAGTCTCAGATGGTGGGTGAGGTTTAAAACTAGAGCTTTAATATCACGAAATAACACATGACTGGGGGCTTAATATTTGAATATTTTACTAAGTTGTTACCATCGGACCCTAGACTAGTCTGCCACTTGGCCTAGAGGAAATTCCCATTTGGTAAAACTGTACTTTCAAGAGTCCATTGTCATGAACCACAGGGCACTCAACTGCTGCCTACAAAGTGCAATAACACATAGCAATTAACAAGAAAGGATACGTCCTTCCAATTTTAATAAATGAGTCTGAAAGGGGGTCAACTGGGGATTCAAACTTGCAACCATTTTACTTACTAGCCCACTGTCTTACATACAAGACCACTGCTTCAGATTGTGTGTGAGGCTCAAAACTAGATCTTTCATTTAATGGAATACCATATGACTAGTGGATTAATATTCACACAATTTACTAAACTGCTACCATCAGACCTACACAAATCTCTCACTTGGCCTAGAGGAAATTTCCATCTAGCAAAATTGTACCTTCAAGAGTCCATTGCTACAAACCACAGGGCACTATCTCAACTGCTGCCTACAAAGTGCAATAACACATAGCAACCAATATGGAAGGACACCTCGTCTCAAAGTTGATTGGTTGCATAAGGTTTCTGCAACTTTAATAACTAAATCTGAAAAGGTGGCCACCTGAGGATTTGAACTTGTAACCATCCATCTGTTAGCTCAGTGGCAGACATACAAGGGAATTTCCTCTGATTGTAAATGGTTCTCAGAACTAGAGCTTTAATATCATGGAATGCCATATGGCTAGTGCAATAATATTCAAACATTTTACTAAATTGTTACCATTAGACCTAGACCAGTCTCGCACTTTGCCTCCTCCTAAGCGCACTTTCAAGACTCCATTGCCTTGAACCACAGGACACCATCACAACTGCTGCCTACAAACAAAGTGCAGTAACCCCCCAACAACCGATTACCTAGTCTAAAAGCCAAATGGTTGCTATGAGTTTCTGCAACTTTAATAAATATATCTAAGCAGATGACCACCTCCAGATTCAAACTTACAAGTATACATTTTTTTATAACCACTGCGATGCACACAACACTACCAGCAGAGATGATCGAAGTGACTAAATCAGTAGTTGTATTATCATTACATATTATCATATTAGTGGTTTCATATCTAAAAATTGTACTGAATTGCTATCCCCAGACTTAGACTAGTCTCCTACTTGGTTTACTAAGGAATCTTCTCATCTAGTAAAAATGGAGCTTTACCAGGCCATTCTCTTGAACCACAGGGCACAATCTCAACTGCTGCCTAAATGTTCAATAAAAAAAGTCTGAAAAGATGAGGATTCAAACTCACAACCCTTGGCAGGTGACAACACTAGCATACTCTCAATTGCACAGCCAAAGGTAAGGTAGTTCTCTGGCGCTGTTGTTGGGGGTAAAACCACTTACATCGTCTATGATGCTCCTGGGTGACTGGATGAGTAAGTGAAGATGATGAAGATAAAGGTAGCAGCTGTCCCCAGAGTGTGTCTAAAGCTCTGTAGTATAAAAACAAGGAAAGGGAGGGAGGCGCACCTAAGTGTAGTATTAAAAAGTTTATTCTGTGCATAAGACAAATGGATATAAGATTTGTCTTATGCATTGAATAAACTTTTTAATATTACACTTAGGTGCGCCTCCCTCCCTTTCCTTGTTTTCAATGCCACAGCCTCGGACAGTATGTGAGCTTCTGGTGACCAAGCTAGACTTGTCTTTCACTTGGCCTACTAAAAGATCTTTGCATCTGGTAAAACTCTCCTTGCAAAAGTAATTTCCCTTGAACCATAGGACATCATCTCAACTCATGCCATTATTTTCAAGATCTTTCACCAGACATGATCTCCATCTCTACTCCATCAACAGTCTCTGGCCTGGTTTACTAAGGGATCGTCTCATCTGGTAAAACTGTAGTTTCAATAGTCCATTCTCTTGAACCACAGGGCACAACTGCTGCCTAAAAATTCAATAAAGAAGTCTGAAAAGGTGGCTAGCTGAGGATTTGAACTCACCACCCTTGGTGTGTAATAACAATTGCATACACGCAATGCCACAGCCCCAGACAGCAGGTGAGCTTTTTGTGACCAAACTTGACTAGTCTCTCACATAACCCACTACAAGATCTTTGTATCTGGTAAAACACTACTCTCAAGGGTCAATTCTCTTGGACCATAGGACATTGTCCCAATTGATGCCCTTCAAGATCCTTCACTCAGGTTCAAACTCACAACACTTTGTGCATAATAACACCAGGATACTCTCAATGCCATAGCATCAGATGGCAAGTGGCCTTGATGTGACCAAACTAAACTAGTCTCTTACTTGCACCTACTAAAAGATCTTTGCATCTGGTAAAACTCTCCTTTCAAAGGTCAATTCCCTTGAACCATAGGACATCATCCCAACTGATGCCATTATCTTCAAGATCTTTCCCTACACATAATCTCCATCTCTACTCCATCAACACACTGACACTGACCTGGTTTACTAATGAATCTTCTCATCTGGTAAAAATGTAGTTTTAACAGTCCATTCTCTTGAACCACAGGGCACATTCTCAACTGCTGCCTAAAGATGTTTAAAAATCTAGTTATCTGAGGATTTAAACTCACAACCCTTGCTTACAAAAACACCAGCATATGCTCAATGCCAAGGCCTCACCTGGTAAAGGAACTTGGTGTGAACAAACTAGACTGTTGTCTACTAAAAGATCTTTGCATCTAGTAAAAACACTCCTTTCAAAAATCAATTCCCTTGAGCCATAGGACATCTCAACTGATGCCATTATCTTCAAGATCATTCACTACGCATGATCTCCATCTCTACTCCATCAGCAGTCTCTGACACTGACCTGGCTAGAGACTAGAGAAATATGTGATCACCACAGTTTTTAGAGTTAAATAGATACAACGGGTGAAATAACGGATGTCATATCTTGCCAAATATATCACTTTGGGGTTCGCTCATCTCAAGGAATTCATAGACCGGAAAAGAACATAGTAGATATTATTATAATTTATTAAAGTCAAACAGAGTCTAACCTAGCCAAATTTTTTTTTTTTAGAAGCCGATTTTGGTGCCAACTAACACTTTAGCATTTTGACATAAGGCTTTTTGCCTTGATCGTGAGTTGGGACTGAACTGACCAATGCAGCACAACACATGTGGAGTAAACAAGCCCTCTATATGATTTCTTTTCTATTTTGTGCATTCATCATTATTTTTGCAATGATCCTTTACAGTTATTTTAGGGCTACTGTTGTTTCTTTTCTCATTTATCTAAATGCATGTAGCAAAAATGGCAACATTTTACTGACTTTTGCAGAAATTTCAGGTGACTAAAATCTTCCATGTAAATGTTTGTGAGTTTGAACTCACCATACCTCAGTCTTAAGCCTCGTACACATGGGACGACGATCGTATACAACAGGTCATACTAACGACCGTTGTATGTGACATTGATCGTTCGTATGCGCGATTAGAACAGTCGAACATACGGCGGTCGTACAAGGGAGTTGTATGAGCAGACTAGAAAACTTGGTCGTACCAACAAGCGCTCATACGACCGTTGTATCGTGTGTACAGAGCAGTTGGTACACCAAGTTGTTTTGTGCAAAACACGCATGCTCAGAAGTCAGGAACGGCCGGATGCTAATTACATGCACCTGAACGTTCTTCTGTGGTCGTACGATCATGTAGTGCAGTCAGTATGCAAGTTACATTATGAAACATACGATTTGTGACGATCGTCGTCCCGTGTGTACGAGGCTTTAAGCCCCATACACACAGGCTGAATGCTGGGAAACATCGGCCAGTTCAATAAAAAAAACAGCCATTTGGCTGGCATCTATTGGATGAGTTTGCTGGAAAACTAGCAGCCGACTGGCTCCTGGTGAGCGCTCTCAGCCAATGGCTGAGAGCGCTGATCAGAGTGTTCTGGTGGGGGGCCATCCCCGTGTCAGAGCACAAAAGAGCAGCAGGGGAGATTGTTGTACTAACGATTGCTGTCAGAAATAAAACTAGTTGTGTGTGCCAGGCTTTCCTCCGCAGCATATAAAGACATCAACTAAGGCCATACACCACAGACAAGGAAGCAAGACACAAGAGCAAAATTCAATCACTTTAAAGCGTATAGTAAAAAAAAACACATAATATATTGCAGCTTACCAACACTTAGATGTGGTGGCTGCATTAGTTCTTTTTTCCTAATGCATTTTTCCCTTTATTTTTACCTGGTGATCCTGCCCTTAAAAGAGAAGTTAGAGATAAAAAAAACAAACATTTATACTCACCTAGGTGGGTGCAACATCGATCTAATGCTGTATCTGTCCCTTGTTGCCTCTTCATGGAGAACTGAGCGATCAAACACCGCTGATTGCTCAGTTCTTGGTATTTGGTGAGTAGAGAGCCGGTCACAATCAGTCATGGCTCTCTGCTCATTGGAGCGCCGGGCTGTTCAGGGGATGGGCGCAGCTGGCCCAGGCTATCAGTGGCACGCTGAGAGACTGGAGCCAGCTGCCTGTCCAGGCATCTGGTGAATCCTGACATTAAAGTTGGAATCTCTCCAGAGTCTTGGCCGGCTGAGTGATGTCAGCCTACAGTGGGATTTAGCAAACAAACAATTACTTCTGCACAATAATGTGATGTAAGGTGAACAATAGTACCAAGGATAATAGCTGTGGCCTTGCTGTCCTCAAGGATAGGGGATGTCCCGGATGTCACTAGATGATAAAGAAAGAAAGGGTGCACCGGCCTAGTGCATTATCCGAAAGGACTATTTTATTACTAATAACAATTAAAAATACTTATAAACGTGAAGAGTATTTGCTTATCTTAGCCTCCAAATTGCGGCATTCAGTCCTATTAAAACAGCAGTCTCTGAACCACGATGGAAAGGACATAGGGGCTGCTGCCGGCTGACATGTTTCAAAGGCACACCTTCTTCCTCCAACAGTGGAATTTAGCCCGCTGTTGATTGAATATGAGTCACAGGAGTGCAGAATTAAGTGCAAAAAAGCCCTACTTCTCCTTTAACACACTTCATGTTCTAGGGCAATGGTCTCCAAACTGCGGTCTGGGGGCCAGATGCAGCCCTTAGCTTGCTTTTATCAAGCCCTTGGGACACTATTACATCCTCTGATACCAACAATGGGGCATAATCCCCCCCACTGACACCGATAAAGGAGGCACAATTCCTTCCAATGACACCAACTATGGGGTAAAATTTCTTCCTATGACACCAAAAATGGGGCCCAATGACATCAACGAGGTGGCACAATACCTCCCATTTACACCAATAATGGGACGCAATTACTCTTAGTGAAACAAACAATGGGGCATTATTTTTCCCACTGGCGCCCGGACCTTTTCTACTCCCACTGGCCACAGTCCGGCACCCGGAAAGTCTGAAGGACAGTAAACTGGCCCCTTGTTTAGAAAGTTTGGAGACCCCTGTTCTAAGAGATAAGAGAAGAAACTGACCTGCATCTCAGGTGGCTCAGCAAGAAGAGCTAGTACTAGATATGTTGGTGATCGTGGGTTCAGATACTGGTCCTACCACGGGGAGTGCCTAGAATAGCTTAATAGTAAGTTAAACAACCTAGGTGCACTGTAGCTACAACAATACATCTCTGGTAGGTTTATTACCTTAAGACTATATTTTGAGATAAAGGGGTTGATTTACTAAAGCTGGAGAGTGCAAATCTGGTGCAGCTCTGCATAAAAGCCAATCAGCTTCCAGGTTTTATTGTCAAAGCTTAATTGAACGAGCTGAGGTTAGAAGCTGATTAGCTGCCACGCACAGCTGCACCAGATTTTGCACTCTCCTGCTTTAGTAAATCAACCCCACAGTCTCAAGAGCAGGTTGAAGAGATAGTAAAAAGAGGACAGGGGTAGGAAAGGAATGTGGGAGGAGAGGAAAAGTCCACAGGATATAAGCCTCTATCGAGATGCTGCAATCTCAAGTTGTTGTCCTGATATTAGCGGCATGCATCAGTAATATGACATTTTTACACTTGGATGCAGTAAAAAATGTGATTTAACAGCCTTTGAGTGGGTGATCTAATACCACAAAATGGTTTACCCAGCACACAAATATACACATCTACAGGGATCTAAAGGCTTGCTAGTTTCTTTACAAGTAGCTGCACCATATTTCAATATTGTTGGACTAGAGGGAAAAGCCAAAGATCTGGCTCAAGGATCCATTCTGACCATAACCTTTCCAACAATGGGATCATGTGTCCAGGTAGATACAATGGATTTTGTACATGTTCTCTTTTGTTTTTTTTTTATCAGATTCTGTTTATTTTTTTTATGAATACAAAAAAACACTCAACAAGCAAAACAAACCCCTGACCTCCTCCCCCCCCTCACCCCCCCCCCCCTTCCACTGGGTCACCCGCACCTTAGTGAAAAGAGTAGTATTTTTTTTATTTGTCTTAGACTATTTTTTTTTTGTTTTCTCTTGTACATGTTTTAGGTAACATAGATGGACCTGTGTACTAGGGTAACAACCTTTCCAATACCAGTCTTACCTAGGAACTCGGTCTAGAAACCGAAAAGGGAGATCAGGTTGTTATAACTTTATACCACGTCGATGAACATTTCTTTGATCGTTCGGAAATCTAGGGACATCTACACATATAAACACACGACCCATTTGGTAAAACACCATAATCTAGTGGGTGAGTTTCCGACAATTTAGTGTAAAAAATGACGTAGGTTCACATTTTTACAGTATAA
>BLSH010450411.1:211396-221411 GCA_018402905.1 Glandirana rugosa | reverse complement strand
GAAGCCTGAGAAGCACCCAAACTCCTCAATAATTTCAAGCAGGATAGGGAATGACGTTTTAGGGTTTGCTAGGTATATAAGCATGTCGTCTGCATACAGAGACACTTTATCTTCCAATCCCCCTATGGTGAGACCCACAATGGATGAGTTAGCTCTAAGCAGAGCCGCAAGGGGCTCTATTGCCAAAGGGGACATCCCTGCCTAGTGCCCTTTTTTATTACAAAAGGATCAGCAATAGAATTGTTAACCCTCAACCTAGCCCGTGGGTTATTGTACAACAGCCGAACCCATGCAATAAATCTCTCTCTGAATCCGAATTTTGCCAGTACTTCTAGCAAGTATGACCATTCGACCGAGTCAAAGGCCGTGTGGGTATCCAGGGCAACAACCGCCCTGGAACCCACAAGGTCATGCTGAGCCTGCATATTTGTAAACAGCCTCCGCAGGTTAATTGAAGCCCAGAACGAGGTCATATCTTTAAGACCCTAGTCAGTGACCGCTGGATCTGCCAGCCACAGGGGACTGAGTCTCCACATCCGATAGGATGAGGTGATGCCCAGAGCAAGGTCCCCATCAATGGTGAGTGGTCGGACACCACTCTGGGTAAGTATCGAACATCACATACTATATTAAGCAAAGCATGGGACAGTAGGCATAAATCTATACGTAACAATGTACCATATGTATCTGAGTAACATGAATACTCCTTCACATCCGTATGTCTCCACCAGGCATCCACCAGATCAAACTGAGTCAGGTAGGATTTCAGAGGAGTGGGAGGTGCTGTAGAGCACCCCAATCTATCTAGAGTCTTATCTAGTGCTGTGTTGTAGTCCCCAGCTAATATTAGGGGGCCTTCTGCAATACCTAACACCGTCACCATCAACCCATCGAATTGTTGCTTGGTAAACGGTGGCTGAAAATATACACTGGCTATGGTATATGGTTTGCCCTGCATTTCTATAACCAATATAACGTAGCAACCCTTCGGGTCTGTTTTAATATGTTTAATAGTTATTGGGGCAGACTTAGCTATCAGGATGGAGGTACCCCTAGCATAAGTAGAGTAGGTTGAATGAATGGCGTATGCAATCTTAGCTCTCTTTAGCGTCATCACCCTAGAGCCCTGCAAATGTGTCTCCTGGAGGAGGATGACATGCGGATTATGACGGGCTAGGTACTCAAACATCAAAGAGCGTTTCACCCTGGAATTAAGCCCCCTGACATTCCAGGAAATCAGCCGCAGCTTAGACATAGCCTCAGGTTGAAACATATATTATCAGGATAATGCCACCAGTTCGGTATCATAAGCATAAACGTATAACTCGTATAACTGCTGTAGAAATAGCGTGGGATAAGGCATCAGTTCCCAAATAGTAGTATATGGAGCACATAAATGGATGCTGTAGTTCCAAGATATAGGTGTTGTGAGCCACAAAGAATGAAAGCAACAACAAGCAGTCAACAACTCAAAACCGTCCCTAACCCTCCCGGCCCCACAAACCCCAACTCTTGAGGGCTTTGTTCCCAAAACGTGCACTAAGTGCCATGGGGGACATAGTACAAAACCAGGTGAAGGGAGCAAAAACAGAGGGGAAACACAACAGTACTGCTGTCTACATAGCCTGAACCACATCCGTTGAACAGGATAGTAGTGCACCCAAAGTCGAGATAAGGATATGTCATTCCGGGTTAGCTGCCAGGCTATAACTCTCCCATTAGAATAACCCTGGTTCTAGTGATTGTGGCCATAGGAGGTGTAATTGAGACCCCAATTACACAAACAGATGGGGTACAGATTATTGTTTCCATGGGCAATGGAAGTATCGTGTATAGGCAGTGGTAAACAATCATCAAGTTATCCTTCAGGAGTATAACTGGGTAATCAGCGAGGTGATCTCCTGCTGGGGTGGCGCTGGTCTGGAGGCTCCAGTGTGTCTGCCCAATGGGCTGCATCTTTCGGATCAGTAAAGAAGAAGGCCTTGCCTTGATAGATTACCCTCAGCCTTGCAGGATATAGCATGCTGTACGGCACCTGGATCACCCAGAAATGTGGCACGTTGCTTCTAGGTCGCCAGAGAGTAGTCAGGAAATATAGTGATTCCGTTTCCATTAAAGGAGATCTTTCCCTTCTCTCTAGCTGCTCTCACGATAGCTTCCCTATCTCTAAAGTGAAGCAGTTTGATGATCATTGCCCTAGGAGGTGCCCCAGTAGGCAGGGGGTGTAATGGGACTCTATGAGCCCTTTCAATGGCGAATAATGGGGAGAGCGCGGAGTCCCCAAAAGATGATGTCAGCCATTGCTCCATAAATACCTCCGGGGTTTTGCCCTCTGCACCATCTGGGGACATAAATTGTTTCGCTGTAAGCGATCCTCCAATTCGGTCAGCTTATCGATCGAATCCTCCTGGGCTGTATGGATATCTCTTACTGAAGCCTGGAGTGATCTGAGCTCATCCTCAATATCCTGTTCTGCTCCGCAATGGTGACCATGTGGCGGAGATTGTGCACGTCCTGCTTTAGGAAGGACAAATCCGTCTTTACAGAGTCTATCTGCAGAGTCAGTGAGGCATGGCTGTGCTGTATGGCCTCCATGACTTGTGACAGGGTCGGCTCCCCTGCAGGCGCAACGGCATGGGTGTCAGCAGGGGAGGCCGGGGCAGAGGTCTCAGGGGAGTAGAGCGCTGGTGTTGCTAGCAGACTGGGTGATGGTGAAGACATGGACTCACCCGACTTGTCATGTTGCGCTGGAGGATGAGCCGGCTTCTGCTGCTGTTCAGCGCCATGCGGCCGATCGGCGCCATCTTGGGTCCGCATGCTGTGTGGTCTAGGTGGCTGGAATCCAGGTGCTGCCTCCATATGGGGCTGGATCTTCACCATCCCACGTTCCCACCAAGCTCCAGGGCCAAGCAGGAGAGCAATTGGAGCCCATTTAGGACACTCAGGTGTACAGGATAGTGTACGGATCAGAGCGATGTGGACAGAGCTCAGAGCCTGCATGTCCTCACATCCCAGAAGTTTGGCACGCCCCACCTCAAAATAACTTAACACACAGCCATTAATGTCTAAACCGCTGGCAACAAAAGTGAGTACACCCCTAAATGAAAATGTCCAGAAGGAAGCCTCTTATAAAGATAATGCACAAGAGAGCCCAAAACAGTTTGCTGAAGACAAGCAGGCTAAGGACATGGATTACTGGAACCATTTTCTGTGGTTTGATGAGACCAAGATGAACGTATTTGGTTCAGATGGTGTCAAGCATGTGTGGTGGCAACCAGATGAGGAGTACAAAGACAAGTGTGTCCAGGGGAGGGCTGGCAGCATTAGGCCTGGGGGGCAAGTCCAGTCAAGTGGCCCATTGAACCATCCAATACACTTACCATCCATGCCCACCTGGTTTTATAACGGATATTGATGTTATGAAGCAAGACAAATACAATGCGGTAACATAATTTAATGTTAATAGCAACAAAGAAGGATTAACAAAATAATGCATCAATGCAGCTCATCAGTGCCCACTAATGCAGCCTCACCAGTGCCCATCAGTGCCCATTAATGCAGCCTCATCAGTACCCATCAATGGAGCCTGATCAGTGCCCATCAATGCAGCCGCACCAGTGCCCATCAATGCAGCCTCACCAGTATCCATCAATGCAGCCTCATCAGTGCCCGTCAGCTCAGCCTCATCAGTGCCCATCAATGCAGCCTCACCAGTGTCCATCAATGCAGCCTGATCAGTGCCCATCAATGCAGCCACACCAGTGCCCATCAATGCAGCCTCACCAATGCCCATCCAATGCAGCTTGCAATGCAGAGAGAAGAGAGCCGCTGGATAACACAGAGCGGGGATCTCCCGCTTACCTGGCGCGCCCACTGTCATATGAAGTCCCGCCTCCTGGACCGGCTCCTATGATAGACATCACCAGTGTGCTGTCTATTATAGAAGCTGGTCCAGGAGGTAGAACTTTGTAAGCGGGAGATCCTCGCTCTGTGTAATCCAGCAGCGCCCCCCCAAGGCAGCCCAATGGGCCCAGCAGGATCCATGGTAGGGCCCGCCCTGGACGCCACCCCCCTTTGCCTGCAGTTAGTTGGTGGCTGCGCCCCTGGCCGCTATTTCCTTCCTCCACAAGAAGATAAAAGTGTGAGTGAGTAGCGGCCGTCAGCCATTTTGAATGTAAGTTAGGGTGGCCTGGGGGGCAATTGCCACCCTGCCCCCCAGCCCAGCCCTCCCCTGAGTGTGTCTTGCCTACAGTCAAACATGGTGGTGGGAGTGTCATGGTCTGGGGTTGCATGAGTGCTGCCAGCGTTGGGAGCTACAGTTCGTGGAGGGAACCATGAATACCAACATGTACTGTGACATACTGAAGCAGAGCATGATCCCCTCCCTTTGGGACTGGGCCACAGGGCAGTATTCCAATATGATAACAACCTCAAGCACACCTCCAAGAGGACCACTGCCTTGCTAAAGAAGCTGAGGTGATGGACTGGCCAAGCATGTCTCCAGACCTAATCCCTATTGAGCATCTGTGGGGCGTCCTCAAATGGAAGGTGGAGGAGCGCAATATCTCTAACATCCACCAGCTCTGTTATGTCGTCATGGAGGAGTGGAAGAGAACTCCAGTGGCAACCTGTGAAGCTCTGGTGAACTCCATGCCCAAGAGGGTTAAGGCAGGGCTGGAAAATAATGGTGACCACACAAAATATTGATACTTTGGGCCCAATTTGGACATTTTCACTTAGGGGTGTACTAACTTTTGTTGCCACTGGTTTAGACATTAATGGCTGTGTGTTGAGTTATTTTCAGGGGAGAGCAAATTTACACTGTTATACAAGCTGTACACTCACTACTTTACATTGTAACAAAGTGTAATTTTTTCAGGGTTGTCACATTAAAAGGTATAACAAAATATTTACAAAAATGTGAGGGGTGTACTCACGTTTGTGAGATACTGTGTATATATAGTACATATGTATATATATATATATATATATTTATGCCTCTATATACCTGCCTCTATATACTGTACACTGAATGAGCTGTAAATACTGTAAATATAGTCTACACCGAATGCAGCGTATATACTATATATATAATATATATATATATATATATGCGCTGCATTCAATGTAGACTATAAATACAGCTCATTCAGTGTACAGTATATAGAGGCAGTGCAGGCAGTGTAAGAATATATATATATATATATATATATATATATATATATATATATACACACACACGCGCTGCATTCGGTGTACACTATATACAGTTGTGCTCATAATTTTACACACCCTGGCAGAATTTATGATTTCTTGGCCATTTTTCAGAGAATATGAATGATAACACAAAAATATTTCTTTCACTCATGGTTAGTGTTTGGCTGAAGCCATTTATTATCAATAAATTGTGTTTACTCTTTTTAAATCATAATGACAACAGAAAATACCCAAATGACCCTGATCAAAAATGTACATACCCTGGTGATTTTGGCCTGATAACATGCACACAAGTTGACACAAAGGGGTTTGAATGGCTATTAAAGGTAACCATCCCCACCTGTGATCTGTTTCCTTGTAATTAGTGTGTGTATAAAAGGTCAATGAGTTTCTGGACTCCTGACAGACCCTTGCAATTTTCATCCAGTGCTCCACTGACATTTCTGGATTTTGAGTAATGGGGAAAGCAAAAGAATTGTCAAAGGATCTGTGGGAATAGGTAGTTGAACTGTATAAAACAGGAAAGGGGTATAAAAAGATATCCAAGGAATTGAGAATGCCAATCAGCAGTGTTCAAACTCTAATCAAGAAGTGGAAAATGATGGGTTCTGTTGAAACCAAACAACGGTCAGGTAGACCAACTCAGGATAAATGGCTTCAGCCAAACACTAGCCATGAGTGAAAGTAATGTTTTTGTGTTATCATTCATATTCTCTGAAAAATAGCCAAGAAATCATCAATTCTGCCAGGGTATGTAAACTTATGAGCACAACTGTATATACACACACACGCTGCATTCAGTGTAGACTATATATACAATGCATTCGGTGGTGTACAGTATATAATCCACTTCAGTTGGTGTATTAATATATATACAGTATCTCACAAAAGTGAGTACATCCCTCACATTTTTATAAATATTTTATTATATCTTTTCATGTGAAGAAATAACACTTTGCTACAATGTAAAGTAGTGAGTGTACAGCTTGTATAACAGTGTAAATTTGTTGTCCCCTCAAAATAAATCAACACACAGCTATTAATGCCTAAAGCACTGGCAACAAAAGTGAGTACCCCCCTATGTGAAAATGTCCAAATTGGGCCCAATTAGCCATTTTCCCTCTCCAGTGTCATGTGACTTGTTAGTGTTACAAGGTCTCAGGTGTGAATGGGGATCATGTGTGTTAAATTTGGTGTTATCGCTCTCACTCTCTCATACTGGTCACTGTAGGTTCAACATGGCACCTCATGGCAAAGAACTCTCTGAGGATATGAAAAAAATAATTGTTGCTCTACATAAAGTTGGCCTAGGCTATAAGAAAATTGCAAAGACCCTGAAACTGAGCTGCAGCACGGTGGCCAAGACCATACAGCGGTTTAACAGGACAGGGGAGCTACAGTTCATTGAGGGAACCATGAATGCAAACATGTACTGGGACATTCTGAAGCAGAGCATGATCCCCTCCCTTTGGAGACTGGGCCCGCAGGGCAGTATTCCAGCTAATGACCCCAAACACACCTCCAAGACGACCACAGAAGCTGAGAGTAAAGGTGATGGACTGACCAAGCATGTCTTCAGACCTAAACCCTATTGAGCATCTGTGGGGCATCCTCAAATGGAAGGTGGAGGAGCGCAAGGTCTCTAACATCCACCAGCTCCATGATGTCATCATGGAGGAGTGGAAGAGGACTCCAGTGGCAACCTGTGAAGCTCTGGTGAACTCCATGCCCATGAGAGTTAATTCAGTGCTGGAAAATTATGGTGGCCACACAAAATGTTGACACTTTGGGCCCAATTTGGGCATTTTCACTTACAGGTATACTCACTTTTGTTGCCAGTGGTTTAGACATTAATGGCTGTGTGTTGAGTTATTTTGAGGGGACAGTAGATTTACACTGTTATACTAGCTGCTGTACACTCACTACTTTACATTGTAGCAAAGTGCCATTTCTTCAGTGTTGTCACGTGAAAATATTTAATAAAATATTTACAAAAATGTGAGGGGTGTTTTCACTTTTGTGAGATACTGTATATATATATATATATATATATATAGTGGGAGATTAGCTCATGGGGATCATTTTCCTGCGGAAAATAGTCAGCATGCAAGCAACTTTCTTTCAAATTTGGCGGCTTGCTAGGTTTATTTTAGAAAATAGGTTTGCAGGTTAAAACAAAACAGAAAATAAGTCCTTGCTGTCCGGTGCTAAACTAAACAGAATAATTTCCTCCCTATACGGTTTGGGGATGGCCCTGACACCCACAAAATATAAGCCAAAATGCAAACCTTGTCTTTTTAAAGTCCAGACACAGAGCTCCTTCAGATTCCCTTCTGAGTTCCAGGTCACAGCTCTAGTGAGATCTGTTCCTGATTATTTAAGCCACTTGCTGGTGGACTCCAGTGGACCACAAACTCCGGACTGGAACCAGCCCTGCCATGGTGGCTGGTAAAATCTGGATCAGACTCTGTTTAAGCCAGTCCCAATGTACGCATACGAGGCGACAGGTAGCATCCGTCTACCACTTCGCCTCGCATACCGTCACATATCCTCCCCCTCTGCTCAAGCCCCTGTGACTGAGCAACTGTTCCAACCATACATTGGATGTGGGAGAGGGCATCCGCATTGTTCTGGAGTCTTCCGGTGTTCCACTGTGAATTTAAATGGCTGTAGGGCCAGGAACCACCTATTTTTCTCCCTGTTGTCACACATTCGCTTCAGGGGGGCATGGTCAGTGACTAGCCCTAAACACCCTTCCTAAAAGGTAGTACTTCAGTGCCTCTAAGGCCCACTTGATAGCCAGACACTCCTACTCCACAATGGCATAGTCATTGCCTATTAAGCTTCCTGCTTAAGTAGACCACCGGGTGCTGCTCACCGTCTCTGATCTGGGACAGAAGAGCACCTAGTCCCACCTCAGAGGGGTCCTTCTGTACAACAAACTCCTTAGTGAAGTCTGGGGTCACGAGCACCGGTTGTACACAAAGGGCCTGTTTCAGCTTCTGGAATGCCTTCTCGGCTTTAGGATTCCACTTATGCCCGACCCTCTCCCCTTCATCAGATCGGTCAGAGGGATGGCAATGGTGGCAAAGTCGGGTATGTACCGCCTGTAATATCTTGTAATCCCCAGGAAGGCACAAACATGATTTTTATTTACTGGTTGGGGCCATTTTTGAATTACCTCGATCTTATTGGTCTGGGGCGTGATCAGTCCCCGACCAATAACATACCCAAGGTATTTGGCCTCCTCCAGGCCTATGGCACACTTTTTTGGGTTGGCTGTTAAACCTGTTACCCTGGGAAAATCTATGACTGCTTGTACTCGGGGCAGATGCAATTCCCAATCTGGACTGTGGATGACCACATCACACAAATAGGCGGCTGCATAGGGGCGATGCGGCTTCAAGGTTTTATCCATCATTCTCTGGAAGCATGCAGGGGCCCCATGCAGACCAAACCGCATTCGCTTGTACTGGAAGGACCCCTCGGGGGTAGAAAAGGCAGTTTTTTTTCTTTGCTGACTCTGTTAAGGGGATCTGCCAGTAGCCTTTAGTTAGGTCTAGGGTTGTTATGTACCAGGCACCTCCCAAACTGTCCACAAGTTTGTCAACCCGCGGCATCAGGTATGCGTCAAACTTAGACACGTTATTCAGTTTCCTGAAATAGTTACAGAACCTGATAGTGCCACTATAGGGCTCGACCAGGTGCTGTGGGACTCCTCTATCATGTCTAACTCCAACATGGTTTTTATTTCCTTCGCTACCGCCTCCCATCTAACCTCAGGTATTCGGTAGGGTGTTACATTTACTTTGACCCCTGGTTCCGTAATTATGTCATGTTGAAAAAAATCTTGATTTTTACTGATAAATTCCTTAACATCATTTTGTTGCGTCAGTGACAAGAACTCAGTTGTGGGAACGTCTGGAGTAATGGATAGCCTGTCCTCTTGAGGAGTGGGCACTGCCAATAAAGTCTCTCTGTCTTTCCAGGGTTTTAAGAGATTCACATAGTAAATTTGCTCAGGTTTCCTTTTTGCTGGCTAGTAAACTTTGTAGTTCACTTCCCCTACTCTTTCCCTAATCTCAAAGGGACCCTGCCACTTTGCTAGGAATTTACTTTCAACTGTGGGGACTAGCACCATCACTCTGTCTCTGGGTTGAAAGTCTGGGTTTTGGCACCCCGATTACAAACCCTTCTCTGGGCTTCCTGTGCTCACTCCATATGTTCTCGTACCAGGGGCAAGACTGCTGCGATTCGATCCTACATCAAGGAAATATGCTCAATGACACTGCTGTATGGGATGGCCTCTCCTTCCTACATCTCTTTTGTCCCCCCATTACATGTCCATGTGCTAGATCTAGCACCATCCTGCGAAAGCGTTTGGGAACCACTAGCTGTTCCACCTCGTCCTCCCCTCGTTTCACCACCTGATACAACAAATTATTTTAAGAGCCATGTAGGAAAAACACCCTGCCCTGCCATGGTGGCTGGTAAAATCTGGACCGGACTCTGTTTAAACCAGTCCAAAAAAAAAGTTTTTGTGTGATATGACATAATATATGACATGTGGCGGTTTAAGTACCATATATATCAGGTGTGACTAACGTGACATATATATATACACTACCATACGTTCCGCTTCACCATCTACTTGTGATGGACAGCGGAGCATACGCAAGTTTAAACCCTGACCAAATTTGTCTCAGGCCAGGTCTAAAATGGTCGGTGGTACCGTCCCGTCCCACAAAAAGGATGTACCGAGAATTTTATTAAACAACATAGTCCACCACTTTGCTCC
>BLSH010450411.1:156584-181097 GCA_018402905.1 Glandirana rugosa | reverse complement strand
TCTTTGCAGGTCTGGAGCTGTCTCTTTGCAGGTCTGAGGCTGTCTCTTTGCAGGTCTGGAGCTGTCTCTTTGCAGGTCTGAGGCTGTCTCTTTGCAGGTCTGAGGCTGTCTCTTTGCTGGACTGGGGATGCCTCTCCTGTGCTATATGGGGATGTCTCTTAGCTGGACTTGGATGTTTCTCAGAATATCCTGTCACCGACCACCTATGCAAATGATTGTCTTACCGCCACCCCCGATCGGGCTGCCCAGTCTAAAATGCCCGGGCCTATTTTTTGTCCCAGTCCGGGCCTGTTTACATGTATGGGCTTATTGTACATACATTCATAATCATAGGTACATGGGAATCAGAAACTTTCAATCACTTTCCTGCCATTGCAAAAATAGGATATGTCCCTATTCAGACCCAGGAGTATATCCATAATTAGATATTTTGGGGCAAGCCCTGGCATTTCAAGCCATGGGCCCCAGAGTTTCTCAAATTTTTGAGAGCATCCCCTATGTTGATATATCATTTTTTCCATTCGCATTGTATTGCTAACTGCGACTACCCATTCCCTAACTGTGGGAGGGGCCTTGGATTTCCAGTATATCATTATCATTTTGCAGTCCAAGAAAAGAGTTTGGATAAGTACTTCCCTAGTGTGATTCTCCCATTCAAACTCATCTAAGAAATTCAGTATACAATGTTTGGGGTCCAATGCGATTCACACCCGGAACACTCGGTTTAAGGTATCTCGCGCACACCCCCCCAATATAAATATAACTTGGGGCAGCACCACAATAGGTGAATCAAACTCCCATGATCACGCTTGCACGTAGTACACTCTGGAGTGGGGAGTTGTCCCATCTTGTGCAGCCTATGTGGGGTATAGTACACCCTTAATAGAGTATACAGCTGCGTCAACCTCTGGGCCATGTTAAGGGAACACATAGTTACAGCCTGTAAAGCTTCCGCCCACTGGTCCTCATCTAATGTACCAACATCTTCCTCCCACTTAGCCTTCACTCTCAAAGGGTGTTGTTTTAAGAATAGTTGAAGCAGTATGTTGTAGCTTTGAGATATTGTCACGTACCTGGCGGTGGAGTCTGTCTTGTGCAGGAAGCAACCACTCTTGCAGCCCTGGTTTGAGGGTCCCCAGTAGAGCAGACAGGGAGCCCAGGAGCTCAGGGGGGGGGGCACGAGGGCTGGACAGGATCCCTGGTGGTGATAAGGATGGTCCAGTGCAGCTCGTGCAGGTAGCTGGTGGTCGTACAGGCCGGGTCGGTAACCAACAGGCAATGCGGTACAAAGGGTGCAGGCAAAGGGGTCATCAGGTGCAGGCAGGGTCGTCAACAGGCTGGCAGCAGAAGTACAAGAGGATCAGGCAGAAGAGTGGTTGTGGGCAAGCTGGGGGTCGGTGCAGGCAGGAATCAACAAGGTCTAGGTCAAGCCGGGTCTCAGGATCAGACAGCACTTGATGCAGGAAGTACACTGTTTAAATAGGGCTTTCCGGCCCTGCCTCCTCCGGGATCGAGAGGAAACAACAATCAAATGCAAACAAACCATCAGCACAGTCTTCTAACAGATATAAAGCCCCTGGAAGTGTCTGCTGCCTTCAGTAAGGTAAATAGAGGTACAGAAGCCACGTCCCAGTCAGTGATTCTGCTCTGGGCCATAACTGCATGCCTCAGTTGCATGTAATAGAAATGCATGGAGGGTGGCAGGTTGTAAGTATCTTGCAGGGCCTCAAATGAAATGAGTACCCCATTGTGGAAGATTTGTTTCAAGTATGCAATGCTGTAACCTTTCCACCCGGTGCCGTGCTGTAGCTTGGCCAACTCAAGGTAAGTGTCATTGGACCATATCGGGGAATAGTCAGTAATTCCTGTTGCTCCTTGCAGATATTTAGTTTTGTTCCATACTTTTTGTATTCGGTTATAAGTGGGTAGAGATTTTTGGTGCTTTCCAAGCACTAATGCTTCCAAGGCAGGCAGTACTGAGCAGCCGCCTACCATGTGAAGCATGACATGTTCCGCTGAGCTAAGGACTCTGTCCTCGTCTGTAACTGTGTGCATGGTGCCTATCAAGTGTTGCATTTGCGAAGAGAGGTAATATAGCCACGGATTTGGCAGACCTCCATCATCCTTGGCCTGTTGTAGATGCTGTAATTTTATTCTAGGTGGATGGATGGTTTTTCCAAATTAGTGTGCGGAATATGGCATTTTCTACCCTAAAATTTTTTAATGGAATTACTACAGGTGAATTGTGAAGCATGTACAGTAATTGGGGCATAAGAATAATTTTAATCAGATTCACCTTGCCTGCCACTGACATGCACGGAGAGTTCCAGGTTTTAACCCGCTCCCTACATTTTTGCAAAAGGGGGGAGATATTAAGCTGGCCATAGTCTCCAATACATGGGGACACCCAGATTCCCAAATACTTAAAGGACGTGGTAATTAGTATTTCTCCTATTCCCGGGTGATTGCCATCTATTGACATCAAGGCAGACTTGGTCCAGTTGATCTTGAGAACCAAAAACCTCCCAAACTTTGAGATAGTCTCCATGGCCACCGGTCTCCCATGAAAATCATTGTATCATCTGCATAAAGCATCACTTTTTCCTGCCTATCTCCATAGCAGAAGCCAGCGATGCCCGGATTGTCCCTGATCTGAATTGCAAGAGGTTCTATGGCAAGGGCAAACAGCAGGGGCGACAGAGGGCACCCCTGTCTGGTGCCCCTCCACAGGTCAAAGGATGGAGATATTCTACCTGCCTCTCGTATAGCTGCTTGAGCAGGCGTACCCAGGAAATATACACCTCCCCAAAACCAAAACCAAGCCTCTTCAGTACTTCCCAAAGATATGGCCATTCTACACTGTCAAAAGCTTTCATTGCATCTAGGGAAAGCAATGCTCTGTGTCCAACATTATCCACCTTAGACTGCATATTGAGAAAAAGTTAATCATGGTGGGCTTGTTTGGCATAAACCCTGCCTGATCTGGGTGAATGACAAATGTAATAACCCTATTCAGCCTGAGGGCCAAGACTTTAGCCAATATCTTAATGTCGGTCTGTAATAAGGATATGGGCCTGTAGGCACCTGGATCTATGGGGTCTTTCCCTGGTTTTAAGATTAACACAATGTTGGCTTTAGACATAGAAGGTGGAAAAGTGTGCCTTTGACTTGCCACGTTAAACAAACTTAACAGTCTGGGTAGCAACTGTTCAGAGTATTCTTTGTAAATTTCCATGGGGAGACCATCCTCCCCTGGGGCTTTACAATTGGGAAAGGCCGCCACTGCCATCTGTAACTCCTCCAGGATAAGCAGCGAGTCAAGTTCCCTCTGTTTCGCTTCAGAAAGGTTTGGGAACACTATCCGGTCTAGACTATTTAACTCCTCCATGCTACAGTCCGAGGCTTGGAGGTATAGTTCCTCATAAAATCTTCCGAAGGCCTGCAGTATCTGATCCGGGGAATGTACAAGGCACCCAGTATCAGTTTTTATTGCTCCGATGACTGGCAATCGCTGTTCTGAATTTGCTATCCTGGCTAATAGCCGGCCTGTTGCTTCTCCTTCCTCAAAAAATGCTAGTTTGGAAAAAAACTCTTTTTTTCAGCCAAAGAGGTCAGCAAGTGCTCATAGGCAGATTGAACTGATTTCCAGGCCTCCTTGGTCGAAAAAGTAGGGTCCTGTACGTATTTTCATTCTAGTGAGTGCACCTGAGCCTCAAATTCCTCTCTCTGTTCCTCCAAGCGTTTTTTAATCTTAGTTACTTCTGTAATCGATACTCCTTAAAGGCATCCCATTCAGTAAGTATGGCCTCTGGACTTTGCTGGTCGACAAAGAAAGCCCAGATGCTCTGTCCTATGTCCTCGTGTGAGGGAAATAGTTTCAGCCAGAAGGCATTAAATTTCCATGGGGCCTTAGACAGTGTGGAAGGGGGCAATACGGCGACTCATGGTGAATCACCATGTATGAGTGGTCAGAGACACATCTCAGTTTATAGATTTCTGAGACTGAAGGGAGCATAGCCGAGTTTCCCACGACCAGGTCAATCCTTGAGAGGGATCCATACACCCTCGTGAAGCATGAAAATTGCTTCGCTGTAGGGTTACGGTGCCCTCACAGATCCAACCATCCCTTTTCCTGTAGCTGTCGAGCCAGTGGGTCCCCCTCTGGGGGGCCGAGCTTCCCCGGCCCGGGTGCCTATCAAGATGAGGATCCAACCAGCAATTAAAGTCCCCCACGATCAGTATCGGGATGTCCGGCTTCCCCTCCAGAAATTTTATGAAAAGCCGGAGCACCCGAGGGGTGTACAGGGTAGGTACATAAATACATGCCAGCACACATTTCAAGAGACCAATACTACAGTACAAGAATACAAATCGTGCCTTAGAGTCCACCCTGACAGCATACTCCAGGGAGTCAAGAGATCTATGTATCATGATGCTCACACCCCTCGAAAATGAGGTGCAAGTGGAATGATACCCTCGGCCCACCCATCTGTATTTCAGGCAGCTAGTAGTATCTGCCGTCAAATGTGTTTCCTGAAGACATATAATAGCAGGATAACATTTCTTTAGACATGCAAAAACCATTGTACGCTTAAGGGGAGAGTTCAGGCCCCTGATGTTCCATGATATCACCGGGATCCAGCCATGGTATATATATGGTAATCGTCATAGGGATATGCTGACTGCACACTAAATCATTAGGGTGGCTATCGGATAGAATAGTGACTCGCTGGCCACCATGGAAGTCTGGACTGGATACTGGGTTCCCACAGTAAAGACAATGCTGCACAATATTTCCTGTAACCATAGAACTGTTGACACTTGGAGATCTCTAGTTTGTGTATATACTCTGCAAACCAAAAGAAAGAGGAAAGGGCAAGAACAGAAAAAATAAGCAAATAGCCCATATCCGCCAACAAGGCAGGGCTGGTAACAGAGTCATAGCCTAGTATAAGGCAAACAGGTTGTCATCACTTTACAGGAATGAATAAACGGTAAATTCACATTTGGGTTCCTAGCGCTTGTAAAAATATGATGTCCCCGGCAAAAAAAAGAGAGGAAAAATAATTCAGTGTCTTGTATGAAAATCAGAAAAATAGAACCCATTGTTTCAAAAATAAGGCACATTAGAGGTAACTTAGCAGCCATACGAGCCCATGGCACGAACAAATGGTCCGGCTCTTGTATTCCTTATTGACAGCGGTAGGTATTGCTTCAGTCTCCATCCGCTCCATCTTGGCAATGATGGACAGCCTGTTCATTCCGGTCCAGCCACGCGGAGGCCTCCCTGGCTGAGTCGAAAAATAGAACTTGACCCTCTGCAGTAACACGTAGCTTGGCCGGATAGAGCATAGCATAGGGTAATTGCAGGGCCCTCCACCGTCTCTTCACCTCCCCAAACTTGGCTTGGCTCCTTTGCACCTCCGCCGAGAAGTCCGGGTAGAAAGACACCCTGACGCCATTGTAGTGAACATTAACGCGTTCCCGGGCACAACGCAGGACCACCTCTCTATCTCGGTAGTGCAGGATGCGAGCTAGCATCAGTCTCGGGGAGGCCCCTTGAGGGAGCGGCAGCCTGGGGTACAATGAGCCCTTTCCACAGTGAAAAATGGGGAGAAAACCTCTTTGCCAAAGACATCAACAAGCCAGTTTTCAAAAAAGGTGGTGGGGTCTTTACCCTCCGTTTTCTCAGGCAGACCAATGTGTATATTGTTTCTACGCAGGCAGTTCTCCATGTCTTCTGCTCTATTGTTGGTTTCTTGAGCAAGCTGGTGACCTGCCCATGCCTCCCTTGCTATGGGTAGTAGCTTGTCCTCTATTTCGCTGACTCTGCTTTTGACAGCCGTCGCCCTTTCTCTGACTTTTTGGAGATCCTGTCTAATCAGTGATACTTCCTCACGCAGGCCCCCAAATTGATCCTGTAGCAAATTAACTGGGGCTGTACACACATGTACCACTTTTAGAACCTCTGCCAGTGTGGGCTGTTGTGTATTCTCATGTGTAGGCCCTGGAGGAGGAGAGGCATGTAGAGCTAAGTCTGCAGCCAGGTCATCAGGCATGCTATCAGTGTCCATCCCCCACTCCCAGGCAGTTTATGGGCATAGTACAGGATGTCCCTCAGCTGGTCCTTACCCTGACCTTTCAGCGCCTTTTTGGAGCTCCCCTCCTTCAGTTTATCTGTCGCCTGAGATGTGTGCTTTGCGAGAGCCGCAGCCGTGGCGGCGCCATCTTGGGAGTCTGGACCTGCCATCTCGGACTGTCCTTTTCGGGTCTTTCCCCTGGTACAGAGGGCCGGCGGAGGGTCCAGAGGCAGTTCGGTAGCCAGCTGTACGTGCGGGATCCGTGATGTTCGTGGTGCCGGGGGAGGATCGAAGTACGGATCAGGCACGGAGCTGTGAGATGTGCGTCCTCTCACATGCTGATCTTGGCCACGCTCCAGGAAGAATACGTTTAATGCTTTTAGTTGTTCCTCGTAACCGAGGAACTTCAGCCTCCTTATTAACTTTACTGCCCTTCTCTGGACTCGCTCCAATTTTGTCAAGTGGTAGAATTATACAGGGTGGGCCATTTATATGGGTGGTGACCATGGCGGCCATTTTGAAGTCGGCCATTTTGAATCCAACTTTTGTTTTTTCAATAGGAAGAGGGTCATGTGACACATCAAACTTATTGGGAATTTCACAAGATAAACAATGGTGTGCTTGGTTTTAATGTAACGTTATTCTTTCATGAGTTAGTTACAAGTTTCTGACCACTTATAAAATTTGTTCAATGTGCTGCCCATTGTGTTGGATTGTCAATGCAACCCTTTTCTCCCACTCTTCACACACTGATAGCAACACCGCAGGAGAAATGCTAGCACAGGCTTCCAGTATCCGTAGTTTCAGGTGCTGCACATCTCGTATTTTCACAGCATAGACAATTGCCTTCAGATGACCCCAAAGATAAAAGTCTAAGGGGGTCAAATCGGGAGACCTTGGGGGCCATTCAACTGGCCCACGACGACCAATCCACTTTCCAGGAAACTGTTCATCTAGAAATGCTCGGACCTGACACCATTAATGTGGTGGTGCACAATCTTGCTGGAACTATGATGTCGGTGATAGGGAATTGCTGGCCATCAAGTTAGCTTTGGAGGAATGGTGGTACCTCCTGGAAGGAGCAGCTCACCCGGTATTGGTTTTTACTGACCATAAAAACCATAAAAAAACCATATGCTGTGAAGATACGAGATGTGCAGCTTCCCTCCTCTGCCACTCCCGCCAGCTTCAAGTGCTGCAGGGGCTTAGAGGGGATCACACTATGTCCCCCCCATCACTCTGATCACCCCCCCGCATCTCTAATCCCGCTCTGCTCTAGGTGGCATTCCCTCTTACACCTCCCGCAGCACTCAGCTCTGGCTGTGGGGGGGGGGGGTAGGCTGTCATCAGCGGGTGAGGTTGCGGCTTGGTAAACATGTGTTTAACAGCCCCCTCCCTGTACTATAATGGACACAAGCAGCAATCACTACAGAAAAAATATAAAAAAAAGCCCAAAACATAGTTAGGCCCCTTGCAGGGGATCTGTCTGCTGATCCCTGATGAGCACGCAGATGACAGGTCCATGTTCGCTCCACTGATGCAGAGCAGACATGGGCACAGCCAGCTGTTCTCTGTGGGGTTGTATATGGAAACTGGTCGGCCTGTTCATTTCCATCCGATTATCATCCAATCTGATTTGCTAGCCTGTTTTTGGCAGACCAGTGTGGATCAAATGCAGGCAGGTGTAAATGGACACATGCCCATTTACATCCGCCCCTACATAAAGAATGGGTGGTCTGATCGGGTCCACCTGAAAAACAGACAGGCGGACCCGATCGGTCTGCTCATGTGAAAGGGGTCTAAGGTCTTGCTCACACAGGACATACACAATGTATACCCCTGCAAGGCCATGTTTACCAGTATAGGGATGCAGAAGGATAAATAGAACTGCCTGCATGGGGATGCACAGAACACATATGCATCCCTGTGCAGGTAAACATGGCCCTCCAAGGGTATACTATACTTTAGGATGCCACATGTGAACTATGCTTTAGTAGCAATTTAGCAGGAATTGTGTAAGTTATGTTGTGTTTTTGTGCACTAATAATGAATTTAGTGTATTTTTTGTGAAAATTGCAATTTGATGAACATTTGCGCAATTATTGCGGGGCCCAAAAAATCAGTAGCACTTTTTTTTATTCTATAGGTCATGTACTTTCATAAAATATATGGTTTGAGGGATCTTTTACACATTCTGAAAGCTGTAAGGGAAAATGGAAACCTCCAGCTTTTTAGATTAAATTGTTTATTTACTGTTTTTGCACCTTCAGCTTTCACCATTTCACAAAAAGGTGCAGTTCAAAATGTAAAAGAGCTTTATTTATTAACTCAATACAGTTTTAACTTTTATATTTAGTAGGAATTTATCAGGAATTTTGTAAACTTTGCCATGTAGGAGTCCACTAATAATGATTTTAGTGTATTTTTTTGAAAATATTGTTTTGATAAACATTTGCGCAGATATTGTGGGGCTGTAAAAATCAGTATCACCTTCTTTTTATTCTACTGCCCATGTACTTTCAAAAAATATGGTTGGGGGGGGGGGGTCTTTTATAAACTCTGAAAACTGTAAGTGAAAAATGAAAACCTTCAGATTTTTAGAGAAAATCTTGCTTATGTTCCATTTTCACCATTTCTCAAAAAGGCACAATTTAAAATGTACAAAGGTTTGTTATTTATTAACTCAATACAGGTTTAGCTTTTATATTTAGAAGGAATTTAGCAGGAATTTTGTAAAATGTGCTGTGTTTGTATCTGCTAATAATGAATTTGGTGCATATTTAGCGAAAATATTGTTTTGATAAACATTTTCGCAAATAATGCGGGGCCTTAAAAATCAGTAGCACCTTTCTTTTATTCTACTGGTCCTATGCTTTCAGAAGATGTATAGTTTGTTTGTTTTTTTACAAATTCTGAAAGTGAAAAATGAAAACCTACAGATTTTTAGAGAAAATTGGTTATTTATAGTTTTGTGTACGTTCGATTTTCACCATTTCACAAAAAGGCGCAATTTAAAATTTACAAATATCTGTTATTTATTAACTCAATACAGGTTAAGCTTTTATATTAAGTATGGATTTGTCAGGAATTTTGTAAAATTTGATGTGTTTGTATCTGCTAATACTGATTTTAGCGTGTTTTTAGTGAAAATATGGTTTGGTAAACATTTGCATAAATAACGCGGGGTCTTAAAAGTCAGTAGCATCTTCCCTTTATTCTACTGGCCCAAGCTTTCAGACAATATATGGCTTAAGAGGTCTTTTACAAACTCTGAAAGCTGTAAGGGAAAAATGAAAATCTTCAGATTTTAGAGAAATTTGGTTATTTACATTTATTGCACACGTTCAGTTTTCACCATTTTGCAAAAAACGTAATTTAAAATTTGCAAATATTTGTTATTCATTGACTCAATACAGGTTAAGCTTTTATATCTAGTAGGAATTTAGCAGGAATTTTGTAAAATTTGATGTGTTTGTATCTGCTAATAATGATTTTAGTGCATTTTTTGTAAAAATATTGCTTTGGTAAACATCTGCACAAATATTGCAGGACCTTAAAAATCAGTAGCACCTTCCTTTTATTCTACTAGTCCTATGATTTCAGAAGATGTATAGTTTAGGGGGTCCTTTACAAACTCTGAAAGCTGTAAGTGAAAGATGAAAACCTCCAGATTTTTAGAGAAATTTGGATATTTACATTTTTGCGTATGTTCGATTTTCACCATTTCGCAATAAGGCACAATTTAAAATTTACAATTATTTGTTATTTATTAACTCTATACAGGTTAGATTTTATATTTTAAAAAAATTTCACAAATTCTCGCGCCAAGGGTATCAAGTCTGGATAGCAGTTGCTGCCTTAAAAAAGTGTGTATTATATAAATATGCACTTGGGACTAATTCCCTGTGCAGACAGCGCTTGCTGCAATAGGGTATTTAAATGTAAATATAAATAAATATAGAAACCAGTATTGCAAAAAATAAAAAAAACATATATGTGCAATCCCACAATCCTGTTCAAATTGTTAACATAAAGTGCACACGTGCTAAAGAAAAAATCTAGTGGATATATCATAATATACAAAAAAACATTATGCAATGAAATAAATAATCAATAATTTGTGTGCAAACCATGCAAAAGTGATATTGTGCAGTTAGTGAATTAATTATACATTATTGCAGTGCCCCACATATATGCAATCCAGTTCATAGATAGCTGCTACTGCAACAGTTCTTGGTTCTTTTACTCGAACAAAAAAGTGACAGTGCTTTTCTGTGATCTTTTCATAAGTGCTGTACTTCCAGTGTCACACCAATTCCACAGTGTAAAATAAGGGATAAGATCCCTACCTACCAGACTTCATTGACTCTCTTGTCATATGACAAAGAGAAGTCAAACTGCGCTTATGATGGTCTGTAGCCGCCCCTGGATCTTTGGTAATGCAGCTCCTCCTTGATGTGGCTCTGTGAATATCTCACCAATCTGTATATGGATTTAAGGAAAAGAAGAACAGACCTCTCATAGCGTAGTTTGTTAAAATACCACAGGCTTTATTTGTCAATGTATATCGGTATTTCCATATATATTCCAAAGGCTTGATGGAAGCCGCGATTCTTCCTAACTCAGCGTGCGTTCCAAACGAGCGTGTCCCAGCACACCTTGCGTTCCAACTGATGCATTTCGTCCCAAACGTAACGTCTTCAGAGTTGGCTGCCAACTCTGAAATTCATTGAAATGTATTTACTGCGCAAATACTGTGTGACATAAAAATTTGAAAAACCCACCATTTTATTCTCTAGGGCCTCTGCTACAAAAATATATAATGTTTGCAGGTTCTAAGTAATTTTCTAGCAAAAATACATATTTTTTACAAAATGCTGGGTCTAGTCTTAAAGTTGATAATGCCAGAAGGTACTCCTTGGATGTTGCGCCTCTCTATGTGGCCAATCTGTAAAAAAGTCTCACACATGTGGTGTCGCCATACTGTTTTGGGGTGTAGTTGCAAGTATGCCTATGCCGTGTGTGAGAAATAACTTGTTAATATGACATTTTTGTGAAAAAGAAAAAAATGAATGTCTTAATTTTCCAAATAATTGTGGGAAAAAAATCACAACTTCAAAAAACTTGGCACACCTCTTACTAAATGCCTTGGACTATCTACTTTCCAAAAAAGGGTAATTTGGGGGGTATTTGCACCGGCTTGACATGTTAGGGCCTCAAGAAATGAGATAGGCCATCAGTACATCAGGTGTGATGAATTTTCAGTGATTGGTACCATAGCTTCTAGACTCTATAACTTTCACATAGACCAAATAATATACACTGATTTGGGTTATTTTTACCAAAAAAAAAAGTAGCAGTATAAATTTTGGTTAAAATTTACGAAGAAAAATTACCTATTTGCAAAATTTTATAACAGAAACTAAGAAAAACAAATTTTTTCAACATTTTTGAGCTTTTTTCAGTTGTAGTACAAAAAATAATAACCCCAGTGGTGATTAAATACCACCAAAAGTAATCTTTATTTGTGTGGAAAAAAAAAACGATACAAATTAAGTTTGGGTAATGTGAATGAGTAATTCTCATTCAGCCCTCGTTCACACTGAACACGGCTTTGAAATCGTGCAACCCTATTTGAAGTTGCACGATTTCAAAGCCGCATTTCAGTCCGACTTCGGGGGGCGACTTAAAAGATATCTGTGTGGCTTCATGCACAGATGTCTATTAAAGTCACACCCGAAGTCACCAAAAGTAGTGCAGGAACTACTTTTGGAAATCGGTGCGGTGCCGCAAAGTCGGCATCGCACAGATTGGAGCGTTCCCATTACCGGCAATAACCTGCAATTTGAAATGCGATCTGACTTGTAAAATCGTGCTAATTTGAATGGGGTGGAGCGGGATTAGAACAGCGGTCAGATTTTTATTTTTGCCTGTGCCCCCATTAGGGAGATTCACTCACTCAAATTGTTCTGTTTACCATTATCATTAGAATTAAAATAACTGACAGGGGTTATAACCCTTCCTTACCCTATCCAAATTTTTTTTAAAAAAGTTCTGCCTATAGTTCTACTTTAAAGTGAATATAAAAAGTCTACACACCCTGTTAAAATATCAGGTTTCTGTGATGTAATATGAGACAAAGATAAATCATTTCAGAACTTTTTCCACCTTTAGCCACTTGTCGACCGTATTGTGTGGATATATGGCGGCAAAGTGGCTCTGCCAGCACGCTCTCATGCTTGCCATGCGCTCCGTGAGTGGGGCCGCAGGTCGGGTGGACTCGATGTCCACCGGCAACCCGCGATCGCCCAGTACAGAGGAAGAACATCGGCGGTTCCCCGTTCTGACAGGCGACATGACAGTGATCTACTGATCCCTGTAATCGGAATCACTTAGATCTGTCATGCCCCTGCCAGCCCAGCCCTCATACAGTTAGAACACACATATGGAACACAGTTAACCCCTTGATCGTCCCTTACAGGTTAACCCCTTCCCTGCCAATGACATTTATACAGTAATCAGTGGATATTTTTAGCTCTGATTGCTGTATACATGTCAATGGTCCCAAAAAAGTGTCAAAAGTGTCCGACATATCCGCTGCAATATCGTAGTCCTGATAAAAATCGCAGATCGCCGCCATTACTAGTAAAAATGCCTTAAATTAATTCTCTTAGTTTGTAAACGTGGCAACATTTGTGCAAACCAATCAATATACGCCTATTGCAATTTTTCTTTTTGGATCACAAATATGTGTAAGAATATATTTTGGCCTAAACTGAAGAATTAATTTGTTTTCCTATATATATTTTTTTGGACATGTATTATAGCAAAAAGTAAAAAATATAGTTTTTTTTTTCAAAATTGTCACTCTTTTTTTGTTAATAGCGCAAAAAATAAAAACCGCAGAGGTGATCAAATACCACCAAAAGAAAGCTCTATTTGTGGGAAAAAAGGATGTCAATTTGTTTGGATACAACATCGCATGACCGTGCAATTGTCAGTTAAAGAAACGCAGTGCTGAAACACAAAAAGTGCTCTGGTCAGGAAGGGGGGTAAATCCTTCCTGGGCTGAAGTGGTTAATGTGACCTATAAACTGTACAACTCTTAGGGGTGGAAGTAAAAATAAAAAACTAAAATAATGTGCTTGCATAAGTGTGCACACCCTCTTATAACTGGAGATGTAGCTGTGTTAGGAATTAACCACTTAAGGACCGAGCCTCTATTTGAGACTCAGTGTTTACAAGTTAAAATCATGTTTTTTTGCAACAAAATTACTTAGAACCCCCAAACATTATATATATTTTTTCTAACACCTTAGAGAATAAAATGGTGGTCTTTGCAATACTTTATGTCACACCGTATTTGCGCAGCGGTCTTACAAGCACTTTTTTTTCTTTGGAAAAAAAATCACTTTTTTGAGTTAAAAAATAAGACAACAGTAAAGTTAGCCCATTTTTTCCATATTGTTAAAGATAATGTTATGCTGAGTAAATTGGTACCCAACATGTGATGCTTCAAAATTGCACACGCTCGTGGAATGGTGACGAACTTTGGCGACGTTTAAAACTTTCAGCAGGTTACCAGTTTTTATTTACAGAGTAGGTCTAGTGCTAAAATGATTGCCCTTGCTCTAATGATCATGGCGATAGCTCACATGTGTGGTTTGAACACCATTTTCACATGCGGGCGTGACTTATGTTTGCTTTCGCGTATGCACGCGAGCTCGGCAGGACGGGACACTTTAAAAAAAAAAAAAATTCTTATTTATTTTACTTTTTATTTTTTAATTTTACACTGTCCTTTTAAAAGAAAAAAATTTGATCACTTTTATTCCTATTACAAGAAATGTAAACATTCCTTGTAATAGAAAAAAGAATGCCAGGGCCTCTTAAATATGAGATCTGTGGTCAAAAAGACCTCAGATATCATATTTACACTTAAATGCAATAATAAAAAAAAAGACACTTGGGAAAAAAAAGGCTCCTTTAAGAGCTTTGGGTGGAAGTCACGTTTGACTTTGTTTCCGCCAGTCAATGCTATGGAGCCAAGTGCTACAGAGCATCTTCAGCTCACTCAGCTCACAGGCTCAGAGGAGAGCGGACCCCATCGTCTCCGATGCTACCGGAGGGGGGGCACCTCCCCCGTCCCTGATAAAAGTGATCTTGTGGTGAATCCGCCGCAGAGACCACTTTTATCTGAAACCCGGCCGTCTGGCGTTATGGTAGCTATCTGTAGCTATATCAATGGTATTCAATGGCAAAGTACCGACATATAATGACGGCGGGCGGTCCGGAAGTGGTTAAACAATCACATTCAAACTCACGTTAAATAGGAGTCAGCACACACCTGTCCTCATTTAAAGTGCGTTTGATTAACCCCAAGTAAAGTTCAGCTGTTCTAGTAGGTCTCTTTCCTGACATTTTCTTAGTCACATCCTACAGCAAAAGCCATGGTCCTCAGAGAGCTTCCAAAGCATCAGAGGGATCTCATTGTTAAAAGGTATCAGTAAGGAGAAGGTTACAAAAGAATTTCCAAGGCATTAGATATACCATGGAACACAGTGAAGACAGTCATTGTCAAGTGGAGAAAATAAGGCGCAACAGTGACATTACCAAGAACAGGACGTCCCTCCAAATTTGAATAAAAGACGAGGAGAAAACTGGTCTACAGCGACATTAAAGGAGATGCAGGAATATCTGGCAAGTACTGGCTGTGTGGTACATGTGACAACAATCTCCCGTATTCTTCATATGTCTGGGCTATGGGGTGCAAAAACAAGACTGCACATCACCAAAAGAACACCATACCCACAGTGAAGCATGGTTGTGGCAGCATCATGCTTTGGGGCTGTTTTTCTTAGTTGGTAGAGGGAATTATGAACAGTTCCAAATGCCAGTTGAAATAAGTATGGGGTGGTTATGAATTTCCCTTATCTATTATAACTGGGTATTAATTTGTCTATTCCTATAATTAGTTAGTCTATCAAAGTTCTGATAAAATTAACGGTGAAGGTTAGCTATGAAAATAAACACACTGGTTTAATAAAGCAAGGGTCTCATTTATTATAAAGAAAGTAGAAATGCTAACACAAAAACACTAAAAGTAGACTTCAGAGCAAATAAAATAAAAGCACATATATAATAAATTACGTAAGATTGTCCTCGAGGTGATGTCCTGGCTGAGTTCAAAATGGGCAAGAGACTGTCTCTCTCTCTCTGGCAAACAATTTTAAAGTCCATTCAGACACCACCCACACAAATGCCCAATGCCAGCCTATCTAGGATTCTGACAAATGAAAAACGATAAGAGGCAGTCCTTTTTTCTGTCCGTCCTCTTGGAAGCATGCTGTAGTGACCACTAGGGGCAGAATTTGTCCATGAACCACCACTCTTTGACCCGGGCCAAATCTTCAGTTACAGCTGGCCTTTGATCTTCTGTGACTCAAGCAATCAGTCATCTTAGCAGCAGTTGATTTTTGAAGATTTTTTTTACAGTCACGATAGTTAGGCACTTCAATCTTTATTACACCAGGAGGTTTGAATCCAAGCTTTACTACCCCACCAGGGGGCATGACTCCCAGATGATGGTTCTGATATGCACTGTTCAGTTTCATAGCCTTGAAGGGAAAACCTGCTGAATGGCATTTCAGGCTGGCCCCAAGAGTGCAAGGCCAAGTGTAACCAGATTTCATTTTCAAAAGCATCTTGCATTATGAAAAAAAAAACATGTTGCTCTCCAACACCAGTCAATAATGGCACAAAAAACCTTCAGCTAAACATGAAGAGGAACTTCATCTTTCATCATGGCAATGAACCAAAGTATACATCCAAATCAACAAAGGAATGGCTTCACCAGAAGAAGATGAAAGTTTTGGAATGGCCCAGAAAGAGCCCAGACCTGAATCCAATTGAAAAGCTGTGGGGTGATCTGAAGAGGGCTGTGCACAGGAGATGCCCTCACAATCTGACAGATTTTGAGTGTTTTTGCAAAGAAGAGTGGGCAAATATTGCCAAGTCAAGATGTGCCATGCTAAAAGACATACCCAAAAAGAGTGCTGTAATAAAATCAAAAGGTGATTCAACAAACCACTTGCCGACCGCTAGACGTCCAAAGACGTCCTTGTCTTTAAGTGGTGATATCTGAATGATGCTGGCACCTACATGCATCATTCAGATATCATTTTAATCCACCGGCGATTCTCTGCACCATAACAATGATCATAGCGGAAGTTCAGGCGCTTGATCATTCTTATTGGCAACAGGAGGGGATCCCCCCTCCCGTTGCCCTCCGGTGCTTCTCCCGGGCCTTTGGCAGCCCGGAGAACAGATCCGTCGCCGGCAGAAGTTGAGCATAGAGATGACTGATGACCACATTTTAAAGCATCGCCTATGGAGATTTTTAAGTACCAAAGTTTGGCGCCATTTTAAGAGTGGGCGCAATTTTAAAATGTGACACGTTGGGTATCTATTTACTCGGTGTAACATCCTCTTTCACGATATACCAAAAAATTATGCTAATTATTGCTAACTATGCTAATTATGCTAACTTTACTGTTTTTTTTAATTCATGAAACTTTTTTTTTTCCAAAAAAAAGTGCGCTTGAAAAATTGCTGCGCAAATACAGCGTAACATAAAAAGTTGCAATGACCGCCATTTTATTTCCTAAGATCTCTGATAAAAAATATATATATAATGTTTGGGGGTTCAGAGTAATTTTCTAGCAAAAAATTATGATTTTTACATGTAGGAGAGAAGTGTCAGAATTGGCCTGGTGACGAAGTGGTTAAAAGTGTGCACACTTATGCAACAATATTATTTTAGTTTTTTATTTTTACTTCCCTCCACCTAAAAGATTTTAGTTTGTTTTTAAGCTGAGTTGTACAATTTATAGGTCACATTCAAGGTGGAAAAAGTTCTGAAATGATTTATTTTTGTCTAATTTTTTTACATCACAGAAACCTGACATTTAAACAGGGGTGTGTAGATGTTTTACATCCACTGTATCTCTCAAAGCTCCTGGAGTCCAAGAGTCCTGCATGTTTCTGCTGTTTCGTTCCTCTGGCAAGTTCTCTGAGATGGGAGATAAAAGCAGCAGAAAATTTGTGTTGTGGGAGGTTGCTATAAATAGATTAGCAGAGAACTTGTCTTGTCACAGCACATCTCTGAAAGTATCTTCGTTCTTCTACCTATGTGGAGGGAGGGTCTTTCCTCCAATCAGCTGTCTCCCAGTGTAAGCCAAGACCACACTCCCAGTGCTGAATGAGGAAGTAAAAATTCTAACACCATGTACGCATTCTAAAGAATATAGCAAGCTGAAGACAGAAGATATGCATGTAAAATGTATGTAGGGAGATTTGTTTCACCCCTGTGTATCATCTGAGGCTGTTCATTTTACCCTCAGCTTCTTTATCAAGGCAGTGGTCATCTTGTAGGTGTGTTTGGGGTCGTTATAATGTTGGAATACTGCCTTGCGGCCCAGTCTCCGAAGGGAGGGGATCATGCTCTGCTTCAGTATGTCACAGTACATGTTGGCATTCATGGTTCCCTCAATGAACTGTAGCTCCCCAGTGCTGGCAGCACTTATGCAGCCCCAGACCATGACACTCCCACCCCCATGCTTGACTATAGGCAAGACACACTTGTCTTTGTACTCCTCATCTGGTTACCACCACACACGCTTGACACCATTTGAACCAAATAAGTTTAGCTTGGTCTCCTCAGACCACATGATATGATTCCAGTAATCCATGTCCTTAGTCTACTTGTCTTCAGCAAACTGTTTGCGGGCTTTCTTGTGCATCATCTTTAGAAGAGGCTTCCTTCTGGGACAACAGCCATGCAGACCAATTTGATGCAGTGTGTGGCCTATGGTCTGAGCACTGACAGGCTGACCCCCACACCCCTTCAACCTCTGCAGCAATGCTGGCAGCACTAATACGTCTATTTCCCAAAGACAACCTCTGGATATGATGCTGAGCACAAGTACTCAACTTCTTTGGCCGACCATGGCGAAGCCTGTTCTGAGTGGAACCTGTCCTGTTAAACCTAGGCCGTCTTTATGTAGAGCAGCAACAATTCTTCTTTTCAGATCTTCAGAGAGTTCTTTGCCATGAGGTGCCGTGTTGAACTTACAGTGTCCTGTATGAGAGAGTGAGAGTGATAACACCAAATTTAACACAACTGCTCCTTATTCACACCTGAGACTGTCTAACACTAACGAGTCACATGACACTGGGGAGGGAAAATGGCTAATTGGGCCCAATTTGGGAATTTTCACTTAGGGGTGTACTCACTTTTGTTGCCAGTGGTTTAGAAATGAATGGCTGTATGTTGGGTTATTTTGAGGGAACAGCAAATTTACACTGTTATACAAACTGTGCACTCACTACTTTACATTGTAGTAGTGTCATTTCTTCAGCATTGTCACATAAAAAGATATAATAACATATTTACAAAAATTTGAGGGGTGTACTCACTTTTGTGAGATACTGTATCTTGGTCATCTTTTAAATTTTGGTACCACATTGTCTTTTCTCTAACATTTACTTTAAGTTTTTCCAGTCTGTTATGTACACTGGCTTCTGTTAGCCTCAAGGATACATTCAGTTTTGTGTTACTAACAATACAGTCTTGACTACTATACCCCTATTTTTCCTTTGCAAAAACTGAGGAAAAGAATGCATTTAATACAGTTGCCTTCTCCTTGTCACTGGTAACCCCTTCCCCTGATCATCCTTCATGGGCCCAATATGCTCTGACCTTGCCTTATTACTATTAATATGTTTAAAATATTTTGGGATTTTTTTTTACTCTCCTCTGCTATGATTTATTTTAGCTGTACTGATTGCGCTCTTATATTTCTTACTGCATTCTCTGTAGTGTTGGAATACCAACAATGACTATTCAGCCATTTTTTCTCTTTTATATGGCTTTTTACGCTAAAGTTTAGCCGCTCAGGTTTAACCTTAGCTTTTTTATATTTGTTACCCTTTGGAATGCACTGGCTAATGCCATTATTTAATATATTCTTAAAGCACTCATATTTTTCCTCAGTGTTCACTGATCCCATTTAATATGTAGTATGGAGCACAGTTTAGAAAAGTTTGCTCTTTTGAAATTTAGTGTTCTTGCATTACACTCATGCAATCATAATTGACACATGAAGTTGCCCTGCAAGACATTTAAGAAATGAGGAGCCTTAAATGAGCAAGCAGTTCTTTCTGCCCAGGAAATATCCGGATAATTGAACTTCCCCATGATAAAAATGCTGCCTTGCCTCGCTGCCATTCCTAACCGTGAGAGAAAATTAGTTTCCTCCTCACCCTTCAGGTTAGGGGGGCTGTAGCATACACCCACTATTAATTTCCTATTCTTTTCTTCCCTTTGAAGCTCCAGCCACAAGGATTTCACCTCCTCCCTTGCCCCATTAGCAAAGTTGTCCCTTACATGTAGGAGAGAAGTGTCAGAATTGGCCCAGCTGGGAAGTGGTTTATTTTGTACTCAAGCATATTATTTTCTCTTTCTTTGTCCTGAGGCTGCAATTGGATTCTGACCACCCGTAGCACCTTGGGTTTAGTTGCCCCCTGGGTAGCACCCTTTAACCTTCACTCACTGCCGGCTAAAGCTCCCTCTGATCCCTTCCTCCACCACTTAGTTTAAAATGTCCGACAACCATTGGCCATCTTCTCTCCCAACAGAGCTGCACCCTCCCTATTTAGGTGCAGTCCACCCCTGTTATAAAGCTGGTAACCGACCATCCACTTGTTAATTTCCCAAAACTCCTGATGCCTCTCTGCTGTGGCTCAAGGCACAGGCAGTATTTAAGAGAATACTGCCTTTGAGGTCCCTTTCTTTAACCACTTCAGCTCCGGAAGGATTTGCTCCCTTAATGACCAGGCCATTTTAACTGATAATTGCGCGGTCGTGCGACGCTGTACCTAAACAAAACTGTCCTTTTTTTCCCCACAAATAGAGATTTCTTTTGGTAGTATTTGATCACCTCTGTGTTTTTTTTGTTTTGCACTATAAACAAAAAAAGCACCAATTTTGAAAAAAAAAAAAAATATAAAAAAACAAATTTTTTCCTCAGTTTGGGCCAATATGTATTCGTCTACATATTTTTGGTAAAAAAAAATCGCAATAAGCGTATATTGATTGGTTTGCGCAAAACTTATAGCATCTACAAACTATGGGAATAGATTTATGGCATTTTTAATATTTATTTACTTTTTACTAGTAATGGCAGTGATCTGCGATTTTTGTCAGGACTGCAACATTGCGGCAGACAGATCGGACATTTTTTTACACTCTTTTGGAACCATTGGCATTTATACAGCATTTAGAGCTAAAAATAGCCACTGATTACTGTATAAATGTCACTGGCAGGGAAGGGGTTAACAATTGGGGGCGATCAAGGGGTTAAGTGTTCCCTAGGGAGGTGTGGGGGAGCGCAGTGACTGGGGGTAGAGAGAGAAAGCTGTTCCCGATCACTGGGAACAGCAGATCTCTCTCCACGTCCCTGTCAGAATGGGGATCTGTTTGTTTACATCAACAGATCCCCGTTCTGGCTCTGTGAGGAGCAAACGTGGGTGGCCGGCGGAGATTGTGCCCGCCGGCCATGCGCATCGGCTCCAGAGACCTGCTACAGTCTCTTAAAGCACCACCATACAGCTACGGCAATTTGCGGCTGGTCAGCAAGTGGTTAATATAGCCCCTAAGTCTCTGATTTTTTTTTTTAGGATGCTCTATCTTCCTCTAACTTTGCCATTGGCACCAATATGTACTATGACAGCTGGGTCCTCCCAACAATCTGACTATCCAATATGTGATGTGCTGAACCTAAGCATCTGGTATACAACATACAGTTTGGCGATCATGTTCATTATGGCAGATTTCTCTTTTTGTCCTTATAAAAACTGATTCCCCTACCAGCAGTATCTGTCTATCCTTTCCTGTAACCTTGGCCCCATTCTCATTGGAGGAGTTTTCCCCTGGTAGTGACACTCCTGAACTGATATCCCCAACATCATGCAACCGGATGTATATATTGGGATGTGTCAGCTCAGGACTTGCCTCTCTAATGCTTTTCCCTCTACACAATCTAATTGTCACCCATCTACCCTCTTCTGTTGCCTGCACCTCTGTGTTTTCCCCTACCCCTAAACTGGCCCCTGCCAGCACCTGATGGTTCCAAACTCCCTTTAAGGTGTAAAACAGGCTATTTACATAAGGTTTAATTTTGTTTCTGGAAATGCCTTCATGACTCTTGGAGCCCATTTGACTATTGTGGATGGCTTTCCTTTTTTAAATATGTTAATGGTGCAGTCTAACTGAAAGTATAACTAAACTATCAGAAACCTTTTTTTTTTTGGTTTAAGATAGAGTGGAGAGGAATTAGAGCACCTACCTGGTTTTCATTGCTGTCTTTGCCCCCCGTTAGGAAGAATCATCCTCTCTATTTGTCCTGTTTACCTGCATCAATGAAAGTGAAAGTAAAAGAAATTCCAAAGTTTGGGGTATCCCCAAAGCAGGTGTAGCCATGTGCTCCCTTGAGAGTGGCTTGTAGTTGTGGTTCACCTGATAGCTGACCTCAATCGCACCATATATCGCACATCCGGAGACACTGACCAGACCGGTTATTGTTTTTGTTGTTTTATTTGGGGGAAATAACTTGGATGGGCATAAGAGGTGACTGTGGGATGCCCAAGGAATTATGGTACAAAGATCCCCTATACAAGCCTGAATATGCACACTTCACTGCAGACTCTCCCTTTGCAGACTATTGCTCCTCTCAACTCTCCAGCACTTCACTTGCAGACCATTACTCTTACAACTGTCTCACTACACAGAACTTTCTACTTTACACTTCTTTGCTTCTCTCCAGCTCAGAACTTAGTTTCCAGCCTGAAAGGAAATTTATCAGACTTCTCTATACCTTTCTCTTCACCGCAGTTAGCATGTGGTGAGGCCTACCCTGTTTCAGCAGGACCTCAGAAACACCCGTTACAGGCCAGGGATCACAGGCCCCTGAATGTGCAGCAAAGTACTTTAGTGCTAACCGGGTCTTTGACGTACTACAACTCCCAGCCCATCCTCTTCCAGGTCCCATCGACCTGCTCTTTGGTAATGACTCTCCTTTGCCTTGACTGGCTCCCAAGGCTCCCACAGACTATCCACCATTCCTCACCCAGCCTGCATCAGCACTTACTCCTCCAGTCTCAGGGACCATCACTCACCGCACCGGTGGATACTTTAAAGTCTCTCACTCCTCCTGTAGCACCTTCGTTGTTCTCCTGTTCCTCCCATGCCGCTCCAGGAATCACTCTCCTTCCTGGCTGCACCCGAACACCCAGGCCCCAAGGTCACCCTCCCAGACTGGGGCCAACCTCCCGGGTAGGGGCCTGCACCAGAGCGCCTCTACTACATCTCCAGACTTCCACCCAACACTACTCCCCAGATTGGGCTGACTGAGTATTTAAGCAGGCCTGCCCCCTGCCAACCCTGCTTGGAGATTGGTCAGGGCTCCTTAGAACACTCCAGGTGGCTCCACCCATCTCCCAGCTCACTGACCAGAAACCCTACTCCAGGTTTCTAGAAAGAAGTGGGAGGTTCTGATAACCTCATCTGTTAAGTCCACCCAATCCTCCCTGAGCTTCTCCTCCCAGCCCAGAACAAAACATTCAAGCCTGCACATTACAGTCAGGCCTGACAAAATTTACCTCTCCTAGCCAAAAACCCTGCTAGAAAACGCACCTATACTATGAGGGCGATACACAGGAATAGAGGGGAAATCTTTCAATGGAGACACTAGTTCTGGTGACCCTGGTGACAACCAGAGATTTCTTCACTTTGGAGGGATATCCTCTCACTTCCTGTTTTGACTATGGTACAGAAAGTGAAGGGAAATCTCCACAATAGTACACAAATGTAGAAAAAGAAAAATGACAGGAGTTATAACCCTCCCTTATGCTATTGAAAATTAAAAAGAAATGCCTTTAATTTTACTTTAGGCCTAACTTTTTTTAACATAATTTGTAATGCAAGGGCTAAAACTACTTACCTATCCCAAAGATACTGTTGCTGTAAACTCTCAATGTGAAGGCCATGTAACTAGAAGCCTAGGTATTTTGTCATGTGATCTCTGCCGATGAGAAGGCTCCGCAGCTCTGAACCTTCCATCTGCAGAAATTACATGGCCAACTGCCTAGAATTATAGGCACATGACTTGCACACGAGGGAGTTCAAAACAGGGTTTTCTTCTGGAAAGCTCTGTTTTTTTAAAACCTCTATTATGCTTTATTTAAAGCGCACATTCAGACAAACTTTTTGAAATTCTATGATTGGATATAGTGAGAGAGGATTAGAAGCTGCGTCAGCTTTTATTGCTACCGGTGGCTATGTTAGGGAGATTTCCACTCACTTGTGTAATCTTGTCAACATGATAAAGGTTTTACCAGGCAGGAAATAAAGAAAAACATCCAACAGCAAAAAAAAAAGCATTGCCAAAAGACAGTATGAGAGGAGAAATCTAACCTAATCTAATCTAGTCTCAGATGGAGATGAAAGCTAAACATGGGTTCTAAACCTCTGCATCACTATCTGAAAAAAATATAAAAAAAATACTTTTTGTTTGGCTCTACATTTTAATTATCCCAGCAAGACTGCAAGCACAGATTTATGTTGGCATTTCAGTATTAGTATACTTAAGCGAAAAAATGTATTGAGAACTGCTATTTATCTATTTTTATAACAACAGTTACGTTAGCAAGCGAAAAAATATATTTGGATAGTTTAAACATTAAGAATTTCTATTTAGTCTCCTCATTTACAAATCAAGCCTGATAGTGGATTGGCCAGTAGCTGTCACTGCTCATATGATTTTATGAACAAACACTGTAACTAGTTTTGAAGCCCTGGAAGAATTTACTATGCTACCAGCAATCCCTTGTCAAAATCATCATAGTAACTGACAAACTAGGTAACAAACCAACGACAGATAACACATATGAAGACCCATCTCGCAATATGCCAATAGGTATGTTATGAAGATATCTTTATTACTGACACTGACCTGCATGTGCTGCATATCCCATACATTTGCAGATATGCAATAAATTAGTTGTATGTTAGAATATATATTTCTCCTACGTTCACTGACAGACGCAGCTCTTCTTGACTTTGTGGGGTTTTATGTTCGTCTTACCAGGAGTTAACTAGGCAGGGAAAGAATTCAGCTGGCCCGTATTGTATGGATAACCGTATAACGCTCTACCCAGAAGTATACACAATAGACAGCAACCAAACAATGGATCAAACAGTCAATGATACTACTAAAACTGTTCCCTAACGACCATCGTATCATTTAAGAAGGTCCCGAAGTTTTGATCAATGTCACAAACAAGTATTTTAGTATACTCGTCACTGTCGATGACC
>BLSH010450411.1:128222-139399 GCA_018402905.1 Glandirana rugosa | reverse complement strand
GGGGGGGCTGTGGGGGAATCTAGGATGGAAAGGGACCCAGGGGTGCAAGTAGAGGACAGGCTCAGCAACAGCATGCAATGCCAAACTGTGGCAAGCAAAGCAAACAAAATGTTGGCATGCATCAAGAAAGGGATTAACTCCAGGAACAAATCAATAATTCTCCCACTATACAAGCCTCTGCTGAGGCCACACCTGGAGTATGCCATCCAGTTCTGGGCACCAGTCCTCAGGAAGGATGTCCTGGAAGTGGAAAGGGTTCAGAGAAGGGCAACAAAGCTAATTAAGGGATTGGAGGACCTTAGTTATGAGGAAAGATTACAAGCACTGAACTTGTTCTCTCTGGAGAAGAGACGCTTGAGAGGGGATATGATTTCAATGTACAAATACTGTACTGGTGACCCCACAATAGGGACAAAGCTATTCCATGCAAGGGAGTACACAAAGACACGCGTCCATTCACTAAAACTAGAGGAAAAGAGGTTTAACCTTAAACTGCGTAGAGGGTTCTTTACGGTGAGAGCAGCGAGGATGTGGAATTCTCTTCCACAAACAGTGGTTTCAGCTGGGAGCGTAGATAGTTTCAAAAAACTATTAGATGGGCACCTAAGGGACCACAACATTGAGAGATTCACAATGTAATACTGACATAAAAGCACGCACATAGGTTGGACTTGATGGACCTGTGTCTTTTTTCAACCTCACTAACTGTGTAATTATGTAGCAATGAAGAAAACAAGCATCCAAGAAGGGACATTGATGCGAGTTCATACAAAGTAGTGGGAGGACAAAAACATTCACAAAGCTCACTGGCTCGGGTTAGGCTGTTCACAACACACTAGGCTACCCTTGAGTGGGTACTCCACAAGGTTACCAGAAAAAGGTGTGCACTAATGGAAGGCATTCCAGACCAAAGGATAAAAGAGTCCACATTTATTCATTAGTTTATAGTAAAAACTTCCAATGCATTTTGAGGGGGCAGAAAAAAAAAAACTCTCCCTTCACCAGGGCTTCAGTTAAATCTGTGTAGGGCACCTAATGACTGGATCAGGAGAGTTACTGTCCAGCAGCATCTGTGTTGCAATCAAAAAGTATATACTAATAAATTAATTTGCATTATTTTATCCCTTGGTTTGGTACTCCTTTCATTAGCTGCTTGATAGGGAAATTGCATATGCCTATTCTTTATCAATATTGGCTTCAGAAATAGCTAATAAAGCCTCTAATATCCTGGTTATTCTGGTTACCTTAAATGACTCATCTTATTGGAATGTGATTGAAAACTGACTATATGGACAAACCAGCCCACTCTCTTTCAGGAATGGGCCATTTTCCATAGAAGGTCATATTGCTTGCAGTGGGGGTTGACCATTTCCTACATTCAAGTCCTCTATATAATATACACAGCTTGTATTACTTGTCTCAAATCAGAGCTTGCATTCATGCATGCGTCCGTGGTCACCTGCGCCATGTCATCATGGGAGGGACCCGTGGTGGAAACAGCATCTTAAGTTAAGTATTATCGTTATATTTTCTAATATTATCCGTATCTGTCATTACTTTTAATAAATGTTATACTTCTAAGTATTTGTGTGATTTCTCTTTGCACATATCGAATACAACCCCAAAAGGTGAGAGACATGGCGATGAGGATGAGATTTGATATGAGCAAACTAGAGATACAAATACGATACAGAATTGTGCTAGATTGTTTGTGCTGGGTTTAATGGTGTGTTTTTGTATTGTAAGCCATAATACATTTAAAAAAACGTAAGATATGTGTTTTTTTTTTTTAACAGAAACGTTTTTATTTATCAGTTAAAGCAACATGACAATCAAAATCAAGGCACTTGGTTCAGACAAAAGGTTTAGAGTATAGGTTACATATTGACACAGTTAATTAACAATCTTGACACACAGATACGAGGCTAGTGGAGTAACATGTTTGACACCAAAGTGCACAAGCTGGGGTTTAGGGATCCCACTCCGAGGAGCTTGACCCATCTGTATTCCTGAAAGAGGGGGGGCAGGAGTGGAGATGGGGTGGGGGGAGAAGAAAAGAAAGAAGGGGGGGAGGGAGAGGGAAGGGAGAGTGGCAGATCACAGGTGGGGAAAGCAGAGCAAGGCATAGAGGTAGATTGACTACTGACTATATATATCATCACCACACCATCTTTGTTGATTATGACCCATACTGAACTGTTTAATCAGGTTTCGCTTTTACCCATATTGCCCAAATCTTATCAAATTTTTTGGGGCACCTACGGCTCATGTATGTAAGTTTATAGAGAGGGAGGACTGCGTCCACCATTGATCTCCATTGTGGCACAGTGGGGGGCTCCGCCTGCTTCCACCTGACCAAGATAGCCTTCCTAGCATAAAACACAGTGTAGAAAACAAAAATCTGCTTGTGGACATTAGGGACCGTGACATCACAGATTTCCAACAATAGGATTTTGGGGTCTAGCCCAATAGACAAGTCTCCCAGTTTGTTAATTTGCTCCACCACTCCCCCCCCCCAAAAACTCTTGAATTCGGGGACCACACTACGTGTAGAAAGGTCCCGAGTTCATCCTGACATTTGGGGCATCTGTCTGAATAAGTAGGATAGATTTTGGCTAGTCATTGGGGGGTATAGTATGCTCTATGGATTCATTTTAATTGGATGTATGTGTCTCTGGCTGAAATCATTAGGGGAATAAACTGTTGTATTCCCTCCTCCCAGTCCTCTGAGGTGAGTGAGGGTATGTCTCCCTGCCACAGGTCATAGAGTTGTGTTATTTTACCTGAGTTTATTGTGGAGATCCTCATGTACAAGGAGGAGAGGATGCCCTCCACGTGATTGGAGACCAGAAGGCTCTCCACAGAGTGGGACGTGACCTTGGGGGTGCCGGGGAACTGTGATCGTATTGCATGTTGAAGCTGCAAGTACCTGAAGAGCATCCACGAGGGGAGCCCAAATTTGTCCTTTAAGTCGTTGAAGGTCAGGAGGCGGCTGTGTGGGAGCACATGTTGTATTTTAGTTATGCCAAATCTGGCCCACACCCTGGGGTACGGTATGGATTGGAGGTGGGATAAGGAAGGATTGTTCCAGAGAAGAGCATGTGGCAAGACTGCCCCCGGGTCACTCATCCTTTTTGTCAACTGGGACCAGGCATTGACAGTAGTGCGCATGAGTGTTGTCAGTTGCCCACGGGCTCCCACCCCCCTGAACACTAGATTGCTGAGGGCTGCATACGACCCCAGTATGGCTGCCTCAAGGGTGACTGCTGGGTTACACTTGGTTTGCTCAAACCACCACCGCACCATCACCAGAACTGCTGCCCAGTAGTAGTGGCGGAAGTTGGGTAGTGCCAGGCCTCCCTGAGATAGGGGAAGTTAGAGAGTAGTTTTGGCTATTCTAGGAGGGGTCCCTGCCCAAATAAACGTGTTATTATCTGATCCAGCTTATTAAAAAAGGTGGTAGGGATGGGGACCGGGGTGTTGCGGAATACATATAAAAACTTCGGAAGGAATATCATCTTCAGCAGGTTGATTCTACCAACCAGGGAGAGTGGCAAGGATTTCCACACCTGGCACCTGAGGGTCAGCTGCTGCAGTAATGGGTATACATTGTCCTCTAGGTAGGATCTAGGGGGGTGTTGGATCTCGATTCCCAGATAGCGAAACCGAGACACTCTGACCAATGAGCCCCTCGCAATGGGGGGGGGGGTGAGGACTGGGAGAGGGGGAAAAGCAGAGACGTGTTCCAATTCATTTTAATGCCTGAGAAAACCCCAAATCGGTCCATTATTTGTAGCGCCGATTCAAGGGAGTCTGAGGCACCAAGGAGGTATAGTAGAGCTTCATCTGCATGGAGTGAATTTTTTTCACAGAGGGAGCCCACCGGAAGGCCCAGCACCCGAGGGGACGCCCTGATTAGAATACTCATGGGCTCAATTGCGAGAGCGAAGAGCCCTGGGGAGAGCAGGCATCCCTGTCGCATGCCCCTCTGAAGGGTGAAGGGAGCAGAGAGGATGCCGTTAGTTCTGACTCTAGCTGTGGGGGAGCTATAGAGCAGCTTTATCCATGCGATAAAATTAGGGCCGAAGCCAAATCTTTCCAACACTTGCCACAGGAAGGACCACTCAACCGAGTCAAAGGCTTTCTCCGCATCAAGTGAGGCTATGACCTCGGTGGTGGCCCCATTCCCAATATGATCGATATTGGTGTAGAGGCACCGGATGTTGATATCAGTCCCCTTGCCAGGCATAAAGCTTGATTGGTCTTCGTGAATTAATGATAGTATCACCGAGTTGAGGCGGTTAGCCAGCACCTTGGCGAGCACCTTTGCATCCACATTCAGGAGTGAGATGGGGTGGTAGGACACACACTTCTCAGGGTCCTTCCCTTAGGGACCACAACAACCACTGTCTCTGATATAGACTGGGGGACCGACCCCTCCCTGAGCAGTGACTGAAACAGTGCATGCATGTGGGGGACAATAGTCTCCACATGGGTTTTGTAGAATGCGGATGGTAGTCCATCCGGAACAGGCGTTTTGGCCGTCTGAAGCATAGCAACCACTGACTGCACTTCTTTTAGTGTAAATGGGCTTCTAGTCATTGACGTGCATTATTAGATAGTTGGGGGAAGTCTATGGTGTCGAGAAAGGACCCCAATTCCCCCAAGGTGTAGGACACCCTAGTGGAGTAAAGGCTCTCATAGAACTGCTGGAACTGGGTATTTATCTTGGCAAGGTGTGAGACCAAGGAGCCCTTTTCATCGTTAATTCGTCCGATATTGGTGGTCATCGCTTGTTCCCTAGCTAACCATGCCAGGAGCCTACCTGTTCTCTCTCCAAGCTCAAAGATTCTTTGCGTTTGGGATAGAAGGATTTTCTGGGAGGCGTCGGTACAAGCCACCGCGTGTTCCCTATGCAAGACCTGTAGGTCCCTGTATAACCCACGGTCCTCGCTGCCTACATATTAAATCTCCAGTTGTTTCGCCCTCTCCTCCAACCGAGAGGAATTCCTCCTGGCCTTTTCAATAGCTAACTGATACTGCCCCCCCACATGTGCCTTGAAGGCGTCCCATGTCACCGTAGGGGGTGCCGAATCCCGGTTATTGGTCCAAAAGTCTATAATTTCAGATGTCATAAGGGAAACAATACGTTTGTCAGTAGCCCAGAATCGGGAGAGCCTCCAAAGGCAGGGGCCCGATGCTGAGTCCGTACGTAGCTTGAGCAACACTGGGGCATGATCAGATATACCACAGGGTAGAATGGAAACATCCAGGGTGCTAGCTGCCAGGGGCTCACTAGCATATATTAGATCAATGTGAGATAAGGTGGCGTGAGTACTGGAGTGGCATGTAAATTGTCTTTCCCCCAGATGCTTCCATCTCCACACTTCACCGAGCCCGTAGGTGTCCATCCATCTAGCCAGGGGGGAGTCGACCGATGGGTCTGTGACAAAACAATCCATGCTGGGAATTGGGGGCATGTTAAAATCCCCGGCCAGGAGGAATTGAGCAGACAGATATTGCACCAGGAGTGGCATTATTTTGTGCATGAGCGACATATTTGCCGGGGGGAGGGATGTATATACCTGCAATCACCAGTTCAATTCCCACACAATTTGCATGAATAACAACATACCGCCCCTCAGGGTCCAGGTGGAGATCCAGGAGACTAAACTGTAGGGACCTATGGACCAGGACAATGACCCATCTTGAGTAGGAAGAGAAGGTTGAATGATAATGCAAGCCAACCCAGGGCTTCTTGAGAGCCAGCATCCTGGAGCCCGTCAAGTGGGTCTCCTGTAGGATGCAGATGTGTGGATTGTGCTTTTTCAGGAAGGTAAATACCAAGGAATGCTTGAGCTTAGCATTCAAACCCCGGACGTTCCAGGTGACCACAGTGATGGAGTCCATAGTTTAAGGGGGTCTGAACTCAACCTGTCTCCGGATCTCCACCCACCTGTCTCCGGGCCAATGTCTGCGTCTCATTATAGAGGCCGGATTGAATCCAGCCGACACCCGGGGGAACAGGGCCCGCGCCTGTAGGCACAAGGAGGGACCCAGTAGAACCCGGTGCCCCAATCACACATGTTGCATACATAGAAAACAGTACTGATCTCAAAACATAAACCAACAAAAACATACCCCCCGCGCCCCCCCAAAAACCAGGGTGCACTTTATCCCCAAAACCAAAAATGGTAACTACCCATTGGGTTAGTGAATGATGAAGCACCGGAGGTGATGGCCCAGTCACACACAAGTGGCCATAACAGTTCGTCCATCAGAGAGGCTGCCTTGTTGCAAGAAACAGAAAACAAAGTTATATCAGGATGTGTAGTCCCTACAGATTAGGGTTCTCCCAGAGTTCTGGGGGCACAAAACTTGAACGCATAATGTTGCAAACAAATAGGAAAAGCGTTCTTTAGTGGTCCTGGGGGACAGTAGTCAGTCTGTAGAGGCTTAGAACCTGCTAGTAGGGAGTGTATAGAGTCTCCTATAGAGGTAGTAGGATTTAAGAGCTTACCATTAGGAGCAGGTAGGACCTCCATACCTCTCAGTTTTGCACCCCAGTGGACCGCAGCATAGATATCCGGTATTCAGGGCCAGAGTATATAATCCATGGATGGGGCTCATTCGCAACCATGTCACTGACCTGAGATGTTCGGAGATAGCCTTTCCAACCTAGGAGTATGATTGATTTCAGTTCTTAGGAAGAGTATCCAGCCAGTTGGAGGCGTCCTCTGGAGATGTAAAAAATCTCACCGTCTCCCCATCCTGTACTCTCAGTCTAGCCGGGAAAAGCATATTGTATTTGATCTGCTTGTTTCTCATGTTTAGCTTGACATGGTAAAAAGATCTTCTCATCCTCTGCATCTTCACCGAGTAATCAGGGAAGATCATTTGTTTCGTCGCCTCATACCTCAGAACATCAATCTTCCTGGCTTCCCTCAGCACTAGGTTTCTGTCCCTAAGGTTGAGCAGCTTTAGGATAAAGGAGAAAGGGGTGGGGGCAGGCCTCGCATAGCTGGCATCCTGTGGGCCCTTTTCACCACGAACTGGGCCAAGAAATGCGCCTGAGGGAGCAGCGAGCATAGCAGGTGCTCGGTGAAGGCCGTAGGGTTGTTACCCTCTGCCCCCTCAGGGAAACCCACAATACAAAGGTTGTTCCTTCGGTCCCTATTTTCCACATCCTCTGCTCTGTGTTTAAGGGTTTTCATCTTGGTGTGTAGGGTGCGCAGGGATGCCTCGTGGTCTTGCAGCATGTCCTCCGAGGCTCCCATGCAGTTCTCCACCTCCGTCACTCGGGATCGGAGCTTGTCTGCGTCTTTCCTGATGAGGCCTATATCGAGCAGCAGGGCATCAATCTTCCCCATCAGCGTTGACTTACAGTCAGTGATAGCCTGCATGAGCGCTGTAAAGTTGGACTGCTCGAGGAGCGCAGGAGTCGGGTCCTCCGTCTGCTACACCATGTTGGATGGGAGGGGGAGGTAGGCCGCGACTGCGTCTTCTGATGCGGAAGATTTCCCGGGCTTGCATGGGACAGAGGAGTTCCTCCGCCTGGTTATACTACTCCCGGGAGGCAGAGGTAATGTTTGCAGAGATCCCGAGGGGTCGCTCTGCAGGGATAGGATAAAACACAGCAAGGCTAGGCAGGAGCTCTCTCAATGTGCTGCCGCTCTGGTGGCCATCTTGGACACGCCCCTAAGATATGTGTTTATGTCCACATGTTTTGTCTGTAGTAAACCTGACAATGTTTCCTGAATTAAGATAGATAACGTATGGCTGATTTGTAAAATAAGTTTTGCTACTGATGTTTGAGGGTAAGTTCAAGTAAGTTCAACATTAGAATGGTTAAGTAATGAAACTAAGGGAAAGTTCTGTAAAATGATACAAGAGAAAAGAGAGCCTTTGTATGTTTAAATGAAAAAAGAAAATTTGCAGCAGAGATGGCTGCAGTCTGTACATATCTGTGACTTTCCAGCTCTCCCCTCAACCCTTCCTTAAAGAGGAAGTAAACTTCCTTTACTGCCTTTTACTTGTAGGTAAGCCTATAATAAGGCTTACCTATAGGTAGTGCAAATATCTTCTAAACATGCCGTTTAGGAGATATTTACATTACATGCAGCCAGTGACATCACTGGTGCATACGCTCTGAAGGAATGGCCACTCGTAATGTTCCTTCCTAGCCCTGTGCCATGAACGGCAGCTCCTGTAGGCATGTGCGGGCGTGCATATGCATCCAGTCCTTTGAGTGTACTCATAACCCCGGAAACGGAAGTACGTCATGAGACCCGTGACTTCCGGTTACAGCTTCTCAAGAGGCATAGGTAATGCGGCCGCTTCCGGTTCCACAGGGGTAAATAATCCCTGGTACGAATAACTCCATTATAAAAATGTGGACCAAAGGATCCCCACTAGGACTACCCGAACAAAGTCGGAAAAGACCCGACCTCCGACAGCTAAATACAAAAGAAATAAAAAAATATATAAAATAAACGGCGGCCGTTCCTTCCTGCCGCATCTTGTGGTCATCAAGGGGAACTGTCCACCAGACAGGCTGCTGGCTAAGTCACCTACCGCAATGCTGAACCCACCATACATATGGACCATTTTAAAAACTACAAACATTGGAAAACAGAATCGTACATGATAAGACATCAGGAAAAAAAATATATATAATAAATAGAAAAGTAGATAAAATAAATGAAATACTAGGGATTATTTACCCCCTTGGAACCGGAAGCGGCCGCATTTCCTATGCCCCTTGAGAAGCTGTAACCGGAAATCACGGGTCTCATGGTGTACTTCCGTTTCCGGGGTTATGAGTATACTCAAAGGATGGATGCATAAAAAGGTGACGGGAAGATGCTGTAGCCACACCCCGCTGAGGAAGTTATTACAACGGAATGCATGGAGGTTGCTGTTTGATGTCACCTACATGCCATGCTGAGCTATCTACTTTAGCCTTCCGGGTAGTATCCTGACATGCGATTTTTATCCTGTAACATGTGAGTGCAATATTGGCACATTAAAGCGTTTGTGTCTTTTAATCAGTGAGCACTAAGATCTTTATTTATTTTATTTGTGGGGTTGAATCTGCCATACAGAGACTCTTTATTCTGACATCCTGGACTCCGGTGATTAGCCTGACCCGGGCAAGTGGGTATCTGCGCTTCTGACCACCTGGTAATTCGGGGGTCATTGCCACAAGGCAAGCGAAGCGAGTGGTGTGCTGGTGAAGGGGACACATATTGGTACATTCTTTTCCATTTCCACACGGATTCTCCTTTATTTCAAGACTAGTTCAGAGACTTTTTCATTTGTTTTGAACTCTTTGACTTTAGTTTTTTTGCTATTTGCGCAGCACCTTTTTATGAATTGTGTCATTGGAGATTATGTGGATTGTCTCAATGTGCTAGCAGCATATATTTATTAATGTTCTCTTTCTATTTTTGTGCTGATTGTCCTATCTGAATTTTTCTATTGGTGTAATGTTGTAAATATCGCTTGGTCATATCTTGATAATATATTGGATTTAAGATACTGAACCAGGAAATAAAGAACGAGAGATGCATTATTCTGTGTCCATATGTTGACTTTGGTCTACATTGCTCCCGCAGAGCTCTGTGTTATGTGGATTGTCTCAATGTGCTAGCAGCATATATTTATTAATGTTCTCTTTCTATTTTTGTGCTGATAGATTGTCCTATCTGAATTTTTCTATTGGTGTAATGTTGTAAATATCGCTTGGTCATATCTTGATAATATATTGGATTTAAGATACTGAACCAGGAAATAAAGAACGAGAGATGCATTATTCTGTGTCCATATGTTGACTTTGGTCTACATTGCTCCCGCAGAGCTCTGTGTGTGTGTCTGGGAGTGAGGAACGGAGTGTGCCGGCACAGGTTAGTATAGGAGTAATGTATAGGGAATACATCTTTAATGATAGAAGGTATTATTAACTTGTTGTAAGTCAGGTTGGAGCTTCCTTTCAGTTTTGGTGTCAGAAGTATTTCGGGGTAGGTAGAGGCCACCATTTTTGGTTGCCCTCCTAAAATGGACTCAAAGTGGGTTAAGAGTTAAAAGAAAACCGGATGGCAGCTGCTTAAGTGAATATGTCCTCTCTGGTTGCTCAGAAGAACTGCATGGAAGTCTTGAAATGCATATCCGTAATTTTAGCAGTGTTGTTAGTATTTTTAGTATTTTTGTGGGGTTGGACCTGGCTGTTTGGGGTCCATGCGATAAGCTGTTTTAGTGCATATTGTCGCACTGGATTGCCCTCCCTTCTCGGACAAGAGCCTCTATCACTTTGGTAGCGCTGAGAGAAGCACTGGAGCTTAGAGCCCTTGCAGGCATTGGAGCTTGGAGCGCATGCAGAAACCATGAAGCTTGGAGCTCGTGTGGGACCACATAGAGACATAAGTAAGATAGGGAACTCCCTTCCACACACCCAGACAATTGAGTGGTAAGTGTTTATATATGTACATTTGTGAATAACCTTAAAGTGATAAGGGCTTATTTAATTAATGCAGCTAGTAATTGTTAAGTAGCTTTATTGATACGTTTCTAGGGACTGTCAAGATGCCCAATGTTCCTTGGCAAAGGTTCACCTGCCCAGGGTCTTGCAAATGCCAGTAGGCAGCGTGACAGAGTCTGTATAGCATGTTTTTGAGTGTGACAACTTTAAGTCTCGAGAGAGACGCCTGGCTGGTTGACCACACTAGCCAGTGAGTAGTTGCACTCTCAGAACTACATAGACCTTCTCGTATAATCTGTTATTTTTTTTTTCCTCTCAGGGTGGATTTCTTAGGTAAAGGGAGGGTCTCACATTTATCTGTAGCATCATTTAGGGTGCCAGAAAAACATATATTGTTACAGAAATTACAGAAGAGTCTTCCCTTGCTATATCTTGAGAGGTGACAGACTCAGAATTTTGCTGAAAGGAACAGTGATTAAAGACAAGATAAGAATAGTTGGAAAGACCAATAAGAGAAGTCGTGAAATAGAAAAACGAAAGAGTAAAATCAATTACGAAATTAAGATCAAAAGTGACGTTTTTGGGAAAGGAAGACATTAAAGACATTGTTATATACAAAAAGACCGTGGGATTTACTACGATGTCTATTTACACTCTGGGAGGGAAATGGATTCTTTAGGTGGGACTCTCCTTTTTTTTT
>BLSH010450411.1:57296-73710 GCA_018402905.1 Glandirana rugosa | reverse complement strand
CTTAGACCACATACTTTATGGTTTGTAATGAGATAGCCCATTTTTTCACACTATAAGGCAATGTATACATATTTACCAATTTTTACATGAAATTACTAACATTATTACAAAGTCATTTGCTTTGCTGGATTTTCTTTTCCCCAAGATATGCCTTCTGGATCTGCTTGTGGACCTCCCTTTACCAGCATAATAAGAATTTTGTAACCAGCATACAAAGGATATTGTTCTTTATTGCAAAAATGCATACTACTTCAGTGGCGGGATCTTCACTCTAGAAATCTTAGTATGTGGGTGCAACTGATCAATTCCAACAGCTGAATCTCCTCTAAATCCTAATACATTGTACAGTATGTACTATCAGGGAATATCCCATTTCCTCCTGGGGGATCAGGAAGGAATTTTTTCCCCCACTGCAGTGAATTGGAACATGCTTTGAAAATTATTTGTTCCTATAACTCACAGTAGTTGGGTATCAGTCCCTGTAATAGTAGCATTGATCACCCCAAGAAGGGGGGAGAGAGGAGAAGGGGGATAATGGGACTTTGTGATACTGAAACCGTTAGTATGAGTGTACAAAGCTCAAATAAAATTATAACATTTTATTTAGACATTAAAAAGCCCCGGAAATGTATGGGGACAGTGTAGTACATACAAAATTGAGAAAAGATTAAAAGAGAAAGTTGCAGCTTGAAAGGGGACCCCAAGGTGGCTGCTTGATTTCTCAACACAAAAGTCCAAATCAGAAAGACCAAAAAGAACCAGGCCAGTATATGTTGAAATGTAGATTGAGATAGCAGCCACTGCTGGCTGCCCACCAGGAGTCACCCACCGCCACCAAAAAAGGAGAGCTCTCCTTTTTTTTTTTCTTTGGTGGGTGACTCCAGGTGGGCAGCCAGCAGTGACTGCTATCTCCATCTACATTTTAACTTATACTGGCCCGGATCTTTTTGGTGTTTCTGATTTGGACTTTTACATTAAGAAATCAAGCAGACACCTTGGGGTCCCTGTTCAAACTTTATGGTTAGGGTGACAAGACATTCACCAAGTATGCCCTAGGGAAATCTATTAGCATCCCTTGTGCTTTGCATGGACCACTGGAAATACATGTGACATTGCTTCCCCTTTCCTGGAGACTTCCAGCATGCTATGTAATGTTATGTACACTGAATAGATCCTTGAAAATTGACAAGGGAAGCCGTCCCCCTGAGAAAGACCTAATTGTTTGAAATGCGTTGGGGCTCTGTTTTTTTATACGTTCAAAACTGCAATCTACTGTTTTGCAAGATATTTACCTTTGTACATAGCTTCAACTTTCTTTTTTGATCATTTTTTCAATTTTATATGTCCCACACTGTCCCCATACATTTCAGGGGCTTTTTAATGTTGTCTATATAAAATGTTATAATTTTATATGAGCTTTGTATGCTTATACTAATGGTGTCAGTATCACAAAGTCCCATCATCCACCTTCACCTCTCTGCCCCCTTCTTGGGGTGCTCAATGGAACAAACTTTCTTGAGTTTTGTTGCCTTCCTCTGGATCAATTGTGGGTATAGGATTGTGTATATGGTGGTTTTCCATTAGTTTGTATAATTTTTATTGGTTGAACAGAATGGACTTTTTCCAGCCAAACTATACAACTATGTACTAATGTTTGTCTGTAGATTGTATATTTCTCTACCTTGTTCCCATAACACCTGAATCTTGTAACATTGCATATTATGTATTTTTCACTTTTGAACAGGCCATATACACCAGATATATCACAACCACCTCTTGAGTTATTTATTTTTTTCTTTTTTGCTGCTTCCTTCATTGGTTCATATGCAACAAAAATACAACAAATATTACATTAAAAACAGCCTGGGATACATTTCTGGAGAAACCACAACCATGGCTGGGTAATAAAAAAACCCCAAGCTCTGAACAGTACTTTGAACATTAAGGAACAATCAAAAATCTGCTCAGAAAAGGTTGCCTACCAGTTAAGGGTGGCATTAGTCAAAGAAGCCCCCATTAATTTTTATTTAAACTGGCATGTTCTCCAATTGTAAAGCCTTAAATAGAGTGGCCCTATATTCTGGTGACTATGCTTTCACATATTCCAAGTGTAGCTGTTCTATAACAATCTCTGTGGTGAATAACCATCATTTGAAGGGACTGTGAGATTATGCACCGTTTAAATATCTGCTTTATTGTATTTTATCCTGACAAAATTGCACAGCATCTCTGAAGGCCTGCACTTTATACATCTGGATCAAAAAATAAAAAGGGCAAGCCTGCCTCTGACTCCTCCTCGCCAGCCTCCCTGCTGTGGATGAACCCCTGTCTCTTTCAATTCCTTCCTATTCCAGATCCCGTTATATGGGCAACCAAATGGATTAAAACATTAGGGGATATCACTAAAGGGGGTGAGCTATTGTCCTTTGCAGACCTCAAACAGAGATTTAATCTACCTAATCCCTACCTATTTATATACCTACAGCTGCAACATGCTTTTACCTCCCAATTTGGCTCAGCTAAGATGGAAATTAAGCCCTCAAGCTTAGAAAACATATTGCTAGATGAGTCCATGAAAAAATACTTTCTGAGTTATACAAAGACCTTTTCCCTGTCCCTCCTTCCTCAGTGGTCAAGTGCAGAGAGAGATGGGTGGAAGAGGTTCCAGATCTGGGAGGGGAGGATTGGGATGATATGTGGAGTTTCCCTTTCATTTATCTCGTGTCTGTGAGGGATCTGCTAATTTATTTTAAATTCCTACACAGGATATACAATACTCCAGCAAAACTAGCTAGAATCTACCCGGGGGCATCGGCGGAGTGCTGCCGCTGCTCTTACTCCCCAGCCACTTTTGGTCATGTATTTTGGCATTGCTCTGTGGTTAGGGATTACTGCACTGCTATCCTTCACTGTATAGTAGAGGTCACCTGTAGCAATGACGGTGGCAGTCTGCCTGCTTGGGCTGGTGGAGGGCTTGGCGCCTTGCTTAGTCTGTTGTTGTTCTATGCCCGTAAAGCACTCATTATATATTGAAAGAAGTCCATGACACCCTCTATCCCCTACTAGAAGGGACTTGTGAAAAAAATGATACCGCTCTATAAAGCCACATACCTGAGCAGGGGTTGCTCAAAGAAATTAGAAAAAGTTTGGCAGACCTGGTTGGATAGCTCTACCACTGTTGCCTAAGAATTTTCTGGGTCATGATATTTCAGATATGATTGCCTAAGTGGGAGGGGGGTACCTGTAGGTGAATTGCTCTAGAGCCCTCACTCTCATTGCATAAAATGTACTCTTGATCTTCTTTATACTTCTAGTCCTCGTTGTTTGGGGCTTTCTCTCAAGGAGTGATGAGTTGTGATTGTCCATAATATTTTAGGGGAACTGCATTTATGTTTTTGTATATGTTTTCTATGCTATGGGACTGCTAATCTCAATTCCTGAGGGACTCATAACATCCGATGACATGGAGGTTTCTCATGGGATGTTACCTGGAAGAGGGGGGTGGGGTTTTTTTTGTGTTGTACTGAGCCCTGCGTAGCAAAAAAAAAAAAAAAAAAAGTGTTTTCTTGTTACTTGTACATAACTAATAAAAAGACATTTCCAAAAATAAAAATAAAAAGGGTAATTTTCAATGGCTACTCTTATATAAGAAGTCTAAATTATTTTCAAATGATTTTTCGCCCCTTTGACATTTAGCACTACAAGTGCCCCCTGCATTGGTCTCCTGGGTATGTATTTTTATTTCTCTCTCTTTCCCACACCCTCTCTGCATACAGTACATATATAACATTTCTTTGTATGTCAAACTGGTTTTCTTTGTTAAGTATAACATTTATTTCATGCCTTCCTGCTTTTTGACTACCGTTTATTGTGCTTTCAACACCCCTCTCAGACTTATGAACCTGCATCCACCCATTAGACTATTTCTTCATTATTCTGGTCTCTTTTTAGATTTATTATCTACTATTGGTGCATCTCTCTCTCTCTCTCTCTGTATGTCTACCTTTCTCTTCTATATAGGTCTATGTTTGCCTTTTTGACCTTACTCTGTAGCCTTTTTGCTTCTTCATCAGCCATCACAGACACTGGTTCCCCTTTTACTGCTTATTATGTCTATTTGCCCTTTCCTTCTGTCTCTGCTTGCTTAGTCATTCTCTGCCTCATCTCCTTCTCTGTAGGCAGTGCTTAAAAACTAGCTGTATAGAAGTTGCTATAGTAACTACTCTGCTGCCAAGTTCAGATGCTCGGGAAAAGCTTGAAGTGGCATAAACTCCCAGACTGTGCAGCAGAACAATGTTATAAACCAAAGCTGTGCTATAAACATACACAATACAACATGCTGCTAAGATCAGGTGATAAGTATAAAAAGTGACAGAAACTTTCATAGAATCCTATACACAGCTTTTTCTTTCTAACGCTATAACTCTGGTAATACTCTTTCTTGAGTAGCCTAAGTTAGAGGAACAATGGAGATAAAGATTGCAGGTCAAGAAAACTATAATAAAATTCTTACTGCAGCAAGACACCTATTTGTGTCAAAATATACACATGGGTTATAAGATCCAGTTTAAGGCTAGATTCACACTTGTGCGAAGTTAGACATCTCATGTGATTCACACCGCACTGCTGTGCAGGTCATATGCAATGTCTGCGTGATGCGAATTCAGCCATACAGATTGTATAGCTCCCTTTTTTAGCCCAAAGTGATTGATCTGGGATAGTGTTTAAGTGGGGATGCCTAGGATTGCCCCATAAAGGGGTATGGGGGTAGACATGCCGCGGTTTCCGGTATATTGCTCTAGCATTCTGCCATACCCGTACTGTTGTTCTCATAGGAGTGGTCACCTTTGGATGTGCCCGAGGGCCTCTAAATACCAGGTTACTGAGAGCCGCATAGAAGCTCAGTATAGCCGCCTGGGCTGGGAAAACCACCATTGTACCATTACAAGGACGGCCACCCAGTAATACAGTAAAAAGTTTGGGAGTGCCAGACCCCCACCAGATAGTGGGAGGTACAACACACGCTTTGCCACCCTAGGTGCCCACCCAGCCCACACAAACGACCCCACAACTCCCTCTAGTCTCTCAAAGAAAGTTTTAGTTATGTGTGATGGTGGGTTCCGAAAAGAATATAAAAACTTAGGTAGGTAGATTATTTTCAGTAGGTTAATTCTGCCCACCGGTGTTAATGGAAGATTTCACCATACCGCACATTTTTTGATGAGTTGTGCCAGTAAAGGGTTTACGTTTTTTCCCACGTAATCCTCAATACTCCCGCTAACCTTGACCCCCAGGTATGTGAACTCGTCCACCCATTGGAGAGGGGTACCCGTGTCAATGCGAGGGACAGAGGGGTGCAACAGGAACAACACTGATTTGTCCCAGTTTATTCGGATACCCGAAAACCGGCCAAACTGATTGAACTGAGCCAATGCAACCCTAAGGGACCTCCTCCAGCCGCCCCATCACTATACCCCTCACCTCGCAATCCACCCATAGAAGAACCGCGAGAGGCTCCAGCGCCAGGACAAACAGTCTTGGAGACAGGGGGCAGCCTTGTCGTGTCCCCCGCCCCAGGGAGAAGGGACCCAATGGACTACCATTGGTTCAAACGCATGCCCTAGGGGCAGCATATAGCATACGTATCCAATTCAGAAAACGAGAGCTAAACCCAAACCGAGAGAGTACAGTCCAGAGGTAGCCCCGTCAGGGTTCGCCATGGCAATGTGGGTGTACAGCCTCCTGATATTAATATCCGTGCCCCGTCCCGGCATAAACCCCGTCTGGTCTGGGTGGACGAGTTCTGTTATCACCGTGTTTTGTCTATTTGCCAGAATCTTGGACAGCAGTTTTGCGTCCACATTCAGGAGGGAGATGGGACGATATGATAAGCACAGAGAGGGGTCCTTTCCTGGTTTATGGATCACCACAATACATGCTTCCCCCATAGAGTCCAGAAGTCTCCCCGTCTCTATAGACCCAGTAATTACCAAATTAAGTCTAGGGGCCAGGACGTCCACATACAGTTTGTAAAATTCCACCGGGATACCATCAGGCCCACGGGTCTCACCAGGCTGAAGTGCTTTAATGGCTTTTAAAATTTTGTCCACCATAATAGGTGGTAATAGGGGCATATCATTTATTCCAATAGGTCTCAATCAGGACTGGTAAGTCTATGTCCTCTAGATAGGCCGTCAATTCCTCTGAACTATAGTCCACCCTCGAGTCATATAGGTTCTGATAAAACGATACAAAGCATTGGTTAATTTATGCAGGGTCTGAAACAAGGTCATCTGTCAACTCTAGGATATGGGGCATACTAAACCCCCTGCCTGTTCCCTGGACAGCCAGGCCAGCAGTCTCCCAGTCCGCTCCCCCTGCTCAAATATCCTTTGTGACTGACACATGATCCTCTTCTGTGTAAGAGAGGTGCAGATTTGGAGTACCTCCCTAGTTAGGGATTGCAGTTGAATGTAGTGCTGAGAGTTCCTAGTTCTAATATAGTGCCTCCTGAGCACCCGCCTCCGTCTCAGCTCTAGTCAGATCTGCTGCCCTGACTCTGCGGGTCTGAGCAATAATCGTCCGGTACTGTCCCCTTGTGTATGCTTTAAAGGCGTCCCGTACAGTCATAACATCCGTTGAATCTGGGTTAGTGGCCCAGTAGCCTTGTAAATTTCCCCTAAATTGCAACTCCACCGCCTCATTAGATATCCAAAATCTCAACAGCTGCCATAATCGATCCCCAAGGGGAATAGACAGATCCAGTCCAAGAAATAGTGGAGCAATATCGGATATCCCTCTTGGCAAAATCTTTATTTCCCTGACTCTAGGCAGGACATACCCCGCGGACATATGCTAGGTCAATATGGGGAAGGACCTGTAAGTAGCAGAGTGGCAGGTATACTCCTGAGACTGGGGATGTCTCCACCTCCACACATCTATCAGGCCATATGTATCCGCCCAGGTCGCTAGACCAGAGTGTGGGGTACCATCCATCCTCATTATGTCCATCCCAGGGTCAGGAGCCAAATTAAAGTCTCCCACAAGGACCATGTTGTCAGAGGCAGGTGGAGGCAAATACACACCCACAATGATCCATTTCTGGCAGTGGATCTGAGCATGGATAACAACAAATCAACCATCCGGGTCCAAAGTCAGGTCCAGAAGTTTAAAGGGAAGCGATTTGAGCACTAAAATACTGACACTTGTAGCACAATTAGAGTAGGTGGAGTGATAGTGGTGACCAATCCATGTTTTTTTAAGAGCTAGGGTTTTACTACCCACTAGGTGTGTCTCTTGAAGCACACATATGTGCTAGTTCTACCTTTTAATGAATTGTAACACCAAAGATCTCTTTACTGGAGAGTTCATACCCCTAGTGTTCCAAGACAGAATATTAAAAGAGGACATTAATCAATAGTAGGTATATGAGAGAAAGGAGCTACATCTCCATGCCCCTCCAGAGCAGACTGTTGGTCCTGGACAGCACACACCCATAAGCAGTACCTCTGTGGAGTATCTTGTACATTATTAGAAAGGAAAATGTCATGCAATAAAACACATTCGGCAACATAAAGCATAAATCGACCCATATAGGGCAACATTACCCCCCACCTCACCCATCCCCCAAAAACTGAGGAGGGCTTTCAGTCCCAACATTGAAGCAGTACGCAGACTGCAAAGGGGAGCCTATATACAAGAGGCTAACCTGACCCCACTCGACAATCTCTGTGGGGAGGTGTAGTGTGAGCGGACTGGCTTGCTGCTGGTGAGTCCCCCACTGGATCCATTAATTCAGGGGGAAACAACCAAGGTTTAACATCTTCTGAGATAGCTTCACCCTTTATCTTTGAAGTAAACAGATCTTGGATACAAAGGGAGATAGAGCAAAGTCATGTGCTAACACCTCATGGTGGGAGCCAGAGGACACTTGTTAGTCAGGGGCATAAACTTGAAAATTCAGCATAACCAGGTAAGGCACAACAGGTGCAAAACAATTCTCTGGTGTACCGGGTTAATTGTGTCAGACAGCACAAAGATTATCAGTGTGAACAGTTACTGCTGGCAAGTAAATTGAAAGGCAATACAGTAGGTAGGCAATGGAGGAAACTCACACATCCCTGAATCAGCGGTGCGGTGGAAGGGAGTCAAGCCACTGTGAGGCCTCCTGTGGAGATGTAAAAAACCGAGTCATATCTCCATCTTGGACTCTCAGGCATGCTGGAAACATAACGCTACTATATTTGATGTTGCAGGCCCTCATGGCCGCCTTCACCTGATCTAATGACTTCCGCATCTTCTGCGTTTCCACAGGAATCCAGGAAAATTAACAGCCTGCTGTTCTGGAAATTTAGGTCACCGCTCATCCGGGAAGTACTGAGGATCTCATCCCGGTAACGGAAGTTAAGCAGGCGTAGGATGAAAGGGGTGCTCCAGGGGGTCCGGGCTTAGGTGGCACGTGATGTGCCCGCTCCACAGCATAGTGAAGAGAGAAGTGGGTGTCCATCAGTAGGTTCCGGAACAGGTCCTCCGCAAAGTTCACTGGGTGTGCTCCCTCTGCCAGGCCCACAATGCGGAGGTTGTTCCTCCTGTTCCTATTTTCTGCATCCTCAGCCAGGAATTCCAATGCTTATACCTTGGTCTGAAGTGTGCGGATAGCTGCAGTATGTTCAGAGGCCATGTCCTCTGCTTGGCTGAGGCCCACATCCAGCTGCACTGCCTCAATCGTAGCCGTGCGTGTGGATTGGCATGTGGCTATGGCACCATCTCATCAGCCAGCCATGGAGGAGGGGAGTCAGCTGACTCACCGCGGTCCATCTACAATGCCATGTGTGAGCGCCGCTTAGAAAATTTAGGTTGGGCCTCCCTGTGGGTGACCGGGCCCGGCAGCGATTCCTCCACAACCGGCGGGAAGTGCAGCTTTTTCCGCATATCGGCAGGTGCACCCAAAGACCGACGTCTCATCCATGGGGTTTGGAGGTGTATGGCAGGATTTTTTGCTCTCAGAAGCAGGGAAACAGCGGAGGCACAGCGGGCTTCAGTGAAAAAGCACACCCCTAGTGCTGTTGCACTTTGAATGACAATTGGGCAGTCATTCAATTCTGTACCCACATTAGTTTTTTGGCATTTTTTTAGACAGATAGAGCTTTCTTTTGGTGCTATGTAACCACTTCAGCCCCGGAAGGATGTACCCCCTTAATGACCAGAGCATTTCTTACAACTTGGCACAGTGCTGCTTTAACTGGTAATTGCGCTGACATGCAATGCTGTACCCAAACAAAATTTGCATCCTTATTTTTCCCATAAATAGAGCTTTCTTTTGGTGGTATTTGATCACCTCTGTGGTTTTTATTTATTGTGATATAAATGAAAAAAGACTTAACATTTTGAAAAAAACATTATATTTTCAACTTTTTGTTATAAAAAAAATACAATAAACTCAATTTTAGTCATACATTTAGGCTAAAATGTATTCAGCCTCATGTCTCGGGTAAAAAAAAAAAAATTCAATAAGCGTACATTTATTGCTTTGTGCAAAAATGATAGCGTCTACAAACTAGGGTACATTTTCTGGAATTTATGCAGCTTTAAGTTTATGACTGCCTATCTCATTTCTTGAAGTGCTATAATGGAAGGACAGTAAAAAATCCCCCAATGACCCCATTTTGGAAAGTAGACACCCCAAGGTGAGAGGAATGTTGAGCCCATTGAATATTTTTGCAGCCCTGTTCCCCCTTGGGGGTGGCTGGTAGTTGTGGTCCACCTGCTCGCTGCCCTCAATCACACGATTTTCCACACACCCGGAGTCACTGAACAGGCCGGTACTTTGTTTTGTTGTTTTATTTAGGGGATAAACTTGGATAGGGATAGAGATAACTGTAGGATGCCCAAAGATCAAATCACGGGACCGTTTATATACACCGCCTGTATATACACTCCATTTTCCTCCAGCACATACACTTGCTGACCGTTACTCTTCTCCTTCTTCTCTCCTGCACATACACTTGCTGTTACAGGCCTGAAAGGCAATTTATCAGACCTCCCTGACACGTTCTCTTCCACCACAGATAGCACATGGTGAGGCTTGCTCTACTGTTAACTGGGTCTCCAAACCACCCGTTGTGGGCAAGGGCCATGGGCTCTCAGTTGTGAAGCCATGGGCCCTCAGTTGTGTAGCTAAGTACGTTGGTGCTAGCAGGGCACTGGATGAACTATAACTCCCAGCCCATCCTTCTTCCAGGCCCCCTTGGCCTACCTCAGTGACACTCCTTCCCCTTACTGGCTCCTCCGGTCCCCACAGACTGTCCACTGTCTCCTCCCAGCCTTCTCGTTCAGCTCCCAGGGGCTGCCACTCACCGACACCGATGGATCCTTTAAAGAACCTTTAATGTAGCCTCTCTGCTGTTCTCCTGCTCCCTTGTGCTGCTCCAGTAAATGACTCCTCTCCTGGCTGCACCCGAGCCTCGAGGCCTCAAAGTCACCCCTCCCCCAGACTGGGGGCTCCCTCCCGGGTGAGGCCTCCAGAGCACATCTGTTACATTCTCCACTCTTCCACCCGAACTCTCCTCTCTCAGCTGGGCAGATCACAGTATTTAAGGAGGCCTGCCCCCTGCAAATCCAGGTTGGGGATTGGTCAGGGCTCCTTAACATAAATCAGAAAGTGAGACCACTTATTCCATCCCCTTTTCCAGAGCCTTCTGGAAACAAAGGGTGGAGTATCCAAGGGGTGTTCCTTCCTGCAATCTCGATGAGGCAAGTTAAGGCGCATCATTCGTACACTGTGTGCACATTAAAGTCCGTTGGTGTCCATGTAAATTTGGGGGATAAAACAAGCACAGTCCAAACACCAAGGGCTGCTCTCCAGGTGGAAGAAGCTAAATTCAGCCACTAAAGGGAGAAAAAACAAAGCAGGAGGTGCCTCTAAGTGTAAAATGTAGAACAAAGGAAATGTATTAAAAGCTCAGCCAAATGGCTACTCACATAAGAAGGATAAAAGTATGCACATCAATAAAACCAGGAGTTTGTCTCCACTGGTATCTGCAGAAGACATCTTCTCCCACAGGGCAGTTGTTCGTGTGGTCTCGCCGTTGTGTAGTGGCATCTCTAAGCCGGCAAAGAAGAAGCACCAAAGCGAGGCTTTGGAAACCTACAGACCCTACCATGGGGTTTACCCGAACCTTCACAGCACCATCGGACAATCCACTCCGTATGTCTAGACAAGAGGGATTGTCTCAACTCCCAGACACGGATGAAATGATCCTGAAACCTTTCGTAAGTTGGAGACTCTGATGGCTAAGGAGATCCGAGCCTTCTGGGATGTAAGTACACTTACAGACTATATTTCTTTAGAACGCATCCCGAGGGGGCTTAGGATAAAGAAGTTCCCTGCTTTTGATTTGTTTGATGAAGAGCTCAAACAAGAGTGAACCTCAGCACTGTCAGCCTGCTCTTTCAAACTGATGAATATCATAATAACTTCAAAGAAAAAAAGAGCTTGAAAAGCTGCAGTCTGATATGTCTGCGACCCAAAAGGAGCTGTCTGATTAAAAGGAAAGTGATAGGATTCTCAGATGTTGACAATAAACGTAATTTCTGTTTAAATACATTGGAAAAGAATGTAATGACAACTAAACAAGAAGAAATGTCTAGAGACCGATTAGATTATGAAGCTGGTACTGTATATATTTGGAGGAAACCGCAGCGCTTCTTTGGCAGACAACGGAGATCCTCCTCAAAGAAAAGAGTGAGTTTTTCCGATCCTGAAAGTGAACCTGTCAATGACACTCTTGTTATGTCTATATCTGATTCATCCCCGGACACTAATCGGCCGATAAACGCACATCGTAATGTATGTGAGCAGGATTTAAACCCGGACCCCCGTCATTCCACTAGGAAAAAGAAGAAAAAAGGAAGAAAACAAGGAGGGGGGGAGGCGCAAAAAGCAACCAAGGGACACATTATCAACTCCGGGAGCGTCCCCCTCGCTAAGTCTCAGTGTGGTTAATTTGTCTCAATGTTCTTTATCAGCCTCTGATCAATCTCTGTTGTCTAAAGTACTGAACTTCTGCCCAGTGCAGCACTTTCATTTGTTTGCGACTCTGTTAGATGTCAATAGCTTTGCAAGATCACTTACTTTGAAGAAACATTATTTTAATGTTAGTGAAAATGCAATAGAATCAGATGTTAATAATGCTGATACTTTAGTTATGGAATCACCACCTTATCCATCAACTTTTTTAGAAGTCTGTGCCCTAAGCGATCTTATGGATTTAGAAGAAGAATCTGGTTTCTCCCCTGCTCCCCCTAATGTCCCATTCCCTTTGAAATTAGATCGGATTTTTATCCAATAAAATCTAGAGGGACGGATTTGGATCTCTTCCAAAAAGTGATAGAAAGGGATCTCACCAAACTGGCCCGTGAGGTAGCAAAAAAAAACCCTTTCACACAATCTATCACTAGATGAGAAGGTGTCCCTTAGGGATCTCAGTAATGATCCAAATGTGGTTATTAAGAATGTGGACAAGGGGGGCACAGTGGTTGTGCTGGACACAGAAGCCTATAAGCTAAAGGCTGTCAGGCAACTTTCAGATAGCTCCACCTATGTCAGACTTAGGGGGAACCCCACTGAATCGTTTAGAAATGAACTCTCCAATCTCCTCGATAGAGCAGTAAGGGTGGGTATCCTTTCAGTTAAGGAGCGTGATATGTTCATACCCGATTATCCAGTCACTCCGGTTTTCTACCACCTTCCTAAATTGCACAAGGGATTAAATCCATTCACAGGTAGACCGACAGTGGCTGGGATCGGGTCCCTGAACGAAAGGTTTGGCCAGTGGCTGGATCACTTATTACAGCCATTGGTAGCTAAGATCCCAGGGTATCTTAAGGACACCAAACAACTACTTATTAAGTTAGAACACTTTGAATGGGAATGCAGTTACAAATGGTTTTGCTTTGATGTCTCAAGTCTTTATTCTTCCATCCCACATGCACTAGGACTTAGAGCTGTTTCTTTCTTTCTAGACAGATCAGGCCGTTTTTCTCCAGCCCTCCAGAAATGTATCCTTATGAGCCTTGATTACCTTTTGACCCTTAATTTTTTTTATGTTTGTGGGACTACTACCTTCAAAAATGCGGGGCCTCTATGGGAGCCAAGTTCTCCTCCTCCCTAGCCAACCTTTATATGGGGAGGTGGGAGAGGACCCGCATTTTTGGATGTGGTAGCCCCCCTGAAAAGATACCATCCTTTATTTTTGGTATATAGATGATTTGTTGGTTGTGGCAGATGGTGATGTAGATCTGGATGGCTGGCTTGAGTTCCGTAAGGACAATAATCTTAACCTCAAGTTTACAGACAAAGTCAGCTTTGAATCTATAGAGTTTCTAAATGTCCTCCTTTCTAATGAGGGCACCAGAGTAACCAGTTGTTTCTACAGGAAGCCTTCTGCGGGTAACACCCTTTTAAGGGCTGACTCCAACCACCCAAGACATACCATCAGAGGTAGAGCAAAGAGAGGCACCTCTAAGTGTAATATGTAGAAAGATTCATTTATTAGAAACGGTTAAAAACACTCACAGGACGTGAAATATTCACAGGCATGATCGCAGTCCAAAGTAGGGGAGATGATGGGAGAGCCAATCCAGCCAGAAGATGATCGTTTGGCAATGCTGCTGCGGCGTCCTCAGCTGATCACCGCCGTGTGATAGTATCAGCCGGCTTGGGCGGGATGAAAGCGAGGTGTGCAGCGCAAACAGGATGGTCACTGGCTGATGGCGTCATCAAGCGCGACGCGTTTCCTTGGCTGCAGGCTCCGATGGTGTGAGACGCCTGCGCCACTTCTTCAGGCGATGAGAAAGACAATGACTACAAGGACTAGTCTACATCGATATAAGCGAATACGTGTGGGAGGGGTAGGCAAGGAGGGGAGGGGATAGGGAAAGGAGGGGAGGGGATAGGGAAAGGAGGGGAAGGGATAGGGAAAGGAGGGGGGAGGGGGGTGGCCGTGGTACTGGTACATTTAGATTCAAACACGGGAGATGTATTAGATATGTTAGAATAGAAGGAAGTGTTAAAAAGAAATGGCGAAAAATATATAAAAAAGAAGTATATAAGGGAATGTCAAATATATATATCTCTATACATGTATATGCGGTGATAAAAACGGGAATGGATATCAATATACACTAATAAAAATATACACTAATAAAATCCGGGCAATAGACATGGTGTCATACTACTATAAAAGACATTTATATGGGCAATGAGAAAAAAATATAAAATTATGTAAGGTGGCCATATCGAATTACTGCATGTAGAAATGGATGTGGACAGAATAGGTAATATACGTAATATTAAAAATAATAAATATAATAAAGGATATATATAATATGTATATAGGAATATATAAGAATATATAAGAAAATGGATGCGTCTCCACGCTTATCTATGTGTATAAATATGCACATGTACCCATATATATGGACATTCCCAATGTGCATGTATATAACCTGAAGGAGTGAATGCAGTGAAGGGAAAGGGAAAAAAAGGGGGGAGGAAAGGGAGGGGGGGAAGGGGTATAGGAATGAGGGGGGGGGGGAGGGGGAAGAAAAATATATGTATATATATATATATATGTGTGTATGGTACAAATGGGAAGGGAGGGGGAAAAAAGGGGGGAGGGGGGAAGAGAGGGAGGTGGGAAGGGGGGGTATTCATAAAATAGTAGATACTTTAATGCACCCATTAAGGCCTCCAGGTGAAAGGACGTCCAAGGTGTATATCCAGGTGGTCTCCCTGGCGCATAATTTTTTGAAGCGCTCAGCCACCGGGAGAATCCTGGGTATTTGCTCAATCACCCAAACCCTGAGGCCACTAGTGGACCTGTCATGTGCCTCCAAAAAGTGTCTCGGCACACTATGATGGTCCTTACCACCCTCAATGGCTCTCCTATGCTGGCCGAACCGACACCTCAAAGCCTGTGTGGTTCGGCCAACATAGACGAGCCCCCAGGGGCAAGAGAGGCCGTGAACAACAAAATCCGAGGAGCACTTAAAGAAATCCGATAGTGGATAGGTAATACCCTTCACACTAAAGGACTTCTGTCTATGCTGTATGAAGGCACAAGCCTTACGGCACTGATACATACCCCTAATTGGCACCAAGGTAAGTTGGGGTACCTTGGATGGGGCAGTTTTAAGTTTGCTGGGTGCTATCTTACTTTTAAGGTTAGGGGCTCTATGGTAAGTGACCTTTGGCTTGGAGGGGAGGATGTATTTCAGGTGGGGGTCTTGTTGGAGTATCCCCCAATGGTGCATAAAAATAGCTTCCATTCTCCGGTATTTGTTGTGGAACATGGTAATAAACCGGATGGGCTGATGGTGTGAATCAAGTGAATTTTGTTTAGGAGGTTTACCTCCTTGATACGCAACATAAGCCTCATTAATCAGTTTTTCAGGGTACTTTTTATCCCTAAACTTTTTCTTAAGCAGGCTGCTCTCTCTGTCGTAGTCCTCATCAAGGGTACAGTTCTGGCGTATTCTACAGAACTGTCCCTTAGGTATATTGTTGATCCAAGGTGGATCGTGGCAACTGTCGTAGTGAAGAAACGAGTTACCGGCAGTCGGCTTGGTGTGATTTTTGGCTATGATAGTATGATCAAGATGGCCTAGTTCTAAATCAAGAAACACTAACGTGTCGGGGTCAGTAGCATGGGTGAATGAAAGATTATGTGGGTTCTGGTTACAATAATTGATGAATTGGGTCATGAGTTCCCGGTGAACCGTCCGAAATGACCACAATATCATCAATATATCGACCAAAAAAAATTATATTGGCTGAAAACGTATTACTATTGAGAATGTACTGATTCTCCCACAGACCTATGGCCTGGTTGGCATATGAAGGAGCAAAATTTGCTCCCATAGCCGTGCCATGGGTCTGTAGGTAAAAATCACCTTTGAAACTGAAATAGTTATGTGGAAGACAAAATTTCGCTGCTTCAATAATGAAGACAGCCTGTCTAGGATTAATCATGGGGTCAGAGGAAAGGAAGTGGATCATGCCTGTGAATATTTCACGTTCTGTGAGTGTTTTTTTCCACTAAAAATGGATGTCTGGGTACCGTGCCGATACCCTCGTTTAAAACGAGGAAGTATACGGTTGGTCCGGTATCCAGACACCCTCTTAGTCATGTAAGAGTTATCATTATGCAAAAGTCGGTTATATTAAAAAAAACCAGCTATATAACTACTATAACACCAGTAAAGCCTGCCAAGTGGCCCTTGAGTACTGGGTTAAGTAGTTAATAACATTGGTCTTGGGTGTATTAGAAAGTAAGTGGGTACGATGACTGGGGCTGTGCAATCACAAAGAACTAAATCTTGATCCGGTAGAACTAGTATGATAGTATCGGTT
>BLSH010450411.1:34599-49312 GCA_018402905.1 Glandirana rugosa | reverse complement strand
TTACTGTTTTCTTATTTTTTAACTAAAAAAACCTGAATTTATTAAAAAAAAAGCACGCTTGTAAGACCGCTGCGCAAATACGGTGTGACATAAATTTTTTCAATGACCGCCATTTTATTCTCTAGGGTGTTAGGAAAAAAAAATATAATGTTTGGGGGTTCTAAGTAATTTTATAGCAAAAAAAACTGTTTTTAACTGGTAAACACCGAACCCAAAAAACAGGCTTGGTATTGAAGTGGTTAATGACATCTTCAAGGACTTCCTGGACTTATTTGTTGTCGTTTACTTGGACGACATCTTGATTATTTCTGTGTCATTGGAAGTGTATCGTGGACATATATAGAGTGTGCTGTGTCTGCTCCGGGAGCATGGACTCTATGCCAAGGCCAAGAAATGTGACTTTGAGCGACAAAGTATCCAGTTCCTGGGTTAGATCATCACTACCAATGGAATCACGATGGATCCCCAGAAGGTCACAGCGATATTGGATTGGCCGGCTCCTACAGACAGAAAGAAAGGAATACAACGCTTTGTGGGCTTCGCCAATTTCTATTGCAAATTCATTAAGAACTTTTCGGCCATTATTCACACTATCACGCAGTTGACCAAGCAGGGTGTTCGTTTTTGCTGGACTGAGGAAGCACATGTTGCCTTTAAAACGTTACAAAATCTATTTACAGTCGCTCCTGTTCTTAGCCATCCTGACTCTGCCTTACCCTACATTGTTGAAGTAGACGCCTCTGAAAGCGCCATCGGGGGCCATTCTGTCTCAATGCCAAGGCCTCAAGGAGGCAACGCACCCAATGGAGCTTTTCTCACGAAAGCTTTCTCCAGCTGAGAGGAATTATGATGTAGGGGATTGGGAGTTGTTAGTGATCAAAGCTGCCCTGGAAGAATGGAGATATTTGTTGGAGGGAGCAACACACCCGATCTTGATCTACACGGATCACAAAAATTTGGAATATCTGAGAGCTGCAAAACGTTTAGTGGGCTTGGCGCTGCCAAAAATCCTGTGCAAGATAAATTGGCTCAGAAAAGCTGAATCCCAAACTAATAACTAATGAAATCATTCAAATACATATAGTGAACCAAACACTAAAAACCTCTGTCAGCTGGGTGAGCTGATTCTATATGTGATGTAATTAATATGTGTACAAAGTGACTACAGGTGAAAATGACAGGTAAACGAAATATTTTGTTAATAAATACTATTCAATAAAAATTAATTATTAAATACGTGGTGCAAAGGTGTTAATAAATAAATAGATATCAGAGTGCTATGTGCAAAGGTAAATGCAAAGGAAAAGTGCAGCAGTGCAAATAATCATCAAACAAAACAGAAATGTATCTGCTGAAAAGGTGTTTGCTTATCAAAAGTGCTTCATGCGATCATATATAACCAGCAGTATAGTGCGGGGTGGTGGGGACCAGAGCAGAAACTTAGCAGTGTAATATATGTAATGTATGTAATTACAGAAATATAAAAAAATATAGAAGTAGGACTTTATATATAAATATAAACATAAAATTAGAGATAAACTAAAAAATAAAAATTATAAATTCTGATTAAAATCCGGGCCATATAGAAGCATGTAATTGGAGCCGAGGCAAGTTAAAAGGGGGGAGGGGAGAGGGACTATTTTAGTCATGTAAAATAAACTAAGAGTGAAATTAAAAATTTTTAAAATTATGATTACAGACAAAGTTTGGAATTAAGATTATATCCCTCCTCTTTCCTTCCTTTAAAGTATTAACAAAAATATGAAATAAATAAATAGCCCCTTATTTGTGATTGATGGATTGATATGAACAATCCAATATGCTTCCCGAATAGAAATAGGGCCTTTGATAGGTACTCCTTCTTATATATAATTAATTAATAATTAAACCTGGGGGATTTTCCAAATTCCCCTTTGTAAAACCCCCCTTTTTCTCAATTTCAAAATCATAATTTTAAAAAAATTAAATTTCACTCTTAGTTTATTTTACATGACTAAAATAGTCCCTCTCCCCCTCCCCCCTTTTAACTTGCCTCGGCTCCAATTACATGCTTCTATATGGCCCGGATTTTAATCAGAATTTATCATTTTTATTTTTTAGTTTATCTCTAATTTTATGTTTATATTTATATATAAAGTCCTACTTCTATATTTTTTATATTTCTGTAATTACATATATTTATAGACATAAGGTATATATAAGTAGTGAATTCAGGTTCACCACGTGAGATTTTAAGTCTGTGGTTTTCATTTTAATATGTTAAATGTATTGAATAAAATGCCAATGAATATGTCTTATGAGAAGTATGATGATTGCTGGTATGGCTTCACTCTGGAGCACTAAGATGGCCGCTGGGGTCAGGTGAACAATGAGTAGCTTGGATACATAAGACCGGAGGGTGCGGTTGGCTGGCACCGCCTCTGATGATGTCTTGATGACGAAAGGCGCCAGTCGGAGCCACGCCAACGTCGCTACGCACTTCCGGTCGCAACCCTGGTGGAACGCAAGGAAGTTCCGGCCGCTCAGATCTGACTTCTCTAAACAGTGAGTGGATGCTTGCTTATATTTAACTGCATATCGTCTGCACCTTAACCCTCGGTTATACTATATCCCTTATATATATGAGCATCCCCCCCTGGGTGAGGGGAGACCCACGGACCAGGAGTTGGGAGAATATAACATGTGGGATATATCCCCAGTACTGTCCATACATCTACCAAGGACTGGATTAGTGCGGTGAGTGGGGTGTCTGTTGGAGGGGAGCACTGCTAAGTTTCTGCTCCGGTCCCCACCACCCCGCACTATACTGCTGGTTATATATGATCGCATGAAGCACTTTTGATAAGCAAATACCTTTTCAGCAGATACATTTCTGTTTTGTTTGATGATTATTTGCACTGCTGCACTTTTCCTTTGCATTTACCTTTGCACATAGCACTCTGATATCTATTTATTTATTAACACCTTTGCACCAAGTATTTAATAATTCATTTTTATTGACCAAAAAATTTCATTTACCTTTCATTTTTATCTGTAGTCACTTTGTACACATATTAATTACATCACATATAGAATCAGCTCACCCAGCTGACAGAGGTTTTTAGTGTTTGGTTCACTATATGTATTTGAATGATTTCATTAGTTATTAGTTTGGGATTCAGCTTTTCTGAGCCAATTTATCTTGCACAGGATTTTTGGCAGCGCCAAGCCCACTAAATCATAAATTCAACACACTTAATCTAGGGTCTAGATTATTGTGGGGGCAGCAGCCTGACATACGAATCTTTGATCCAATATTGGGAGCAGCGCCATACCACACAATTTTGGAATTCTCTGCAAAACTTTTAAAGCCCCGTCAAGCCCGTTGGGCACTTTTCTTTTCAAGATTCACATTTCACATTACGTACAGGCCCGGATAAAAGAACACCAAGCCCGACACGTCATCACGCATGTTTGAGGATCCAAGAGACATCCCAGAGCCAGATACCATTCTACCAGCCGGTAACTTCTTGCTGCTGCACACCAGTTTACTAACTCAACTACAGTCTGCCTCTATAGGATTGCATGGTCCCCCTGGAATCACTTTACAAACCAGGGATGGACTCCTAAGGAAGGGCAGACAGATCTTTGTACCCGAAGAGACTCGGACTAAGGTGCTAGAAGTATGCCATGATCATCCCCTGGCAGGTCACTTTGGCATTCGCAAGACCATCGAGCTGGTGCAACGTTCATTCTGGTGGCCTGGCCTGGAAAAGGACTGCCAAGCTTATGTGAATTCATGTACCACCTGTATTTGAAATAAGAGCTCCCGAAGCAAGGCATGGGGATTACTCAGACCTTTGCCCATAAACGACAGACCTTGGAAGAAGATTTCAATGGATTTTATAGTTGAACTTCCACCGTCCAACCAATGCGCCGCCATCTTTGTTATCGTGGACCGTCTGTCAAAGATGGCTCACTTTGTCCCATTGAGGGATATCCTTCAGCCACAGAGACTGCCAGAGTCTTTATCAAAGAAATCGTGAGACTCCATGGTGTGCCTAAGAATATTGTCTCAGATCGTTGTGTTCAGTTCACCTCCAAGTTTTGGAAGGCTTTATGTGGAACTTTGCACATTAAACTCTTCTTTTCATATGCCTACCATCCCCAGACCAATGGGCAAACTGAGCATACCAATCAGACCCTGGAACAGTATATCTGGTGCTTTACCTCTTTTGTTCAGGATGATTGGGTAACATTGCTGCCCTTGGCGGAGTTTGCTTACAACAACTCCAACCACTCGGCCACCCAACAGTCTCCTTTCTTTGCCAACTATGGATTTCACCTCACCTTCCTACCTGACCTTGTTCCCGAACCTTCTGTTCCTAAAGTTCAGGATACCTTGGGCTTCTTCTCCCGCAATAACTTACTGTTACAAGAAACTATTGCAAAGGCTTAGGAGGACAGCAAGAGGTCATTTGACAGGAGAAGAAGAGGGGAACTGATTCTGCAACCAGGAGACCAGGTTTGGTTGTCTACAGCCAATCTAAGGTTGGCATGTCCCTCAAAGAAGCTGGCTCCTAGATTCATTAGCCCCTTCCCGGTAAGGAGGAAAATCAATGACGTATCTTTCTAATTATCCTTGCCAGAGTCCTTCAAGATCCATCCAATGTTCCATGTGTCCCTGTTGAAACCTACGGTGCCCGACCCATTTCCTGATCGCTGCTCTAATCCCCCGGCACCTATTACCATTGATGGGGATGAGGAATTTGAGGTGTAAGCTATTTTGGACTGCAGAAGAAGAAGGGGCCAGACACAATACCTGATCAAGTGGAAGGGCCACGGTCCGGAAGAAAATTCCTGGGAGCCTGCACAAAATGTACATGCTTTAGACCTGATCCATGCCTTCTTTCGCAGGAACCCACAAAAGAAGAGACGAATGGGCACCCGGAGGGTGCCCGTAGGGAGGGGGCAATGTCACGAAGCCCACGGGACAATCCGTTCATCCCGGCGCATGCGCACTTGCGCACCAATGCGCACGCGTGCATCAATGCGCGCGGTGGTTACCAATGTTGGCGCCAGAAAAACTATTTGCACATTGCACATTGCTGTTTGGTCTGCAGCTTCTGCGTTCCTGTTAACCTGTGTTCCCGAATCTGATTTCTGTGATCTTGACCCGGATTGTCCTTCACCTTGTCTGATCACTGCCCGCCCTGACCTTGGCCTGCCTTGTGACCTGCCTTTGCCTTCTCCTTCTGCCTGCTGTTGCCCGCTCATTGCTGATCCAGCCTGCCTGACTCTGCTCTGCTGTCCAGCTAGTCTCTTCCAGCATCCTGCTCTGCTGTCCAGCCAGTCTGTTCCAGCATCCTGCTCTGCTGTCCAGCCAGTCTGTTTCAGCATCCTGCTCTGCTGTCCAGCCAGTCTGTTCCAGCATCCTGCTCTGCTGTCCAGCCAGTCTGTTCTAGCATCCTGATCTGCTGTCTAGCCAGTCTGTTCCAGCATCCTGCTCTGCTGTCCAGCCAGTCTGTTCCAGCATCCTGCTCTGCTGTCCAGCCAGTCTGTTCCAGCATCCTGCTTTGCTGTCCAGCCAGTCTGTTTCAGCATCCTGCTCCGCTGTCGAGCCGGGTTGATCCAGTTTCCTGCTCCGCTGTTCCCGGGACTGAGCCGGAGTTGTAGGAGAGGTCTCCCTCTACCGTCTGACTCACCTCCCAGGTACATAACAAAGGGGTAATGCATAAAAATGAAAATAAAAAAGAATATGAAAATGAATAAAAAAGTGGATATCCCTATGAATGGAAAGGGACAAACAGGAGAACTCACCTATTGGCATATCGATGTATGCATGAATTCAGATATTATTATCCCTTCTCTTGTTTGTCCCTTTCCATGTTCCATGTAGCCCAATGTTCTGTTATTTCATAGACCATTAATGTATATGTATGATCCAATTAAATCATGAGGGTCCGGTTGCATGGACTACATAAAGATGGCCGCAAGTCAACCCTGCATGCCTGAGGAAAAAGCGCGACTGCTGGTTCATCGCAGTGCTCGCGCAATGAAACGCGTCACACTTTAATGACGTCATCCCGCCTTGACAACTGGAGCTTGTGTCCCAAGCCTCGCTTTGGTGCCTCTTCTTTGCCGGCTTAGAGACGCCACTACACAACGGAGAGACCACACGGACAGCTGCCCTGCGGGCGAAGACGTCTTCTGCAAATACCAGTGGAGACAAACTCCTGGTTTTATTGATGTGCATACTTTTATCCTTCTTATGTGAGTAGCCGTAGCCAATTGGCCAAGCTTTTAATACATTTCCTTTGTTCTACAGTTTACACTTACCTCCTCCTTTGTTTTTTCTTCCTGCAATCTCCAGCCTCCCTGGGCCACTCCCCAGATCAAAACACTCAGGCCTGCACAAATTGTCAGGCCTGACTAAATTTTGCCTCTCCTAACAAAAACCCACTACAGAAAAAGCACCTATCACTACGGGGGCGCTACATTTTCTTTTTTTGTCACAAGTGATTGAAAAATGACAAAAAAAAAATACAATTTACACAAAGTTGTCACTGAAATGATATATTGCTCACACATGCCATGGGTATATGTGAAATTACACCCCAAAATACATTCTGCTGCTTCTCCTGACTATGAGGATACCACATGTATGAGACTTTTTGGCAGCTTAGCCACTTACAGGACTCCGAAAACCAATCACCGCCTTCAGGATTTCTAAGGACGTAAACATTTGATCTCACTCCTCACTACCTATCACAGTTTCAGAGGCCATGAAATGCCAAGATAGCACAAACCCCCCAAATTACCCCATTTTGGAAAGTAGACACCCACAGCTATTTGCTGAGGGGCATGTTGAATCCATGGAATATGTTATATTTTGCCACAAGTTTTGGGAAAATGACAAAATATCTTTTTTTTTTTTTTTTTTACAAAGTTGTCACTAAATGATGCAGTATCTCACAAAAGTGAGTACACGCCTCACATTTTTGTAAATATTTTATTATATCTTCTCATTTGACAACACTGAAAAATTATACTTTGCTACAATGTAAAGTAGCAAGTGTACAGCTTGTATATCGGTGTAAATTTGCTGTCCCCTCAAAATGACTCAACACACAGCCATTAATGTCTAAACCGCTGGCAACAAAAATGAATATGCCCCTAAGTGAAAAAATGTCCCAATTGGCCATTTCCCTCCCCAGTGTCATGTGAGTAGTTAGTGTTACAAGGTCTTAGGGGTGAATGGGGCGCAGTTGTGTTATACTGGTCACTGGAAGTTCAACATGGCCGCTCATGGCAAAAAACTCTCTGAGGATCTGAAAAAAAGAATTGTTGCGCTACATAAAGATGGCCTAGGCTATAAGAAGATTGCCAAGACCCTGAAACTGAGCTGCAGCACGGTGGCCAAGACCATGTTGGGGTTTAACAGGACAGGTTCCACTCAACAGGCCTTGCCATGGTCGACCAAAGAAGTTGAGTGCACGTGCTCAGCGTCATATCCAGAAGTTGTCTTTGGGAAATAGACGTATGAGTGCTGCCAGCATTGCTGCAGAGGTTGAAGGGGTGGAGGGTCAGCCTGTCAATGCTCAGACCATATGCCGCACACTGCATCAAATTGGTCTGCATGGCTGTTGTCCTAGACAGAAGGAGGATGATGCACAAGAAAACCCACAAACAGTTTGCTGAAGGCAAATAGACTAAGGACATAGATTACTGGAACCATGTCCTGTGGTCTGATGAAACCAAGATAAACTTATTTGCTTCAGATGGTGTCAAGCGTGTGTGGCAGCAACCAGGTGATTAGTACAAAGACAAGTGTGTCTGTCAATCATGGTGGTGGGAGTGTTATGGTCTGGGGTTGCATGAGTGCGGCCGACACTGGCAAGCTACAGTACATTGAGGGAACCATGAATGCCAACATGTACAATGACATACTGAAGCAGGGCATGATCCCCTCCCTTCAGAGACTGGGCCGTAGGTGATGTACTGGCCAGGCATGTCTCCAGACCTAAACCCTATTGAGCATGTGTGAGGCATCCTCAAATGGAAGGTGGAGGAGCGCAAGGTCTCTAACATCCACCAGCTCCGTGATGTCATCATGGAGGAGAGGAAGAGGACTCCAGTGGCAGCCTGTGAAGCTCTGGTGAACTCTATGCCCAAGAGGATTAAGGCAGTGCTGGAAAATAATGGTGGTCACACAAAATATTGACACTTCGGGCCATATTAGACATTTTCACTTAGGGGTGTACACACTTTTGCTGCCAGCAGTTTAGACATGAATGGCTGTGTGTTGAGTTATTTTGAGGGGACAGCAAATTTACACTGTTCTACAAGCTGTACACTCACGACTTTACATTGTAGCAAAGTGTAATTTCTTCAGTGTTGTCACATGAAAAGATATAATATAATATTTACAAACATGTGAGGGGTGTACTCACTTTTGTGAGATACTGTATATTGCTCAAACATGCCACGAGTATATGTGAAATGACACCCCAAAATACATTCTGCTACTTCTCCTGAGTACAGGGATACCACATGTGTGAGACTTTTTGGCAGTCTAGCCACGTACAGGACCCCGAAATCCAAGCATCGCCTTCAGGCTTTCTAAGGGCGTAAATATTTGATTTCACTCCTCACTACCTATCACAGTTCCATAGGCCATGGAATGCCCAGATAGCACAAACCCCCCCCCCCCCCAAATGACCCTATTTGCTGAGAGGCATGCTGAGTATTTTGCAGATCTCGCTTTTTGTCACAAAGTTTTGAGGATTGAAAAAAATACATTTTCCTTTTCTTTCTTCATTTTCCAAAACAAATGAGAGCTGCGAAATACTCACCATGCCTATTAGCAAATACCTTGGGGTGTCTACTTTCCAAAATGGGGTCATTTGGGATGGGGGGCGGGGTTGTGCTATGGCCTCCGAAACTGTAATAGGTAGTGAGGAGTAAAATCACCATTTTACGCCCTTAGAAAGTCTGAAGGCAGTGATTGATTTTTGTGGTCCTGTATGCAGCTAGGCACCCAAAAAGTCCCACGCATGTGGTATCCCTGTACTCAGGAGAAGCAGCAGAATGTATTTTCACATATACCCAGGCCATGTGTGAGCAATATATCATTTAGTTATCAAGTTATCCTGAAACTTGTGACAAAATATAAAATATTTCATGAACTTAAAATGCCACTCAGGAAATAGCTTGGGGTGTGTACTTTCCAAAATGGGGTCATTTGGGGGGGGGTTTGAACTGTCCTGGCATTTTATGCCCAACATCACCCATTCTTCTAACCACTTGAAAGTCCTTTCTGACACTTTTTGTTTACATGAAAAAAATGTGTTTTTTTTTGCTAGAAAATTACTTTGTACCCATAAACATTATATATTTTTTTTAAAGCAGAGGCCCTACAGAATAAAATGGTGGGTGTTGCAATTTTTTTTCACGAAGTATTTGCGCAGCGATTTTTCAAATGCAATTTTTTGGGGAAAAAAACACTTTTTTGAATTCTAATGCACAAGAACACACTATACTGCCCAAATGCTTAGTGAAATATGAAAGATGATCTCATACCGAGTACATAGATAACAAACATGACAATCTTTAAAATTAATCACATCAGTGCAGCGGTGACAAACTATATACATTTTTAAAAGCCTTTACAGGTTACCTCTTTAGATTTACAGAGGAGGTCTACTGCTAGAATTATTGCCCTCGATTTGACGTGGTGCAATTGCTGTTTACATACGCCACGAGACTGACATTTGCGTTCACCTTTGCTCGTGTGCATGGGGGGGACAGGGGTGCTTTCATTTTTTTTTTTAATTATTCATTTTGCTTTTTATTTTATTTTTACACTTTAATTTAATTGTAATTTTTTTGTTTTTTTCATCATTTTTATTATTATCACAGGGAATTTAAATGTCCCCTATGATAGCAATATGTAGTGACAAGTACTCTTTTTTGAAAATTTTTGGGTCTATTAGACTCTAGATCTCTCCACAGCCCTTAAAGCATCTGATCACACCAAGATCGGTGTGATAAGATGCTTTCCCAATGGCGCTGTTTATATCCGGCGAAACCGAAGTCATGAAATGCTCGTAGCTTCCGGTTTCTTAGGCCATAGAGATGTTTGGAGCCATTTTGGTCTCGATCAGCTCTATGGTCAGCTGGTTAAACCACCAGCTGCATTCTTGGGTTCCTCGGTGGGACAGGAGAGCCCGAGAAAACTATGGAATGCGGCGGGAGGGTGGGAACATTCCCTCCCACTGCTTGTAAAAGCAGTCTACCGGCTAATTAGCCGCTAGGATTGCTTTTACATGAAAGCCGACCGAACAAAAAGAACAATACCAAGACCTGCTGTCAGAGATCTAGACAAGCTTTGCGATCGCGCACGCTTATGCGCACGCGCGCACGGATTCAAATGAAGATTCCCACAACCGTTCAGAGACGTGCACATGTACGCATGCGCAGGAATGTTGTCAGAACCCAGAATCCGTCATAGCAGGAGGACTTTAGGACCCAGAATCTGTCAGAGCAGGAGGGCCCTAGGACCCAGTAGCTCTGTCAGCACATCACTTGGGCCTTTATAAGGAAGTCAGACCTTGGCTTTAATGCTGTCTGATCTGCAGCTTGTCAGTACCTGTACCTGCTTGCCGTTATCTGCTACCTGATCCGTTACCTGATTGACCTGGCTTGTTTTGACCACCCTGTCTTCTCCTACCCTGACCCGGCTTGTTTTGGATCCTGCTAACCTCTGCCTGCCTGATCTCCGTTGCCGAACCCAGCTTGCCTCTGACCATCCCCCGCATACCGATTCTGCTACTCCATTCATCTGTGATTGACCCGGCTTGCCTGACCATCCTCCTGCCTGCTTCTAAAGTCAGCTGTCTGCTGTCCTGAGCCCTGCATCTAGCTGCTGTGATTGCTGTCTGCTGCTGCTGTTCCTGTTTCCAGCTGTCTGCTGTCCGGTGTTACCAGCTCCACTCCAGCATCCAGTCTCCTGCTGTTTTCGAGAGGCACTCCTACCTCGCTGGACTCACGTGACCACTGTTCCCATTCCAGTGGGCTCTGAGTCAGAGCTGTATGAGAGGTCTCCTCCTACAAGAGACAGGCTCCACTCGCTAAGGTACGTGGTTCATTACAGCTGCAGGCAATATTCTGGTATAACCACTCAAAATCCAGCAACATACCAGTACGTCACTGGTCCTTGTTGGTCCACAATAGATCTGTAGAGATCTTCCATGAAAAACAGCAAATAAAAATCAATGGATGTAAAATCAACTGTTTCCACCTGAATTCCGGGTTGGCCAGTGAATGGGGAAAGTACGGACACTGCAGAAGTGGAAGGCTGCCAATCAGGGCTTGCAAGGGCATCAGGAAGAACACTATGGACCTGTCTTTGTGTCATGTACCTGATGGTAGAGTCTGGCTTATGCAGCGGGCAACCTCTCTTACTATCCTGACTCAGGAGCCCCTGGTAGAGCAGACAGGTGGCTTGGTAGTGCAGGATGTCAAGAGGGTCGGCCTGGGTCACGGTGGGTATGTGAAGGTCCGCTGAAGCACTAGAGCAGACTGAAGAGTAGCGATGCAGGTCGGGTCGGTAACAGGCTGGCAGTGCAGTACAGAAGGAGCAGGCAGGTGGTTGGTCAGGTACAGGCAGGGTTGGCAATGGGCGGTCAGCAGAGGTACACAAGAATCAGGCAAAGACGTGGTCGAGGGCAAGCCGGGGTCAGTGCAGGCAGATAACAAGCAGGACAAGGATAGCCAGGTCACAGATAACAGGAAGCTCACAAGAACGGATCTCAGGGGGTCACAGGCACAGAATGCTGTAGAACGGACAGCTCCGATTGCAGGGTGCTGTCAGCTTAAATGGCCATTTGGGAGCCCATGCTGGCACATATGTGCGCGCAAATGCTATGTGCGCCTGCACACAGGTCTCCCGGTCTTCCTGACACTTTGTCTTCTTGGTGGCTGTGGGACACTTCTTGTGTTAGCCACTGTACCAGCTTGAACTGCACTTATGGGACTCGCCACATCACCAAGTGTTACCGCAGTGCTGGTTTGTCTACGACCAGGATGTACTAGGCTGCTGGTGCTTGCCAGTTCACCAGAAGGATGAAGGAAACTAGTACTGGCTCTCTGCGCCATATGAGAACCCTGCGGTTGTTGCACCTCAACAACAGAAGAACGGGGTTGGGTATGCCTTACCTTAGCAGGGACCACTACTCCGTCGTCAGAGCTATCCGTCAGGGTGCCACTGCTCTCTACTGGTTCGTATACTGAGCCTGACTCTGACAGTGAGGCTTCCCCATCTTGGCCTCTAAATTTATAGATACAACTAGTGTGACTCACAGGTAAAAGAGCACCTGGTTATCAGAGCCTGCTTCAATCGCTACCAAAAAAATTAACTGTTAGTGTTCGCAGGGATCAGGCGTGCCTTTGCTAACACTGCAGTTATGTGTGCTGTGTTTTGTAGTGATGTATTTATCTGGCACTTTGGGTGGGCTGGGCGGAGAGGCTAGACGCAGGTGCTGGCAGGTATTTGGGCTGATCCCGCTAAAGCCACGTTTTTGGGAACACTAATACAGTGATCAGAAAAACATATCTGTACACTATACTAGTGACACTGTGACAGGGGGTGAAAGGGTTAACTGGGGGCAATCAGGGAGTGATCAGGGGGTTAAAACTTTTATTAGGTGATACATGGGGGGTACTCTGATGCTATAAAACACTAATGGTGAAAGTAACCAAGTACCTAGCTAACTAGTGACACTAATACCTGTATATAGAAAATATCTAGTTTCTAGTGACACTGGTGACAGGGGATGTAAGGGTTAACTGGGGGGCGATCAAGGGGTTAAACCTTTATTAGGGGGTTAATGGGAGGTACCCTAAACCTACCTGGGCCTTCCACTAACTACGCTAATGCTATTTAGTGTCACAGGTGACACCAATACAGTAATCAGTGAAAAATATGAAAACTGTATTTGGTGACACAGTGACAGGGAGTGAAAGGGTTAACTGGGGGGGTGATCAAGGGGTTAAAAGTGTGCCTATGGTGTCAGTGTGGTGCTTGGTGTACTCACTGTGATGTCTTCTCCTCTCGAGCTGTAACCGAAAAGGGCTCCACGAGGGGAGATGACATCACTTCCTCTGCCTGTGTTTACGTTACACAGGTAGAGGACAGTCTGACAGTCTGCCATTCGCCAGAACCGATCAGGCCAGAAATCATTAGCCTGGACCTGTAGACTGATTGGTTCTGTAACAAATCCAATCGCCGACAACAGGTACTGGTACAGCGAGCCGCGCAACGCTGCCAACCAGCCGCAGTAAATGTACGTGAGCTGGTCGGCAAGTGGTTAATCACCACTGGGTTTTTTATTTTTTGCTAAAACGAAAAAAAAATAAAAACGGAAAAAGACAGAAAATTTTGAAAAAAAAAATTTTTTTCCTTAGTTTCTGTTAGAAATTTTGTAAAGAAGTGATTTTTCTCCTTCACTGGTGTATGCTGATGAGGCTGCACTAATGTGCACTGATGAGGTGGCACTGATAGGCGGCACTTGTGGGCACTGATAGGTGGTACTGATGGGCATCACCGATGGGCACTGACTGGTTTTTGTAGGCAAAAACGTGCAAACAGATTTGGATGCCATCTGTTTATGTCCCAGCAGTGAGGAGTATTACAAAAACACTCCCCTTATACAGGCCAGATGGTAGGAAGGTGCAGTCAGGGACGAGAGGCTTGGTGACACATCATGTTTGGTGAGTCTATAGCACAGGCATCTGAGTCCAATAGGAAAGCACTGACAGTGTGAGTTAGCAAAAGAAAATACATGTTTGCCACCAATTGATGTGGAAATGTGAGGCCTGTGATTTTTACCTTCAATAATTATCAGCATTAATAAATGGGCATACAATATGGTTTAAAAATATATGTCAGAATACTGCCTGGACATTCTGTGAACATCTGACATCATAAAACAGCTCTGGTATTTTATCTAGAGTTGGTATCTGCAAAGCTCTGCTTATATTGTCCACTATACTACCTGGTGTATAACTGTGAAAAGGCCTGTCCCTTGCCTGGAGGGAATCACTTGGGGGTGGGGGGAAAATGGCCTCTGATAGTGGTAATGTTACCAAACATGTTTTACTTACAGGGGGTTGGGCAGAGAGGGGGTATAAAAGTAAGCCTAGTGGCATTGCTCTGTCTCTGTCCGGCTGACACTCCTACCTACCATGGTCACGTAAGATTCCCTGTATCCATATCTCCATTTTCCTGCTCTTTTCTTTTCCTCTTTCCTTCCTTTGCGTAGTATCCTGTTTTTACATGGATCAACTATTTTTGTTTTTGTAATCCTCATGTTGTATTTTAGCAATAATTTGGATGCTTTTAAGATTGTAATGTTTACCCCTGATTTGGTTATATTTAATTAGTGACTAGCTTCTTTTCTGTAAAAATAAATTAGATCTTTATTTTTCTTTAGCAAAGGTGTCATTGATTATTGATTTTATTCATAACAACTGCAACAGCACTGGTTGCTTCTAGTATCCACAAAAGGTATTAATCCCTTATTTTATTTACCATTAAGCGTATAAGTGTGTTAGGTAAAAATCGCTTTAACAGATGGTGCCCCTTTAGTGAGGAGTTTAGCAATTTGAGGAGTGATTTCCCCGTGGTAGACAATTTCGCTAAAAATGGATTGTGTGAATATGCGAATTACCA
>BLSH010450357.1:226828-238481 GCA_018402905.1 Glandirana rugosa | reverse complement strand
ACTTGATTTTAATTTATTTTCCCTATCCCCATTTATTTGTAGGGCACTTGCCCTAGTTTGAAGATGATTTTAGAACAGTTATATGGCTTCTACCGTTAATTAATACTTTTCAGACACAGTTTGAAGATGATCCACATTCACCTCCATTTTTGCTTTTTTTATGTTTTTATTTTTTTAAAAATATTTACAGTTATTTCCCTGTCCCCATTTTTTTGTAGGGCACTTGCCCTACCCTTACCCCCATTTTACTTCCTTTTGCAGCCCTCTGGGGCTTTCCAGGACTTTCCTACAGCCATTTTTGTGCCTAAAAGTTCGGGTCCCCATTGATTTCAATGGGGTTCGTTGTCCGTGCGATCGTTCGGGTTCCGTCCGGACCCGGACCCGGACTTTGTCCCGAAGTTCGGACGGACCAGCAGAACCCGAACTTCCAGGTGTTCGCTCAACTCTAGTAGTAAGTCTTCTAGGAATAAGAGACCCCATTAATATATAAAGATGGCCATTAGGATTCCAGATATTGAAGGATCAATAACTACGAGCTGGGGAGATGGCTAGGAAATCCCAAGAGGCTCCAGGTGGCAGAGCAAGGGAAGCAGAATAAGGGTTGGAGTGCTCTCACCCATGCTTCTTTGAAGAGCTTGGAGTCACTGGAGGTTTCTTCTTAGAGGGTGTTTTATGCCATTGCAGATCTGTTACTGCAGAGAAAATTGAGATTGTATTGTGCCATCTGGGAAGCTCAACCGGTGGCATGCGCAGATCTTGGAAGAAAGTCGGTAAGTCCTCATGGAATCAGAGAGTAGACGAACGTCCTTCCTTAGAGGCTGTAAGGCAGGCTGGGAAACCCCATCTATAAGTGGCTCCATCCGGACGGAGTGATCCAGCAGGGGCCTAAGAGCCCTACGTCTCTCCAGAGTGTCTTTTGAGAGATCTGGATAGATGTGGAGGATAGCGCCATCAAAAATGATGTCCGAATTGGTTCTGACAGCGTTCATGATGGCATTTTTCTCCTCAAAATAGTGTAGGCGGCAGATGACATCCTGTGGAAGATCTGCAGAGAGATTTTGTGGGCGAAGCGCTCGGTGCACCCGATCGAATCGTAAGGGATCTGTGACCAGTTTCTTCAGGATCGTATTAAGTATACCCCTAATGGTGGGTTTCAGGCCGCAGTCCTTAGTAGCTTCAGGTAGACCATGGATGCGCAGGTTGTTCCTGCAATTCCTGTTTTCCAAATCTTCGAGTTTATAGCGAGCCGATCGGTGGGCGATTGCTAGCTGGGTAACAGTGTCCTGCAGCTCCTTAATTGCTGTGGTGTGAACGTCTTGCCGCGCCTCCGTGCTCTCCACTCTGGTTAGGATATGTGCCATGTCAGTTCATACTGCGGAGATCTCTAATGGATTTCTCTAAGCTGCGAAACATGCCCGCCAGCTCTTTCTTAATCCCGCTTACCAGGGATGAGACTTCTGATCCCGTGGGTGAGCCTGGGTTGTCCATCAGTTCTGAACAGCAAGCTGAGGCCGGGGAGCTGTCCCGCAGTGAGGCCGCGTGTGTGGAGGGAGATCTACTCGACCTCTGGGTTCAGGCTTGGATACTCCTAGTGGCGGGGCTGCTCTTATCGCTCGCGAGGAAGCATTTGATAGAGCCCAATGCGGATAGTTGTGCTGTGGAACCCTTCCTGGTCCTCATCGCTCCTGTTTCGTGCATTCATGGGGTTTTAGAAGGCATTGCCATGGTGTACAGGCCAGTCTTGAAGACGGAGCTCAGCTAGAAGCGTCCGCTCTGCGCCAGGAGACATAGATTGTAAAGTGGCAATAAACTGAGGGTAGGCAGACATTGGTAATGTCATGAATACACAGTGGTGGTAAGCAATATGTTATATTTCTGAAGGTAGATGGATATAGTTATTATAAAATACACTAATACAGTTCTGAAGATTTAACATTTTTATTAAACAGTTGAAAATATTTATAATATTAATATATGAATATTATGTACATCATAATGGAGTTGGAAGTTAAGATATGCAAAAATACAGAATTTATGTATGTCATACAATGTATAAGATAGATGTTTGCAGAACAGTAGTTCAGTTTGTCCCGGTTTTAGTTAAAGTGACACACACAGTTTCCAGATGTTTGCAGAACAGTAGTTCAGTTTGTCCCGGTTTTAATTAAAGTGACACACACAGTTTCCAGATGTTTGCAGAACAGTAGTTCAGTTTGTCCCGGTTTTAGTTAAAGTGACACACACAGTTTACAGATGTTTGCAGAACAGTAGTATGGTTTCTCCCGGTTTTAGTTAAAGTGTTACACACAGTTTCCAGATGTTTGCAGAACAGTGAAACAGTGATATGGGTTCTCCTGGCTTATTTATACTTTTTTGACACAGTTTGAAGATGATTTTAGAACAGTTATATGGCTTCTACCGTTAATACTTTTCAGACCCAGTTTGAAGATGGTCCACATCCACCTCCATTTTTGATTTTTTTATGTTTTTATTTTTTAAAAAATGCTTTTAGTTATTTTCCTGTATCCATTTATTTGTAGGGCACTTGTCCCACCCTTACCTCCATTTCCTTCCTTTTGCAGACCTCTAGGACTTTCCAGGACTTTTTTACAGCCATTTTTGTGCCTAAAAGTTCGGGTCCCCATTGATTTCAATGGGGTTCAGGGTCCGGGACAAAGTTTGGGTTCTGTCCGGACCCGAACACGGACTTTGTCCCGAAGTTCCGCCGAACCAGCAGAACCCGGACTTCCAGAAGTTCGCTCAACTCTACTTAGAACAATTAACTTTGTGATAAGATATTTGACTAAACTGGGTAAATATACAGTGTGCAGCGTTAGGTGAAGTAGATGGATTAGTCATAAAGAGTATCACATCATCTGCAAATTAGATGATATGTGACCTATCATTAACTACAAATCCCGTAAAACCTGGATGCATACATATGGCTTCTGCCAGGGGAAGTATATGTTTGTATGTATATGTTAATAATCCTGCATTGGTGTCAGAGGCCTGTCTACCCACCATAAAGTGGAGTATACGGAGGTAAGGGTGAAACATAGTATATCCTGAAATTATTCATAATACTCGTTTAATAGTCCATAAGGACTGGGCGATTTGCCATTTGGATAGAAATTTAATAGCATTAGCTACTTCTAGGAGGTTGTGTGAAGCATTAACTACTTGCTGACCAGCCACCTTGGTTTGACAATGGCAGGTCAGCTCTCCTGCGCAAATCGCTGTCATATGGCAGCGGTTGCGGGAGCGTGTATTTTGGGCGTGCGCACGCTGCCGGAGGCACGCTCATGCGCTCACTGGTTAGTGTGGGAGCCAATCAGTAGGTGGGGCAGACTCGATGTCCACCGGGCACCTACGATCGCTCCCCCGCAGAGACAGAATGGGCATCTGCCAGTGTAAATAATATTCGTTTAATACTCGTGTAAACGGGCATCTGCCAGTGTAAATAATACTCGTTTAATAGTCCATAAGGACTGGGCGTTTAATAGTCCATAAGAGACAGAATGGGCATCTGCCAGTGTAAATAATACTCGTTTAATACTCGTGTAAACGGGCATCTGCCAGTGTAAATAATACTCGTTTAATAGTCCATAAGGACTGGGCGATTTGCCATTTGGATAGAAATTTAATAGCATTAGCTACTTCTAGGAGGTTGTGTGAAGCATTAACTACTTGCTGACCAGCCACCTTGGTTTGACAATGGCAGGTCAGCTCTCCTGCGCAAATCGCTGTCATATGGCAGCGGTTGCGGGAGCGTGTATTTTGGGCGTGCGCACGCTCATGCGCTCACTGGTTAGTGTGGGAGCCAATCAGTAGGTGGGGCAGACTCGATGTCCACCGGGCACCTACGATCGCTCCCCCGCAGAGACAGAATGGGCATCTGCCAGTGTAAACAAGCAGATCTCCATTCTGACAGGGGAGTTGAGAGAGATTATCTGTTCCCAGTAAATGGGAGCAGCAATCTCTCTCCTGCCCCAGTCATCCCAGCCCCCATACAGTTAGAACACACTGACAGAGAACACATTTAACCCTTTAAGTGTTCCTAGTGTTAACCCCTTCCCTGCCAGTGACATTTATACAGTAATCAGTGGCTATTTATAGCTCTGATCGCTGTATAAATCTCAATGGTCCCAAAAAATTTTTCAAATGTTTCCGATCTGTCCGCCACAATATCGCAGTCCCGCTAAAAATTGCAGATCGCTGCCATTACTAGTAAAAAATAAATAAATAAATAAAAACGCCATAAGTCTATTCCCATAGTTTGTAGATGCTATAACTTTTGCGCAAACCAATAAATATACGCTTATTACGATTTTTTTACCAAAAATACAGTATCTCACAGAAGTGAGTACACCCCTTCACATTTTTTAAATATTTTATTATATCTTTTAATGTGACAACACTGAAGAAATTACACTTTGCTACAATGTAAAGTAGTGGGTGTACAGCTTGTATAACAGTGTAAATTAGCTGTCCCCACAAAATAACTCAACACACAGCCATTGATGTCTAAACCCCTGGCAACAAAAGTGAGTACACCCCTAAGTGAAAATGTCCAAATTGAGCCCAAAGTGTTGCCATTGGAGTCCTCTTCCACTCCTCCATGACGACATCACAGAGCTGGTGGATATTAGAGACCTTGCACTCCTCCACCTTCCATTTGAGGATGCCCCATAGATGCTCAATAGGGTTTAGGTCTGGAGACATGTCAATCACCTTTACCCTCAGCCTCTTTAGCAAGACAGTGGTTATCTGGAAAGTGTGTTTCGGGTTGTTACCATGATGGAATACTGCCCTGTGGCCCAGTCTTCAAAGGGAGGTGGATCCTGTTCTGCTTCAGTATGTCACAGTATACATTGCCATTCATGGTTCCCACAATGAACTGTAGCTCCCCAGTCCCGGCAGCACTCATGCAACCCCAGATGACACTCTCACCACCATGCTTGACTGTAGGCAAGATACACTTGTCTTTGTACTCCTCATCTGGTTCCTGCCACACATGTTTGACACCATCTGAACCAAATAAGTTTATCTTGGTCTCATCAGACCACAGGACATGGTTCCATTAATCCATGTCCTTAGTCTACTTGTCTTCAGCAAACTGTTTGCAGGCTTTTTTTTCCCATAAAGATTTTATTGATTAAAGAAAATAAAGTACAATACAGCATGTTTTGACACAGAATCTGTTAATACAGATCAATTAATACAAACGTCAAAGTATTAGACACTGTGGTCTGTAGGAATATCGACACGCTGTTCAACTAGGGATAATAAGCAGGTATATCCATTACATGGTTATCACATGTAGGTGTCACGTACCTGGTGGAAGAGTCTGGCTTATGCAGTAGGCAACCTCCCTTACCACCCTGACTCGGGAACCCCTGTTAGAGCACACAGGTGGCTCGGGAGCGCAGGATGGCATGAGGGTCGGACTTGGTCACTGGTGTAGATAGGAAGTCCGTTGATGCACTCGTGCACTTGAAGCGTGGTCATACAGGCTGGGCTGTGAAACGGCTGGCGGTGCGGTACAGGAGGAGCAGGCAGGTGGAGGGTCCAAACAGGGTCGTCAACAGGCGGGCAGCAAAGGTACAGAAGGATCAGGCAGGAGAGTGGTCGTAGACAAGCCAGGGGTCGGTGCAGGCAGAAATCAGCAAGGTCAGACAAGCCGGGTCACAGGAACAGAGAATCAGATTACAGGTTGCTCGGGAACACACACAAAACACTGTAGATCAGACAGCACTTGTTGCAGGGTGTGTTCAGTTGAAATAGAGCAGTTTGGCGCCGTTTCCGGGGCATGTGCGCGTGATTACGCATAGGCGCATGCGAATGCGCAAATAGCACTAAAAAGTACAATTTGATGCAGGATTTCTCCTAACATTGCCCCCAACAAGGGGCAGCCTCCGGATGCCCAGCCGGGCCTTCAGTTCTGGGTGGTTCCTCCAAAAGGTCCTGATACGTTCCTTGGCATGGATGTGTTCCTCGGGTTCCCAGGAGTTCTCTTCAGGTCCATACCCCTTCCACTTAATCAAGAACTGTGTCACCCCCCCTCACTCTGCAGTCGATGATTGCCTCGATCTCATCTACCATCCACTATGACTGGTTCCGGTGGGGTCGTTCTCCTCCCTGGAAAGTGGTCCTGGGTTACTGATTTCAACAGGGATACGTGGAACACCGGGTGTACCTGAAGAGGAGTGAGGCTCAGCTCATACGCCACCCTGTTGATTTTCCTCTTGACAGGAAAGGGCCCAATAAACTTTGGTCCCAGCTTCTTTGAGGGGCAGGACAATTTTACATTTTTGGTGGCCCAGCCAAGCTTGGTCGCCCGGCTGCAGGTCCAACTCCCCTTGTCTCCCTCTGTCAAAAGCTTGTTTGTTATATTCCTGCAACCAGGATAATGTCTCCCGTAAGAGTTTGTTATTTTCCACCAGGAAGGCAGCCTTGTCTTGAACCGCGAGCACTGTACTTTTTGGTACCAGGTCAGGCAAGAAGGAGGGATGGTAGCTGAGATTCGACCAGAACGGTGACTGGTTTGTGGCTGAGTGGACCGCGTTGTTATAGGCAAATTCGGCTACCGGCAGCAGAGGGAACCAGTCATCCTGAGAGAACGACGAATAGTACCTGAGATATTGTTCTAAGGTTTGGTTCGTTCTCTCTGTCTGGCCATTGGTCTGGGGATGATAGGCGGAGGAGAATGCCAGTTCAATTCCCAACAGAGAGCAGAGGGCTTTCCAGACCCGGGAAGTAAACTGCACTCACCGGACAGACACGATGTTGGCTGGGATTCCGAGGAGGCGGATGAAGGTTTCTGCCGTTTTGGTAGCAGTGGATGTACCCTTCATGGGGATGCAGTGTGGCATCTTAGTGAGACAGTCTACTACCACAAAGATGGTGGAGAATCCTGCAAACGGGAGCAATTCCACTATGAAGTACATACACAAATGCGACCAGGGGCACTCCGGACAGGCAGTGAGTTTAACAGTCCCCAGGCCTTGGTCCTATCGACTTTGTTGTGAGCACAGGTGGGACAGGCCTTAACGTATTCTCTGCAGTCTTTGTCAACTAGCGGCCACCAAAAGGAGCGTGTACGTAGCTCCGCAGTCTTGCGACCACCAAAATTTCCTGCCAACTTATGGTCATGGCATAGCTCCAAGACTGCCAGACGTTATTCTTCAAGGACAAAGACTCTTGTACCACGCCACCACAACCCATCATGCTGGGTCAGACTGGAGTCCTGAGGGACGGTGGACCTGGCAAGAGACTGTCGGATTTGGGAGAGGAGATCCTCTTGAGTTAACAGGAAGCTCCAGAATGGAAGGATTGTATCTGGTGGAGGAGTCTCTCCTGTCTTGTGAAACATCCTGGATAGGGCATCTGACTTCACATTTTTTGACCCGGGCCTGTATGTAATGTGGAGCTGGAACCGTGAAAAGAAGAGGGCCCAACGGGCTTGACAGGGTTTTAATCTCTTAGCTGTACGCAGGTATTCCAGGTTCTTATGGTCAGTGAACACTAGAACCGAATGTGAAGCTCCCTCCAGCAAATACCTCCATTCCTGCAGAGCGGATTTAATAGCAAGTAGCTCTCTGTCTCCCACGTCATAGTTTCTCTCCAGAGGTGTCAACTTCTGGGAGAAGAAAGCAATAGGGTGAAGAGCAGCTTTAGGCCCCTGTCTCTGAAATAGTACCACTCCCACCGCCGTTTCGGATGCATCATTTTCCAGGATGTAAGGTAGGGTAGGATCTGGATGCTTTAAGACTGGGGCAGAGGTAAAGAGTCTCTTGAGTAGTTGGAATGCTGCCTGGGCTTCGACAGTCCATAAGAAGCGTGTGTTCTGCTTCGTGAGCTGGGTGATGACAGCTGAGAACCCCTTAATAAATTTCCTATAGAAATTGGCGAAGCCAACAAACCATTGAACCGCTTTCATGTCTGTAGGCGCTGGCCACTCTACAATAGCAGAGACCTTCTGGGGATCCATGGTTATGCCAGAAACAGAAAGGATGAAGCCCAGGAAGGAGATACTAGCACATTCAAATGCACACTTTTCAGCCTTAGCATATAGTCCATGCTGGCGAAGCTGGCGAAGCTGGCGAAGCTGGCGAAGCCAGCTCAACACACTTTTAACATGACTACGGTGCTCCTCCAGGGATGAGGAAAATATGAGAATATCGTCCAGATATACCACTATAAACAGGTCAAGAAAGTTTTGGAAAATGTCATTGACAAGGTGTTGAAAGGTAGCTGGGGCATTACACAGCCCGAACGGCATGACCAAATATTCGTAGTGGCCAAATTGGGTTCAGAAGGCGGTCTTCCACTCATCCCCTCTCTGATATGGATGAGGTTGTAGGACCCTCTGAGGTCTAACTTTGAGAAGACTGTAGCCGAATCGAGTCTTTGGAAAAGCTCCGGGACTAAGGGAAAAGGGTAGCGGTTCTTGACCGTGATCTTATTGAGGTCCCGGTAGTCAATGCAGGGTCTTAATGTCTTGTCTTTTTTCTCAAAAAAGAATATCCCGTCACCAGTGGGAGAGGTAGAGGGTCGGATAAATCCCTTTTTCAGATTATTGTCCAAGTACGCCAAGAGGGCTAAAAGAATTTAAACGATTCAGAGCAATCTCCAATCTTAAGAAATATTTTTCTAAACCCCATGCCCTTAACGTGTCCCATATAGTCAATCAATGCAAAGAGAATTTCCCTTTCCAATGGCAAAACGAAGGAATCACTTATCTGTGGATACAACTTCCTAGACACCTAGAAAACCAATATAATAAAAACTATCTACACATACTGCAAACTCTTACCAATCATTTAAAAAAATGGAATAAGCCAATTTTGTCATGGTTCAGCAGAGCGGCCATCCTAAAGATGAATGCCCTGCCACGCCTCCTTTATATTCTACAAGCAGCCCCAGTCCATGTTCCAACCACCTTTTTTCAAAGCTACAAAAGCCTCTGCGCCAGTTTTCTCTGGGGAAACAAAAGACCCAGGATAAGCTACTCCAAACTTTCTCTACTCAAACACAAAGGCAGGATTGGCTTACCAGACATCAAAAACTACCACAGCGCCTGCCAACTCACCAGAATAATAGACTGGAACATATACAGTTACACGCTAAATATAAGGACTAGTTCCCCTTGGAGGCCTCTTTCTCTACACTACTGCTCCAGTCCCTCCCCTAGATACCTCAAAAAAATATTCCGACTGACATCTTACTCCACCCCCTTATTTGCCCAACCCTCAGATGTTTTCAAAAGACATGTAAAGCGACATCGCTGTCTTCAAACCCTGGTCCACTCACCCCCTTTTGCTTGAATCCCGACCTCCCCCCAGGGACACGCAACAAATTTCCAAATGATAATTGGCCACACGAGGAGGCAATAATCCACTACCTCTTCGAACATGGCAAACCCCTAACGTACGACAAACTACCATCCAAAAGTGACAACCCACCCATTTCTCACTGGAACTACAGACTACTGTCACATTATATTTGGGACCTAGATAGGAAGTTTGGGGTCTCCAGATCCCTTTCTCCCTTTGAGAATCTTTGTAATTTGCAAGCACCCCAATGCCACATACTAGCCACGACCGAGTCTTTGGAAAAGCTCCGGGACTAAGGGCAAAGAGTAGCGGTTCTTGACCGTGATCTTATTGAGGTCCTGGTAGTCAATGCAGGGTCTTAAGGTCTTGTCTTTTTTCTCGACAAAGAATATCCCGGCACCGGCAGGAGAGGTAGAGGGTCGGATAAACCCCTTTTTCAGATCATTGTCCAAGTACGCCATGAAGGCTGCAAGCTCCAACTCGGAAAGCGGATATATCCTGCCGAAAGGCACCTCTGCTCATGGTAGCAATTCAATTGGGCAGTCATAGGCTCAGTGTGGCGGCAGCACATCCGCCCCTTCTTACTAAATACATTTAGGAATTCATGGTATTCCGTGGGGACTGCCAGGCGGGTCTCCGCATCAGGTTCAGAGTCCGGGCAAGGTACAGTAAGAGCCAGATCCAGAGGCTGTGGGAAGCAGTGGTGGCGGCAGTAGGAGGATGTGAATTGCACATTGCCAGTGACCCAGTCGGTATGCGGGCAGTGGGCCCAAAGCCAAAGGATCCCAAGGATGACAGGGAAGAGTGGGGACGCGATGGCGTCCAGCCGTAACAGCTCCAAGTGATGCTCTGATGTGCGGGCTGGAATAGGAACAGTCTCGTGAGTCACAGTGCCTGACTTAATGATGGACCAATCAGCCAGGTAGATGGTCATTTGGTGGGCTTTAGGTTTGAGAGGAATCCGGTTCTGAGCAGCAAAATTCAGATCCAGGAAACAACTGCAAGCCCCAGAGTCTATGATTGCCCGGACCGGAATGTCTCCACCAGGCAGTTGCAGAATAACGGAGAGCGCCAAGTGGGTCGTAGAACTGGGCATGGACAGGACTTCCCCCTTGATGGGGTAGGGACCCCTATCCCGCTTGGCTGGGCAGGATCGCACCATGTGCCCGGGAGCCCCACAGTATAGACACAGGTCGTGGGTCACGCGCCTTAGTCGCTCCTCTAAGGTGAGGATCGGGCGGGGGGAGCAGTCTTTCAGAGTTGCGCTCCCATAGGCAGCGATCGATCTGGATGGCAAGGTAAATCAGAGCATCCAAGGTTGGGAGAACATGAGCTAACTAGTTCTTGAGTGGCTCAGACAGGCCCAAACAGAACTGAAAGCAGAGGGCTGCGGAGTTCCAGGCAGTTTCGGTGCTCCAGCGCCGGATTTCGGCCACATAGTCCTCCGCCGTGCGGGGGCCCTGCTGGAGCACATGGAGCGCAGCTTCTGCTGTGGTGGCTCGTCCTCATACAGACACGCCATGGCCCAGAAGTAGGCTTATGCAGTAGGCAACCTCCCTTACTACCCTGACTCGGGAACCCCTGGTAGAGCAGACAGGTGGCTCGGGAGTGCAGGATGGCATGAGGGTCAGACTGGGTCACTCGTGTAGATAGGAAGTCCATTGGTGCACTTGTGCACTTGAAGTGTGATCGTACAGGCCGGGTCATGAAACGGGCTGGCGGTGCAGTACAGGAGGAGCAGGCAGGTGGATGGTCGGATCCAAGCAGGGTCATCAACAGGTGGGCAGCAAAGGTACAGAAGGATCAGGCAGGAGAGTGGTCGTAGACAAGCCAGGGGTCGGTGCAGGCAGAAATCAGCAAGGTCAGACAAGCCGGGCCACAGGAACACTCAAATAGCGCTAAAAAGCCAAATTTGATGCAGGATTTCTCCTAACAGTAGGTAGGGGAGTATGGCAGTAGAGAGGGTCGGAGAGCTGGTTGTCCTAAGTCCTTGGTTGAAGCGTGGGTCGTTTGATACCAGGCTGGTGTTGGACAGGTCAGGGGGCTTTTAGTTATATCATTGGAGTGTGTAGGGTGGGGCTGTATTATAGGTTATGCTTAACCAAGTAATAGGAGGGGGTCTAGGTGTTAGATTCTTCCAGCCTGGTTAGCGCATTAGTGGTAGAGTCAATCCTAGTGTTGTATGGTCAACTTATAGTTGGTATAGAATTCTGTCTGACTACTGATTGATCAAAGTTTAGGAAGGGGTAAGGTGGGGCGGGTGGTGTGTAGTGGGGTGTAGGGAGGGAGATGGGGGTAAGGGAAGGGGAATGGAGGGG
>BLSH010450357.1:203178-213222 GCA_018402905.1 Glandirana rugosa | reverse complement strand
TGCGCACATACTACAAGGGATGACCAGAGACTGCGCACATACTACTAGGGATGACCAAAGACTGCGCATATACTACAGGGGATGACCAGAGACAGCGCACATACTACAGGAGGTGACAAGAAACTGCGCATATCGTACATACTACAGGGGATGACCAGAGACTGCGCACATACTACTGGGGATGACCAGAGACTGTGCACATACTACAGGGGATGACCAGAAACTGTGCACATACTACAGAGGATGACCAGAGACTGCGCACATACTACAGGAGATGATGACCTGAGACTGCACACATACTACAGGGGTTGACCAGGGACTGCGCACATACTACAGGAGATGATGACCAGAGACTGCACACATACTACAGGGGATGATCAGAGACTGCGCACATACTACTGGGGGTGACCTGAGACTGCATATATACTACAGGAGATGACCAGACACTTCCCACATACTACAGGGGATGACCTGAGACTGCGCACATATTACAGGGATGACCAGAGACTGCGCACATACTACTGGTGAAGACCAGAAATTGTGCACATACTACAGGAGATGACCAGAAATTGTGCACATACTACAGGGGATGACTGGAGACTGCACACATACTACAGGAGATGACCAGAGACGGCGCACATACTACTGTGGATGACCAGAGACTTCGCACATAGTACAGGTGATGACCAGAGACTGCGCACATACTACAGGAGATGACCAGAGACTGCACACATACTACTGGGGATGACCAGAGATTGCACACATACTACAGGGGATGACCAGAGACTGCACACATACTACAAGGGATGACCAGAGACTGCGCACATACCACAGGAGATGACCAGAGACTGCGCACATACTACTGGAGATGACCAGAAACTGGGCACATACTACATGGGATGACCAGAGACTGCACACATACTACAGGGGATGACCAGAGACTGCGCACATACTACAGAGGATGACCAGAGACTGTGCACATACTGCAGGGGATGACAAGAGACTGTGCACATACTTAAGGGGATGACCAGAGACTGCGCACATACTACTAGGGATAACCAAAGACTGCGCATATACTACAGGGGATGACCAGAGACTGCTCACATACTACAGGATGTGACAAGAGACTGCGCATACCGTACATACTACAGGGGATGAGCAGAGACTGTGCACATACTACAGGGGATGACCAGAAACTGCGCACATACTGCAGGAGATGGTCAGAGATTGCACACATACTACAGGGGATGACCTGAGACTGCGCACATACTACAGAGGATGACCAGAAACCTTATTAGCAATTCACAGCTTTAGAGCTCCTTCCTGATTGAGTGTGCAGTCTGCAAGGGGCGGTATTGGAGCGTCAGTGGCGCTCCTGGCCCTGCCCCCTCTGCTGGCTGGGGATTACTGAAGCCTCCCTCCAAAGCATAGAGACGGCATAGTGTGGGGTCAGAGAGTCAGTGGAGCTCCCAGCCACGCCCCCTCTCTGCTGGCTGGGAAATACTCGAGCCTCCCTCCATAGCATACAGAGGGCATGGGGCATGGTCAGAGTGTCAGTGGAGCTCCTGCCCCTTCCTCGGGATTACAACACTGCCTCCCATTTCCCTGTGCACTCTGCTGCGCGACCGTCGCAGCCTCAATTTGCAGGTAGCACGGGCTCAAGGGGAGCAGCTGATTTGTGCCCCACAGAAGAGACAGGGCCCAGGGCAGCTGCCCCATTTGCCCCACGGTAAAGGCAGCCCTGTTCTTAGGGTCCTCCTGGTAAATTTGTGAGAGGATACCACCTGGCCATCTATTCAAGTAGTGTGGAAAGGCTGCATGGCTACTTAGCTACTTGAAATGGGGTGACAAGGGAACATAGGGTCTCGTAAGATGTCATGGATTGATGGTTGCTGGTTATCTGGGAGCCTTTCCACAGGACCCCCTCCCCGAGCACGACACAGATGCGGAACAATATAATAATATGGTAAAGAACGAAGAGCAAACATGTGCTTTACTTATAACGTATGTTTCAATGTTTTTATTGATTTTACGAGTTTTGACATTACAGAGAATAATGCTCATATATTTTTCATAGAAGCAATCTTAGTTCAAAGCAACGATCAGTACATAATACATGTTGTTTTTGTCACATGAGCTTGCAGTCTTACACTTATTATCGACTACTTGCGTGCAAATACATTTAGGCGTTCATATATGGTTTAGGCAATAGAGTTGGTGAGAAACTCTTCCTGTGTTGCCTAAAGTGCATCAACTTCAATGGCTAAGTGCCCATAACATTTAACAATCAACTCTTTAACTTTTAACAGTAGAAATAACCATTAATATTGGTTTTCACCAGTAACGATTTCCACCAGTGCCCATAGCTCAAAGTTAGGTGAATGGTGCTCCGTAAGCCACTGCCTAATTGAACTACCGATCCCTCCAGGACACCCCATAGGGAGCAATTTTGTGTCCTGTAAGGATGGTTGTGATGGGTGTGAGAGAATCGCGCCATGCGCTTCATTTATTGTTGGATGGCTATACGAAGCGTTCTACTGATCTTGATTTTACCCAATCTGACCACAATTGCCACGAGTTTTGTGCTGCCTCCAAGTTCCCTTGTTGGTCAAATTGATGGCATCTATCGCTCTTGGGGGGTTTGGGGACTTCCATAGTTTTGTAATAGCTGATCTGGCTGCTAGTAGAATATGTGTTACTACATTTCTGTGTTGATGGTGAATTTGATCTATGTTTAAGTTAAGCAGACCTAAAGACGGTGAGGCTTCAAGGGGGTTGTTCGTTGTTTCCTGAATGATTTGGAATATGTCTTTCCAGTAAGATTGGAGTTTTGGGCAGTTCCACAGTATATGTAGAATGTCTCCCTTTGTTGTGTGACATCTCCAGCACAAGTCGCTGTTTTTGGTATCAAACAATGCAAGTTTGGAAGGTGTAAGGTACCATCTCAGCGATATTTTGTGTGTGAGTTCTCAAAGGGAGGAGCATTGTGTTGCTTTGAATATCGAGTTGAGTGCCTTGTGCCATTGTATTTCTGTGTAGGTTTGACCCAAGTCTTGTTCCCATTGTAGATGTGCCTTAGCTTTGGAAAATTCTTTTTTTCGTTTAATGCTGTTGTAAATTATTGGTATGCCTTTTACTTTAATTGATATGTTGTTAAGATATGACCAAATCTTGGGGGGTATGGTGTATAGTTTAGAGTCAATGGAGTTGAGACAGGCCTTCACTCTGTGGAATGTGAAGAGTTCAGTATGTGGCAACGAGTATTCGTTTTGCAAAGATTCCAACAATTTAGTTTTATTATTGGATTGGAGGCTGTGTATGTGAGCTATCCCTTTAGTTTTCCAGGATTTGAGACCAAGGTCTAAAGTCAGTTGTTCAAGAATTCCTAGTGGAAAGTTGGGTTTGATATTACCCGGGTTTATTTTTACCTTATCAATTCATTTCCTCCATGTGTATGCTGTGGCTTTAATGGGTGGGGGTGCTGATGAGGGTACTTTCCCCCCTAGGGGGATGCATAGTAGCCACTCCTTCAGGTTGTTTTTGGGGATATGTGTAGATTCCATATGGCTCCATATTTTAGTGGGGTGCGGTAGGAACCAATCTTGTATTGGAGCAAGGGTGGCTGCTATATAGTAATCTTCAAAGTCTATAGAGCTAGTGCCTCCTGCTTTTTGTTTTTAATAAGTGTTGCGTGTGCGCATCTTGGTTTTGACCCTTTCCATATGCACTGGTTGAGAATAGTGTGTAGTGCTTTAAAGTATGATTGGGGAATTTGTATCGGGATGGTCCTGAAAAGGTACAACACCTGAGGGAGGTGGAGCATTCTAAATGCTGCTAATCTCCCACTCCAGGACAATTCATGTTTAGTAAGTTTTTGGGAGTCAGATCTGAGTGTCTCTAAGGCTGGCTTAAAGTTGGTGTTAAACAATTTTTTCACTGAGTTAGGTAGCCTGATCCCTAAGTATTTGAGATCATTTTTAGCCCAGGTGAATGGGTGATGTGACTGTAGAAGATTACTGTTGGTGGCATCTATACCCATTTCTAATACGGTGGATTTACTCACGTTCGCTTTATAGTAAGAAACCCTACTATAGAGATCAAGGATCTTCCGTACCTCTGCCAGGGAAGGAGCCGGGTTGGACAACATCAAGATTACATCGTGACTTCCGGTTCCGGCGCCACATGACGAGGGAGTGAGAAGCGGCAGCTCCGGACCACAGCCTTATAAAACCTGCCACAGATCCGCTACGAGCGCCTTCTGCACGGCTCACTACCCCCCTGCTGCATCCCGGGTAAGGCACGGGTGGACAGATTCGTCCTCCATGGCGGAACTCCTGCCAGCACTCCGGCTAGAGCCGATCCCACTGGAGCGGGCGCACACGCGGCCAATATGGCGGACGGCCATTACAATGCCGCGAGCTCACCACCCCCTGCCGCTGCACCTGTCCCTCCCTGGGACGCTTCGGAGGCCCAGCTCTCACGGATTGCTCAAGCGGTGGCTGAGCTCCTCTCTCCCACAATTACAGAGGCAGTTGAGAGGCCTGTTCAGGCCGGCATGGGACACCTCACTAAACAATTGGGAGAACACACCAAGAGGCTGGGGGAGCTAGAGTCCCGCACCTCAGAAATAGAAGATGGACTGCAATCCTCCCATGGCACAGAGCAAAGACTTGTGCAAACCCAACAGTATATTCTAGACAAGCTCGATGACCTCGAGAATCGCACAAGGAGGAACAACCTTAGGTTTATTGGCCTCCCTGAAACGTTTAACAACAACGCATTGGTAGAAATATGTGCCACCCGCATCCCTTCGGCCTTAGGCATCGCAGGACCCTGCACTATTGAAAGGGCGCATCGCTTGGGACCTCCCTCCAATGACCGTCGCTCTCCCCGGCCGGTCATAGCGAGATTTCTGAATTATGCGGACAGAGTGGCGATCTTAAAATCCTTCAGGAATGCTAAATCCCTCCAAATTGATGGCCACAAAATCCTAGTATTTGCGGACTATTCACAAGAAGTGTCGGAGCGCCGTAAAGCTTTTCAACCAATCTGTTCGGCCCTTTTCCATAAAGGCATCAAATTCACATTATCGTACCCAGCCACCCTGCATCTCACCGACCATGCCGGCGAATCAAAATCTTTCACCCTCCCTGCTGAGGCAGAAAACTATCTCCTCTCTCAACTTCACATCCCCATGGAAACTCAGCAGTTGGGCAGCCCCTCTCCGTCTCCTGGCAGCAGGGATCTACGCAGCCCCCGAAAAGACTCTCCTAAAAGACCCTGCTATTCCAACAAGGCCAATCAGCAACCTCCGCCTTCGCTCCAGGTCTAGTAAACCTTACTATCAAAGTTTAAGTGTGCCTCCCCGCCCTCAGGCTATTCCATTTACTATATTCACATCCTTTAAACCCGAGGAGGCCCCTCTAGCTTGATTTTGTTGCTGGCTAAGTCTTTACTGCCTATTTCGCAAGCTTAATGTATGTTCTTGAATAACAATATGTTTGTTCCTTTCCTGTTTTTCTGATTTTCCCTAGACCATGTTCATCACATAGCCTTATCGGAGCTCCTCAGGGCAAGCATGACGACCCTTACCCGGACGTCCTTAACCCAATCCCTCCTCCACTTCCCCAGGGGGATATCATTCTGACCCTGGCTCATAACCAATCGGCTAGTGGGACTCCGGTAACGCTATCTGGACTGAGAAGGTATGTTGTGTGGAAAAAAGAGAAGTCCACAACCTGGTTATAGGTATGTCACCGTTGTGTATTTTACACTGTTTTTGATGTTATGTACCTTTTGGGAGGACAAGCCCGCCACCCTCTCCCGATCCCTACCTCCAGCCCTTATCCCTAGAGACTCTGCTCTCCTACCCACTCTATGGATTACTCTGAGTTTCCTGGTGCCATATCACCTAGATTATTCTCTTATAAAATCTTCACCTACTAACCTTACACTCCAATCAGAATTAACATAAAAGTTACATTGTGGAATGTTAAGGGACTTAGATCTCCCCACAAAAGAATGGCAGTGCTTAGACATCTCAGGCGCCTGCGCACTGACATAGCCTTGCTTCAGGAGACTCATTTGTCCTCTGGGGACTTTCGGCGCCTTCAGAGGCTATGGGTGGGTCAAGTGTATGGCTCTCCCGCTGCAAACGGTAAAGCAGGGGTAATATTCCTAATCCACAAAAATCTCCCACTCCAACTCCTCTCCGAAGTGACTGACAGTGAGGGTCGCATATCCCTTCTTAGGATCAAACTTTTCAACAAAGAGATGACCTTGGGCAACATATATGCCCCGAACTCTCCCTCTAAGAATTTTTTTCATGACCTGACGGCCAGACTGGGACCATTCCTACACCTACCCCTATTATTAGGAGGTGATTTTAATTCAGTCATGTCTTCTCAAGAGGACAGAGCCCGACCCTTGCCCAATTTAAAACAAGAATCCCCCGGCCCTCCCTCACCATTAGCGCAATTCGCGGAAGCCACACAACTTATTGATGCATGGAGGCTGGACAACCCCGTGGGGAGAGATTTCACTTTCTTCCCCCCCCCGCACCAAAGCCTATCGCGGATAGACTATATCTTTTGTAATTCACTCATGCTGCCAATATCTTCAGACCCTGAAATACTAGACATAGCTATCTCGGACCACGCCCCAGTGGCCCTCCAGCTGGCAGTCTCAGAGACGTTGGCTTCAACCAGAATGTGGCGTTTCCCAACGCACCTAGCTGGTAACACTGAATTACTTGAGGTGATCCACAAAGCATGGACAGAGTTTCAGGAAACCAATTCTGTTCATGAGAGAAACCCCACACTTTTCTGGGAAACTGCCAAAGTAGTTCTTAGGGGCAAAATCCTTGCGTTCACAGCATCACACAAACGTAGAACTACTCAGCAGTACGAGAGAGCCAGCACGGCCTTGCGAGACGCCCAACTTGCCCTTAACAAAAACAATTCCCCTGACATCTTTGATAAATGGGCTGATATGCGCGAACTCTACTACTACTCCCGCTCCCAGCTCCAATACCACAAATTCGGTAATAAACCAGGCAAATTACAAGCCCAACTATGTAGAGGCCCTTACACTCCTACCCACATAATGACTTTGAGACGACCCGATGGCACGATGACAAAAGATTCAAAAGAAGTTCTCGCTGTATTAGAGGATTTCTATTCCAACCTGTATAGCGACGACCCCATAGACGAGTCGATGGCGACCTCATTCCTTGACCAAATAAACCTTTCCTCTATTGACCCCGATGATCTAACGGCCCTTAACGCTCCCATAACTGCGGAAGAAGTTACCCTCGCAATATCTTCACTTTCCCCCAACAAGGCCCCTGGCCCCGACGGGTACACTGAATTTTTCAAACTAACCAAAGACCTTATCACTCCCACGCTGGTCTCCCTTTACCAGAGTATTCTGGATGGAGGTCCGTATCTCCCTATGGCGTTCCAATCGCATATAAAGTTGATTCCAAAAAAAAGACAAGGACCCCCTGAACCCGGGTTCCTACAGACCCATCTCCTTACTTAACCTAGATTCCAAACTCCTATCTAAAATCATGGCCAAGAGACTAGCACGCATCATGCCTCTTTTACTTCACCCCGCCCAGGCAGGGTTCACCGTGGGAAGATCGGCAGCCTCCAACATCCGTAAGGTATTGGCTGTCTTGGAGGCGGCCAAGACAGGTACGGCCAGGGACTCGGTTATTGTCACCCTCGATGCTGAAAAAGCATTCGACAATATCAGTTTCCACTGGCTAGGATTAGTCCTACAGAGAATGGGTATTACTGGCCCCTTTTCCCACTTAATTGCTGCCATGTATAAAGCGCCATATGCAAATGTGGTAGCGGCGGGTCTAATCTCCAACAAAATCATGCTACACAAGGCACGCGCCAGGGATGCCCCCTCTCCCCCCTTCTATTTAACCTGGCTATCGAGCCCCTCTCTCGCTATATATTGTTCAATTCTGACATCCACGGTGTGATGATTGGTGATCAAGAGATGCGATCCGCACTGTTTGTGGACGATATCCTTATTTTCTCTTCATCCCCCCAAACAGAAATTCCTCACATTCAGGATATCTTTACTCAGTTCAGGTGTTGTGCGGGTCTTAAGATCAATTTTGGGAAAAGTGAAGTCTTGCCACTCTTCCAATTTAGAAATCCTCCCTGGGCAGCACACTCAGCCTTCCAGATAGCAAAAAGCCACATAACATATCTAGGAATTAAAATAGGCAGAACTTCAGCCTCTGTGTATCAGCTAAATTACCCCCCCTTCTCTCCAAAATCGGGAATGAACTTTCCCACTGGTCGTCCCTCCCTCTTTCCTTATTGGGCAGATGTCATCTTTTTAAAATGATGAGTTTCCCCAAACTCCTGTACCCCCTCCAGACTATTCCCCTACTACTAAAGCACAAGGACATACAATCCTTGCACAAATCCCTCTCGACCTTCCTCTGGAAGGGCCGGAGACCCTGCATATCTCTGGCAAAACTCCAACAAACCACCCAGCTCGGAGGTACTAACCTACCAAACATCAGAAGATACAACCTAGCATGCCTCCTTAGGGTAGCATTGGATTGGCTGGCGGGCAGGTCTAACTACTCTAACTACGAGATTGAATCAAACATGGTGGGTCCAGATGGATTAGCCGCTATCCTGCATTGTAAATTTAATTCTCTACCCCCCCACCTCAAGCAGAACTTACTGATAAGGGACACGGTCATAGCCTGGCGGGAAACCAGAAAGGCTCTACACCTCCCATTCTCTATATCCCCTCACCTCCCCATTATGGGGCACCCCCTATTTAATTTACATAAACAATATGCGGCTTTCTCCACCTGGGCCTCCCATGGACTCAATAAATGGGCTCAACTTTTCGATTTAGACTCCGGAAAGGCACTTCCTTTTTCAGAAATAGTGGCTCAATTTAATTTACCCCCCCATCACTTCATTCATGTGCAACAAGCTATAAGCTTTGCCATATCTCTTCACCCGGAGAGGCGCAACAGGTTTAAACTTTCCTTCATTGACGAATTGCTTAAGAGGACCCATTACAAGATTTCGGACAGAGCATTCTCCCAGGACACAGCTACCTCACTACACCTGAGCCCTGGCTCGGCATGGTCAAAGGATTTTAACTTCCCAGGTGGCTGCAATACCCCCCTGCTGGGATACAGCTCTACAAGGAAGCAGATCACCAACGAGTTCTGGAGGGAACAGCAATTAAAGATCCTGCACAGGGCCTACACCCCCTTTGCTACTTCTCCTGCATTGCCGAAACCTTTCATCTGCCCATGGTGTGACCTGCACAAACCCACCCTGAAACACTGACTTTGGGACTGCCCTCATATAAAATCTCTGTGGGCATCCTCACAAGCTCTAGCCCATATAGTTACGGGTCTCCTACCAATCGACGACTCAGCCTTCCTGCTTTTCAGTTACATGGAGGATTCCCCCACCCCACTCAAGTCTACAAACTGCCAAGTTATGAGAACACACAAGGCTTGGATCACCACGTGCTTTATGGCAACTAGGAGAGCCATACTGAAGCAATGGACCTCCACTGTACCACTGTCACGTACCTGGTGGTGGAGTCTGACTTATGCAGTGGGCAACCTCTCTTACGACCCTGATTCCTGAACCCCTGGTAGTGTGGACAGGGAGCTCGGGAGTGCAGGGCATTCTCTCCAACGGGTGACGTATTCAGTCTGAGGTGGTGGTCCATGCACTGTCACCATGTCACCTCCAGGTAACGAAGTCATACCGAGAGGATCAACGGTATTTCGTGCACCACTAGGTTCGGAACACACAAGAGTATTGAACCGTCAAACATCTGAACTCACCCCACCCCCTTAGGAGGTACATTGACTTTTCGTCCTTCCGACTCAGCAGCTAACCATCCTCTGGGCATTGATATACCCGATCTCGAACACTCCTACGGGTGTCTCTAAAATATACTCCCGTCAGGGTTTCAGTCACAAAGTCCCACCCAAACACGTCCAGTGTGGTACCCGTCTACTTTCCAAAGCCG
>BLSH010450357.1:180557-199243 GCA_018402905.1 Glandirana rugosa | reverse complement strand
CTCTGTTATGTTATTCTTGCTTCATGACTGTATTTGTCGTAAAACCCAATAAAAATCATATATAAAAAAAAAAAAAGATTACATCGTCAGCAAATAAGCTGATTTTGTGGTTCTGTTTGCCAATGTTAATGCCTGATATTTGGGAGTTTCTTCTGATCATTTCTGCCATGGGCTCTAGTGTCAGGTTGAAAATTAGTGGGGATAAAGGGCACCCTTGCCTGGTGCCATTGGTTATGAAGAATGGTTTAGAGAGCATATTGGCCGAGAGAACTCGGGCCAATGGAGTAGTGTAGAGAGCCAGTATCGCTTTTAGAATATGACCCGTGAATCCAAATTTTTGGAGGACTTGCTGAAGATATGTCCAGTGGACCCTGTCGAACGCCTTCTCTACGTCTAGTGATAGGAGCAGAGAAGGCGTTCCGTCGAGTTCCACTTGGTGAATCACATTTATCAGCCTCCTCGTGGCATCTGCTGCCTGGCAGCCTATGGTGAAGCCTACTTGGTCTGTGTGAATTAGGGTGGGCATTATGGTACTTAATCTGGTGGCTATGGTCTTGGTAAAGATTTTAATATCTAGATTTAATAAAGATATGGGACGAAAATTCATCGTCTCGTTCGGCTCCTTCCCTGGTTTCGGAAGCGTGGTAATAATTGCTTGTAGATTTTCTGTCGGAAAAATGGAAGAGGAGGCAACGTCGTTGTACATTTCTGTCAATGTTTTCAATAGTAGGGGGGAGAATTTTTTGTAGTACTCGCCACTGAGACCATCTGGCCCTGGTGCTTTGTTGGGTGGAAGTGAGGTTATGGTGTTGTGGATTTCTCTTTCTGTAAAAGGTGCGTTGAGGAGGTCAATTTGGCTAGCGTTGAGTGTGGGAAGATTAACAAGTGCCAAAAAGTCTTTAATTTGTTCTATCGTCGGTTGTGGGGTCGCTGCGTCTTTATTCAAGTTGTAGAGGTCGCTTTAGTATGTGCTGAATGCATCAGCTATCTCCTGTGGGTTCGTGAGTCTCTGTTTTGTGTGGGGATGGAGTATGAAATCAATTAGTGCTTTAGTCCTAAGGCCCCTCAGTTTGTTGGCAAGCGCCTTGCCTGTCTTGTTGGAAGTGGAGTAGTATGTGGCCCTTAGTTTCCTTTGTGTGTGTTTGAATGAGTGCAGTAATAGGGTTCTTAGTTCCTGTCTCAGATTCAAAATTTGTGTTGTGCGCTGGGGTGTAGTTTTCTGTTTATTCAGGGTCTCTAGATTGTCAATTTGGTTTGTGATGTCGGTAAGACGCTGCGTCCTCTTTTTTTTAAACCGTGAGGCAAGTTGGATTAGGACGCCTCTAATGGCGGCCTTATGGGCGTTCCACACTATGGTCGTGTCCGCTACCGACCCAGTATTAATGTCAAAATATTCCTTCAGGTGGGACTCTATCTCCTGCGCAAAGTCAGGATTTTGAATGATATAATTGTTTGCCCTCCAAATAGGGTTCTTGTTATGTGAGAGTGAGTCCGTGATTTCTAGTAAGATCGGGGCATGGTCGGACCATGTCATGGTGTGGATCGCCAAGGATGAAATCCCCTGCAGTAGCCATTTGTCAGTGAGGAATAAATCGATTCTTGAGTAAGTTTTGTGGGACGGTGAAAAGTATGTGAAGTCTTTTTCAGACCCATGTTGGCACCTCCACACGTCAAATAGGTCATGTTGCATTAAGAACTTCTTTAGGGGTGAGTTTTTTCTTTTGGCTGCGGTGGTAGAGTCCATATGAAGGTCTACTGTAGTATTAAAGTCTCCACATAGTATTAAGTGACCCTGTTGCATTGGTTTGGCAATAAGCATTACTTTCTGCAAGAAGTCATGCTGCTGAATGTTGGGAGCGTAGATGTTGATCAGCGTGTATTGTTGTTTGTTGATAGTGCATACCAGAATGAGAAATCTTCCTTGAGGATCTTCGTGTTGCTGTTGGAGGGAGAAGAGGACTGTGTTTTTGATGGCAATGAGTACTCCCCTTTTTTTTCAGTAAAGGAAGCTGTGTATATGTGGGGAAACTGCTTGTTGGAACATTTGGGTGGGGAGGAAGCCAAGAAGTGTGTTTCTTGAACACATAGGATATCACTGTGCATCTCTTGTGCCGTGCGCCATAAGGAATGTCTTTTTGCCGGGTGATTAAGCCCGTGCGCATTAAGTGACAGAATCTACAACAATTGTAGTTTGTTCTGGCTGGTGGGCTTGCTGTCAAGTTGTTGGATTGACTGGTTGTCACCGTGGGCACTGGTGGAGTAAAAGATTGTCAATAAAGTAACAAATGTAAAACATGCAAGATTGTTATTGGTAAAAAAACGGTGAGTTAGTCTGAGATTTCAGTCACCGCTCTGGAGCGTACAATTCTTGTGTGTTGTAGGTTGGGGTGGGTTGGTGAAGACTGCAGAAGGTGGAAGATTATGTTAGTGGATATGTGCCCTGTGTTGTATATTATGGTCTCTCTCTGGAGCCTTTCTGTTCCTGTTGCGTTGCGGTTTTGATGATCCAGGAGAAGGTTGGAGGAGGGAGGATTCCAGCGGGGGATCAAGTATTATTCCCCATTGGTGGAGCAATTGCATACCTTCCTTGAGGTTGTCTATTTTGTGAGTGATCTCGTCTTTTGCTATCAAGAGGGTGGCCGGGTATTTCCATTTAAATTGGATGTTGTGGTTGTGTAAACCTTTGGTTATGGGGTTTAAGTCTCTGCGGAGTTGCAGGGTGTACTTAGAGAGGTCTGGGTAGATCTGCAGATTGTCATATGGATGTGGTAAGTTGGAAGCTTTTCTCATTCCCGCCAGGAGTTTTTCTTTGGTTTGGAAAAAGTGGACTCGCATCAGAACATCTCTGGGGATCGAGGCTGCAAGGTGAGACGGTTTGGCAATACAATGAATTCTATCTATAATTATGTCCCGAGGTGAAGCTTCGGGGAGGACCAACCTCATAAGTTCATTTGCAAATCTCTGGAGATCTTGCGGGGGGATTGATTCCGGTATTCCACAGAGCTTAACATTGTTGCGGCGAGATCTGTCCTCTAAGTCAGCTATTTTCGCTCTCATCCATGACTGTTCTTCTTTGACTTCATCCACTGCGTCTATGATGTCATTGACGGTAGTGACACAAGCTTCCACTCCCATCTCCAAACACGAGACTCTGTGGTCGATATGTTTCACATCTGTGGATAGTGTTGAGATTAGGGTGGACAATTCGGTCATCAGTGAGGATTGAAGGGATAGAAGCATATCTTTGAGGGTTGTGTCGAGGACTGGTTGTCCTGTGGTTGGAAATGCGGCCATTGAGGGGTTTAGTATCTCCTGGGCTCTGATGGTGCCAGTTTTAGGGTCTGTCTCTGATGGCGGAAGTGTGATTGCGTCAATCCTCATCCTTGCTTTGGCCGGGCTGCCTGTGATAGGGTTTTCTTCTAGTTGATGTATTGGTGAGGAAGGTGCTGCTAGTAGGGATCTTTCTTCACTAGGTTCGTCAGGAAGGTCGGTGTAAGCTTCGCTGGTTGGTTTGTCTTTCTGATCCTCTCTAGGGGTAGGGGCCGGTTTAAAGAAGAATGAGGTTAATTTTTGGGTTTTAAATTCTCCCATTCTTTTTCTGGACATGTTATGAGTCAGCTCCTGAGTGCTGTGGAGTTTGTCAGGCTTTGTTCGCTACTGTTCTTCCTTTCTGCCGTCTCCTATATGGTCACACCTCCATTTTTACTGTTATCAGCTCAGTATATGAGTAGGTCGCTGTGGTTGAATAAGCTGGGTATTGGCATAGGGAAAGTCTCTTATTTTTGAGGGCTGCTGCTGAGGCTGCAGGGAGGGTAACTGCAGGGCTTGGTGTTGGTGATTGTTGAACTAGCAGGTCTGCTGGTTGTCTTTGCAGTTAAATGCTGGGTGTATCTCCCTCAGGTCCTGCTGACTTCTCTGGGTGTCCCAAGATGGCGGCAGAAGTCTAACTTTCCCTCAGGTGAGCCCCTGCTGCTTGTGCCTATTTGTGCTATTACAGGCACTGGGTCACCGGTAATTCCCTTTCCCGCTACGTTCCCGATGTTGTTGTGGTGACTGGTGATGTGCGGGTGGGCCGATGACCGATGTGGCCGCAACTTTAGGCCGGTGATCGGGTCGTGGCCTACTCCACCTCGGGGGGAGATGGGAGGCCTGTACCGATGGATGAGATACAATTTGTGAGCCCTTGGGTGGGTGGGAGGTGTGCCGTTTGGAGTGTCTTAAATCCGGCGGGTATGGTGCGTCCGCAAATTTAGGCCGGGGATCGATATGCGGCCTACCCTGCCGCGGGAGGAGATGGAGAACCTGCACTTTTTTGGTATGGTTCTGTAGCTTATGTGTCGGGGAAGGTAATAAAGCTTTTTTTACCGTTCCGATGGCTCTGTAGTGCGTGGATGGTGGTGGATTCGCTCGTGGAAGGCCGGAGCTCTCTATCCGCGCATCCTCTCTCCTCCCTGGTCAAGCCACGCCCCAACTTATAACGTATGAACCAATGTGAACAGAGGTATGGATCAAGGCTCTAGGTATAGTAGTAAACAGAGACAAAACATTGTGTGTTTTTCCCTGTTTCTTAGTTTGGATCTGGGGTTCGGGAATGGCGGGGACTCAGGTTACCCAAAAATTGGCGGGGTAGGAATCGATGTATTATTCCTTGGATTCCTAGATAATATAGCCAAGAAGAATATTAACTTGCTAACTAACTTACTTATCCTTCACGTACGCACAGTTCATCATAGTTTCTGGTTGAAGGAGCAAGGTGGGAAGCTAAGAGGACATGTAGCTTGGGGTGAAGGGTAAGTTCTGTATAAAGAAATTTAAAAAAGGGGGGATTGGCATAGATCCTGTGGAGTGGGTATGGGTGGGGGTGGGAGGGATCTTGTGAAGTTGGTTTCCAGTTTCCAGAGTGGGTATGTATTTTAGTGGTGCAGAAGGGGAGAAGGCAATGAGTTGTGGGACAAGGGAAGCTGTGACCACAATCTGTCCTGGTAATAGCGTGTTTTGCTTACTGAAGAGGATGACGAGAAGTGATGATAGCACAGGGAGTCTGTATCGTAACAAGAATCCTTTGTGCCGTATGATGGGAAGGGATAGAATCAGTTAGTATGCCCTGCCCCAAGTTAGTATGCACTATGTGCGATATTGAGGTGATTTCCTGGCTTAGCCATCCCGTTTAGGTGGATATCATGGGTGGAGGGCAAGGTCTGAGTTGTTGTAGGGGGAGAGCAAGAGGAAGATGGATGTTGGGAGTAACTCTGGGTGCCTCTGTGGCCATAGGTGGTTTTGGGGGGAAAGAATATGGATCAGTCTATTTCATACTATTGGAGGAGCAATTAGCGAGGTGCACCGACCTAGATCCATTGTTTTTGTGTCAAATCCAGAATTTGATCTCTTCAGCCAGAGAGCCGGGGCCTTCGGTGTTCTGGGGATGCAGTTGGGCTGTTGTTTCTTGGCAAACCTTGAGCTGCTGTAGGTGGGTATCGAGGTGCAGGCGAGTGCCGGCTTCTTGGTCCTCGATGACTTGTTACACTTATGTCTTCCATTTTATATGTTTCTATGAAGTAGCGTTCCTTATTGGAGGTAGGTGGAAGTCGCTGTACTACTCTGGCAGCTCTATCTTTGGAATCTCTAGTACATTGCAAATGTGATCCAGATTGTCAGGCACTCTCAGAGTGGCTGTGCGGCCTTGATTGGTTGCCGAGAGGCAGAATGGGAATTCCCATCTATAGATGATCGATCTTGCACGTAGGAGATCTAGTAGGGGTCTCAGTTCCTTTCTTCTTTGCAATGTTATGGTAGAGAGATCCAGATAGATTTTCACTTCTGCTCCATTTGTGATCAAGCGGCCTCTGTTGTGGTCCTGCCTCAGGATCTCTTTTTTTAGGGGGGAGTTGACTAGGCAGCATACAACGTCCCGAGGGGGGGATCGGTTTCTCTGCCGTGAGGCCTAAGAGCTCTGTGTAGGGGCTCTATTTCTATTGGTGTGTCCCGAGTAGAGTTGAGCGAACCCGAACTGTAAAGTTCTGGTTCGTACCGGACTTTAGGGTGTCCGTGACCTGAACCCGAACCCGGACATTTGAGAAAAAGTCCAGGTTCGGGTATTTTTTTGCGCCTTTTTCACACCTGTTGAATAGCTGTAGGGCAGCCAATCAACAAGCGTTTCACTTGTTTGCCCTTAGAAGCCATCACAGCCATGCCTACTAATGGCATGGCTGTGACTGGCCAGTGTATCATGTGACCCAGCCTCTATATAAGCTGGAGTCACATAGTGCTGCATGTCACATCATCTCATACTAGTGTAGGGAGAGGATGCTGCTGCTGCTGTGAGAGACAGATTAGCTTTAGAAAATCATCTCATACTAGTGTAGGGAGAGGATGCTGCTGCTGCTGTGAGGGACAGGTTAGCATGAGAAAATCTGTTAAAAACAGCGATTTATTGGTGGGCGGGTGCTAGAGGAGATTTTTTTTTTGCTAGAGTACATTTTGTTTGCTAAGCAAAGTGCCTCATATAAAACCTAAACAATTTTTCTGTTTGTTAGGTGGGCGTTTGCAGCCATTTTTTGCAAGTGCAGTGTACTTTCAACTGCTTGTGTGTCAGGGACACTACTTTAATCGTGCTCTGTTAGTTCAGTTGGCAACATTTTGGCATATTTAAATACTGCTTTTACATTGCAGTTAGACAATTTTTTTTTTTTTTGTGCCCCGGCCAGCGGGGCATTTCTTGCACAAAATTAAAAAGTGCGTCTACATTGCTGGTTTAAAAAAAAAAATATTCTAATTACTACATTTGTGGCCAGCGGTGCATTTCTTGCACAAAAATAGAAAGTGCGTCTACATTGCTGGTTTATAAAAAAAAAAAAATTCTAAATACTACATTTGCGGCCAGCGGTGAATTTCCTGCACAAAAATAACAAGTGTGTCTACTTTGCTGGTTTAAAAAAAAAATATTCGAAATACTACATTTGCGGCCAGCGGTGCATTTCTTGCACAAAAATAAAAAGTGCGTCGACATTGCTGGTTTAAAAAAATATGTATATTCTAAATACTACATTTGAGGCCCGTGGTGCATTTCTTCCACAAAAATAAAAAGTGCATCTACATTGCTGGTTTAAAAAAAAAATATTCTAAATATTACATTTGCGGCCAGCGGTGCATTTTTCACAAAAATAAAAAGTGCGTCTACATTGCTGGTTTAAAAAATAGAATAATAAATAGTGCTACATAGTACATTTGTACCTTGCTGTGCATTTCTTGCACAAAATTAAAAAGTGCGTCTACATTGCTGGTTTTAAAAAAAAAGAATAATAAATAGTGCTACATAGTATATTTGCACCTTGCTGTGCATTTCTTGCACAAGATTAAAAAGTGTGTCGACATTGCTGGTTTAAAAAAATATATAAAAAATAGTGCTACATAGTACATTTGCACCTTGCTGTGCATTTCTTGCACAAAATTAAAAAGTGCGTCTACATTGGCGGTTTAAAAAATAATATAAATTTGTGCTAAGTACATTTGCGTCCAGAATGAGGAGAGTGTCAAATAAGGGACGTGGTCGTGGTGCTGCTGGTGCTACTGCTCTTGGTGGTGTTGGTGAAGCTCGTGTTGCAAAGAGAGGACGTGGTCGATCTATGCCAGCTACACGCACAAGTGAAACACCTTCCTCAGGTGCGAGTAGCTGACAGAACCTTCAATGTTATATGGTAGGCCCAAATGCCGCTCAACTAATGGTGAGGCCAGAACAAGTACAGGCGATAGTAGATTGGATGGCTGACAATGCCTCCAGTTCCTTCACATTGTCTCCCACCCGGTCCCTTGATGAAAGCTCAGAGTTGGCACCTGAACCCCATGGCCATCCGTATTTCACCTCAGCCCCTTGTAAATCAGCCAAGCAGTCTGAGCCCCAAGTCATGCAGCAGTCTCTTATGCTTTTTGATGACTCTGCTGGTGTGCTTTCCGTGGGCCATCCACATAGCCCGGCCCCAGAAGTGGAAGACATTGAGTGCACCGATGCCCAACCACTTCTGTTTCAGGATGAGGACATGGAAACACCAGCGCAGCACGTCTCTGATGATGACGAAACACAGGTGCCAACTGCTGCGGCTTTCTACAGTGTGCAGACTGACAAGGAGGGCAGTGGTGAGGAGTGGGTGGAAGATGATGTGGAGGATGATGAGGTCCTAGACCCCACATAGAATGAAGGTCATGCGAGTAACTTGTGCAGTTTGGAGGAAGAGGTGGTGGTCGCACAGAGGCACCAGCACAGCAAAAGAGGAAGCAGGTTGCAAAAGCAGAGCGACCATCCCCTAGACAGTACGCCTGCTACTACCCACCGCACAGGGACCTAGCACACCAAAGGCAGCTCAAAGGAGTTCCCTGGCGTGGCAGTTCTTCAGACAATGTGCTGACGACAAGACACGAGTGGTTTGCATGCTGTGCAATGAGAGCCTGAAGCGAGGCATAAATGTTCTAAACCTGAGCACAACCTGCATGACCAGGCATCTACATGCAAAGCATGAGCTGCAGTAGAATAAGCACCTCAAAATCCAAGAAAGGTCTCGGGCTCCTCCTGCTTCCTCTTCTGCTGCTGCCTCGGCCTCTTCCTCTACCTCTACAGTGCCAGTGTCACCTGCCACCCAGCAAACATATGATGTGACAACAACGCCACCCTGTCCGCCACCGTCCCCAAGCATTTCCACACGGTCCCATGGAAGCTTACAGCTCTCCATCTCCCAAACACTGGACAGAAAGAGGAAGTACCCCCCTACCCACTCACGATCCCTGGCCCTGAATGCCAGCATTTCAATATTCCTGGCCTTTGAAATGCTGTCATTCCGTCTGGTGGACACTGACAGTTTTAAAAACCTGATGGCGGTGGCTGTCCCACAGTACGTGGTTCCCAGCCGTCACTACTTTTCCAGGCGAGCCATCCTTTCCAGCCAACGTGGACAAGCTATTGTTTATTAAAATGAACCAGGCATGGATCCTACAAGATTTGTCTGTACTAGAATTGAGCGAACACCTGGATGTTTGAGTTCAGTGGGTTCGGCCGAACTTCGCGAAAAAGTCTGGGTTCGGTACCGAACTTGACCCCGAACCCCATTGAAGTCAATGGAGACCCAAACTTTTCGGCACAAAAATGACTGTAAAAAAGTCCTGGGAAGTGCTAGAGGGCTGCAAAAGGAATAAAATGATTTTAGAACAATAATCTGTCCCTTACAGCAACAGCAGGAACCTGACCCTATAGGAGTAGGCGATGATTTTAGAACAATAATCTGTCCCTTACAGCAACAGCAGGAACCTGACCCTATAGAACTAGAAGATGATATTAGAACAATAATCTGTCCCTCTAAGCAGTAGACTCTACCTAGTCCAGTCAGATCATTCTGTAATGCAGGTAGAAATGTTATTAGATCTGCAATCTGTCCCTAAAAGCTGTAGTAGAAGTAATCTCTACCTAGTCCACAATCAGATCGTTCTGTAATCTGTCCCTCACAGCTCAGGCAGCATCCTCTCCCTACACTACCGAGAGAGCATGTGACATGCAGCACTAAGTGACTCCAGCTTATAAAGAGGCTGGGTCACATAATGCCCTTGCCAATCACAGCCATGCCATTAGTAGGCATGGCTGTGATGGCTTCTAAGGGCAAACCAGTGAAATGCTTGTTGATTGGCTGCCCTGCAGCTATTCAACATGCATGATCAAATACCCGAACCCAGAACTCAAACCCAAACATTTTTTCAAATGTCCGGGTTCGGGTCCGGGTCACGGATACCCCAAGGTTTGGTACGGACTCGAACTTTACAGTTCGGGTTCGCTCAACTCTAAACTTGATCATTATGCACATCAACCAGAGAATTATAGGAAGTAGCAAACTCCCCCATTTTTGCTCCACTACCCAGTTCCTGAATTTCAGCTTTAAAACTCTGGACACAGGATATCATGTCAAAAACGATTTTATTGCATTTTTCACAGAAGTACAAACAGGTACATAAGCACATGAGTTTTCTTACAATATGTTGTGAGAGAGCAACATAGTCCAACAAAAATAAATGATCTATTATAATAGCAGGCATAGGAAAGCAAAATAAACTGTACTCTGTAGAGGGTGTGGGATCTCGTGTGGTGTACCTCCATCCCAGACACCCCGTTCAGGATCAAGCTGTGTCGAGGGGAGGGGGAAGCAACATGCACACCCTTACATATTTATGTGCCTCTGTCTACAGGCATTAATCATCTTACCAGGTCAAGTCTTTAAACATGAAATATAACTGTTTCTTGTGATCAATCTGTCTACAAGAAAGATAGCTGAGGTGTATTGATAAACAAACTAGTCCTGGACACGGGATATCATGTCAGATTGCAATGAGATGCGCAGAGAGACCAGCATGTCCTTTAATGTTGTGTCTGATATAGGCTGATTACTGGTAGGGAAGGAGTTAATAGCAAATGCAAGCTCCCTGGTGTCATCTAGTGCAATGCTACACATACTCACCTCAGAGTTGTTTGAGCCAGAGCATCTGGAGAGTGGTGCTGAAGAGAAGCTTGCTGAATTCAAGGCAGAGTGAGAGGTGGGAGGAGAGCCGCTAGAGGAGGCAGGAGAGTGGCTGCTGTCACCACCTTGGAGAAGTCCCTGGGCCTCTGAGGGGTAGAAATGTGAAACTTTCCTCAGCTGGGAGGCCTTTTTCCTCTTGTGGGTCATCCCTGGAGGTAGAGCAGCACTGCAGGGTGAGACAGGAGTGGCAGGTGAAGTGAGAAGGCACCGCTATCTATGAGGATTCCCAGAGCTGGAGCAGAGCTGCTGGTTTCACATCCATCTAGCCGTGTAATAGCCACATCCCGACACTTAGTGCTCTTATGTGAGACAAGTACACACTATAGAAGGATATGCTTTGTTCATATCTAATATCTGAGGTTTACAACCACTTTAAGTTTGCTCTGTTTACCTGCTAAAGGATCTGTAATTCTGGACAGCCAGTCTTGTCATTTTTAGCCAGACAGGTGAAATACTTATTTCCCTGTTTAGTAAATTAGCTTCAAATGTCATCTTTGCACCTGCAGCCTGATCAGTAAACAATGAATCAGCATTATCATCTATGACCAAAAAGTAAGGACTCTTTCCTGACTCTGGAGGCATGAAAACTGACCCAGTAGATACCATCAGTACCAGAAAGTTATCATCCTGACGAGAAGAACTGTCTGAATGTCACAAGAATGGCTTGGAAAAAAATCCTTTTGACCAGCAATAGATAAATATATACAATCGCTATTATAGTGTCTGTTAAATTTAACATCCCTTTCTAGATGAATTCCTAAATTTGACTTCTATGGCATGTGACAAATTGCCATTTAGCAGCTGGTTAGACTGAGATGGACAATACTGAAGGGATCATTTAAATATCTGGATCATGGCCAAGCTATTCATTTAGCCCTCAGGGCAGAATATTGTATTCCAACTCCTCATTTTTTTTGTAGTGAGGATGTGATTTGCTATTGTAATTTTGGCAAGCTTTGAAACTCACATAGCTATCACTAAGAATGCATTTGATCAGGCAAAGTTTGATATGCGAGCATTTGGACCTTTACAATTATGCCAAAGTAAACCAAAAAAATAAAAATAAAATTCCTGCTTGCTTTTTGCCATCATGTTCCTGCTTAATCAAGGTTCATGGTGCATCTTGAGTGGAACCTTGCCTGATGATGGAGACGAAGACCACCCACTAGAAACCAATATATATCAAGTGGTATATATGCTGTATAAAAAACACATATTACCCACACACACACACACACACACACACACATCCAACCTCCATTACCATTAGTTGGAATATGCACAGTATTTTGAAAGAAAAAAAATAATTTCAGAGATGCTTTTTAAAGGACATTTTGTGTAAATAGTTGTAATGTTGGTGGAGAACATGGTCGTTTGATCAGGAGCTCAAGCTGGCTCACAAGCTCAGCAATGGTCCACCGCAACATAGGAGTGTTTTTTCAGATACCGTTGACTGCCTTCAGCCTCACAGAACTCCTAGGGAGTGATGTCCAAGCTGAGGAAGACTGTAAAGCCACCCCAGCGCCTCACCGACTTTTACTCAGCGACGGGACAGAAGGGGAGGCAAGATGGTGCCATCTCTGTCAGCGTGGCTCGCTCCCAGGCTCCCAAGCAATGGGAAGACGCTGCCTCTATGTTCTGCAGAATTCGGGTGAGTTCTCCCCCATCACATCAACCACTCATAGCACTGTGAAAGCTGAACAATGCAGGGAGGAAGAATTCCTGTCTTCCAAGTGGCACCATACCCTCCCCACAGGCTCCATTCAGCGCACACAGGCTGAATCATCCATTGAAGCTTTCCCAGGCATAGACCAGCCAGTTACTAAACACACAACGAAGAGCATGCTGCTCTCTTTGAGGAGATCTCTATTTGCTGACTTTTTGACATGCTTAATACATTAAATTATACGGTTCAGTCCCATGCTGACATGATCAATCATTTGGAGTCTAAAATGGTGGATCTTTATTCTGCACACAATGGTTTAGTAGGCACCTATGCTGACCAGTAAGCAGAGATTCAACGCCTGCAAAATAAGATAGCAGATCTGGAAGAACGCTCACGGTGGAACAATATAAAGTTTAGAGGCATACTGAGCTTACTAACTTCCTACAGCGACTCTTATTCCCACCTTGAGCAACATTGAATTGTGCATAGATAGAACACATCAGATGCCCAAGCCTAAATTCCTCCCTGACACGCTCCTAGAGACACTTTGGTGAGGATCCATTATTTTCACATTAAAGAAAGGGTCATGGCAGCCACCAAGCAAAACCCTGTAGTACCAGATGAATTCACTGTAATCTCTTTATATGCAGATATCTCCCAACAAACCATGCTTAACTAAAGGAAGATATCTCCTCTGACCAAGGATCTGCAAAATAACAACATCCCTTACAAATGGGGCTTCCCTACAAAATAAATTGTTGCTTGGAATGGAAAGACAGTACCTGAGCATTGCTCATGTTTCTTTAGCTTATATTTAAGCCTCTTCATTCATCTCAACCATATATTTGATGTGAGGAACTGAGCTCTCCAGTTTGCCTGTCCTTTAGTGAACTTAAATACAACCTTAGCTGCACCCTATGTTGCTGTAGCACCTAAGGCTGCCCCTTGAGCCTGTTTTTTTGTGCAGAAGTTTCTTAACCACTTCCTGCCTGGCCTATAGACAAATGACGGCCGGGCAGTGGTTCAGTTATCCCGATCCCACGCATCGTGGCAAGTGGTGGTGTGGTGTGTCAGTCTGACCCGATTTCCGATCTTGGTAAAGAGCTTCCATCGGAAAGTGCAGTTATCAGTGCAGCCCAATAGGATCGCCACCCAGGACCACCAGGGAGCCCACCCTAGACCACCAGGTAAGGGGAACAATGCCCAACATGGATGGCACTCAGTGCCCAACTTGGATGCCACCCAGGATCACCAGGGAATGCATCCTAAAAAAATGCCATTTATCATTGCTGCCTATCAGCACGCACCAGTGCCAACCAGTGCCACCTATCAGTGCCCACCAGTGCCACCCATCAGTGCCACCCATCAGTGCCACCTATCAGTGCCACCCATCAGTGCCACCTATCAGTGCCAAGTGCCACCTATGTGTGTCCATCAGTGCCGTCTATGAGTGCCCATCAGTGCCGCTTATCAGTGCAACCTATCAGTGCCCGTCAGTGCTGCTTATCAGTGCCGCCTATCAGTGCTGCATATAAGTGTCTCACTAGCAGTGCCCATCAGTGCCACCTCATCAGTGCCAATCAGTACTGCCTCATCAGTACCCGTCAGTATAGCCTCATCAGTGCGCATCAGTGATGGATAAAATGTACTGATTTACAAAGTATTGTGACAGAAACGAAGAAAAACTTTTTTTTTCAAAATTTTTGGTCTTTTGTTATTTGTAGTGCAAACAATAAAAACCCCAGAGGTGATCAAATACCACCAAAAGAAAGCTCTATTTGTGGGAACAAAATGAAAAAATTTAATTTGGGTACAGCGTTGCATGACCGCGCAATTGTCATGCAAAATGCAGCAGAGCTTAAAGCTGAAAATTGGTCTGGGCGGGAAAGGGGGTGAGTGCCTGGTATTGAAGTAGTTAACCATGTCTGTTTTGCCCTGTTTTTTTTTGCTGTTTCTATTGAGTCACTGCTTATTTGGAAACATTTACGCATTCCAGGAATCACCCTCTGGAAAGTATTGTTCTCCAGATTTGTGCCACACAGATCAGCTTTTCTCATATCTGAAAACCACTGCTGCATCTCCATGCTGGCACTGCCACCTGCTGGCCTTGATGGCTCTCCTATGTTGCTGTCTACCCTACAATATTGACTGCATTTATGATGTGTCCTGTCTTCTAACCATTTCAGCAAATATTTTATATTATTATTGAAAATACAACACAAAAATACTTAATAGTCTTTTTAAATGTGCCGCAATTCTGAAAGAAGCGCAAACTCTCATGCAGACATCCTGTTAGCCACAGTAACGCACTTTGCTGCATTTAAATGCCTCCGATTTTAATTCTGCCACTTCCCTCATCTCTTTATGTCCAACTGACCTAAAAAAGCATGTGGAGTGCTCATAGCAATCAAGGACTCCATCTCATTTTGGCACAAACCATCTCTGATCCCCATGGATGCTATATCATGCTTGTATGCAAACTCAACAACTCTCTTTTCACACTTGTACTCACAAATAAGCAACAGAAAAAGTTCCTAGCTCCACTCTTTCCCAAAATGATGGATTTACGACAGGGAATACTTATTTTCGGAGGAGAATTCAACACAGTGGTTGATCCCTCCATGGACATCATATCTACTAACAGAAGGCCTACCCATTCAATCCTTTCCTTGCTTCACAAGTAAGACCTCCACAATCTTTTCATGGCTTGAAAAAGGACTTTACCTTTGTATCTACACCACACTATTCTTACTCTCGCATTGATCTCTTCTTAATTAAAAAAAGAAAAAACATTGTTGAAATGTAATTCTATGCAGATGATAGAGCTGAACATAATTAAAGCAGAAGTTTCTAGCCAAGCATAATGCTCTTGCAGTAAAATATTATCCATCTTTCTGTTTATTGCTATTGGTCTTAGATTAGTTCTTCACCGTTCCCTGTTCACTATTTTAGTTTTGTGTGCATTGAACCTGAATGTTAAAATATGAGGTTTGTTCAGTAATGTTGTTAAAAACGAAATATTGAAAACGTACAATTTCCCAGCAAAAAAAAATCACCCCACTCTGCATACGGCAGCTTTTATTGCTTATTTAACTGGCAGCAGGGGGTCACCTCTGACATATTTAACTCTGAAGAACACTTTTTCAAACTATTAAATAAACAAGAGATGTTTCTTCTATTGGAAGAGCTCTGACTCATTCACTGGAATGCACTGGGTCAAACCAGTACCCAGTGATTTTTAATGTAGCCTGTGGTGAGCCACTTGCCCTGAGTGGTATACATATCTTCATGTGGAAGATAGAATTCTCCATCTGAATGCATAACCCATGAGCGTAGATTAAATTACCAACATTACAGTACATTTTCGTCAGTGTATCATGTGTTCTATCATTAATTAGATATACTGTAATTATGAAATACCCTTCCTAAAACACAGGAGATTTCCATTATTATAATGTATTTTTAAAGTCTGAAAAACCCTATACTTTAATTTTTTTAATCAACACCCTTTTTTCCAAATGTATGTATACATGCAACATAAGAAACTATAAGTATAATGGCTGTCAATCCAACTACTGCAAGCTTATTCCATGCAATAACCCTTGCATAAACATGCACATTTTACCTGCATGCATGTTCTTAAACTATGCAGACAACACCAACACCATTAAGAGTTGGAAGGGGCAAGGGTCATTTAATATTTAGGGATACACTAATACACTACTTTATTATTGTTGTAAAGAATAAAGAAATTTAGACATTGGATACATCATATCTAAACAGAGCAATATTTGTCAGGAGCTTTTTTTTTGGATAATATAGATTTATATTCTTTTTAATGTCATTACCACCACCTGCTAAGTCCGTTTTAGACGCACAAAGTGTTTAGTACACTGATACAGAGCATTCATAAAACACAAAACATTATAATAACTTTAAAAGCTATATTGCATTTATTGGGATGCTCTATAGATGTGCTTTTTGTAAGTGTGAAGTGTGCAATAGCAAAAAACAGGTAATCACATTTTTCACTGATTACAGTGTATTCTGCAGAGAGGTCCAGAACCTGGTTATACTATCTGGCAGAGTTGCCTAACTAATATTACTAGCTAAACTGAATTACAAACCTTTGGTATGCAAAACAGTACACATACATTCAATTAAGTTAAGTATTTAGCAGTTTATCTGGAGGTCAGCCTCAAATAATGATCACATAGAACTACCTGTGATTGTGCCTTACGCATGCCTTAAATATAAAAAAAATCATTACCTTTGCTCAAGATTTAGTGGCCACAGCATTCAAGTCATACAGTATATGTACCTGCTGAACTCTCCTAAACATTTTTTTATTTCATCTGCTCTAAATGTTTGAATATTTTAACCACTTCTCGTTAGGTGGGCATCATATGACGTTGTTACCTTTGAGAAGTGATATCTGAATGGTTCCTGCAGCTGCAGGCACCATTCAGATATTGTTTTTTTAAGCCAGCGATTCTGCACATGATAAAAGTGGTCTTGGTGGTGGATTCGCCGCAAGATCACTTTTATCAGCGGCGGGAATGGTGCGCCCCTCCCGCCACTTTCCGGTCATCTCCGCCGCTTACCAGACCCACCAGCAGGAGATGATCCGATCCGCCCCCCCCCCAGTGTCCGAGAGCTCACTCGGCTTAATAGTATGGCAGGGCGGACATGACGTCAGAAGTCATGTCCGCCCAATGGTTTTAAAGGGCCGTTTTTTTTTTTTTGGGCTGTTATTTTTTTCAATTTTTTTTTTTTTTTTTTCATTTTAGTGTAAATATGAGATCTGAGGTCTTTTTGGCCCCAGATCTCATATTTAAGAGGACCTGTCATGTTTTTTTCTATTACAAGGAATGTTTACATTTCTTGTAATAGGAATAAAAGTGATAATTAAAAAAAAAAAAAAAAAGAACAGTGTGAAAATAAAAAGTAAAAAGTAAAATAAATAATTAAAAAAAAAAAATTTAAAGCGCCCTGTCCTTGCGAGCTCGCATGCATAAGTGAACGCATACGTAAGTCCCGCCCACATATGAAAACAGTGTTCAAACCACACATGTGAGGTATCGCCGATCTTCTGTAGCTCAAAACTGCTAACCTGTAGAATTTTTTAAACGTCGCCAATGGAGATTTTTAAGCTGCAAAGTTTGTCGCTATTCAGCAAGGGGACACAATTTTGAAGCATGACATGTTGGGTATCATTTTACTCGGAGTAACATTATCTTTCACAATATGAAAAAAAATTGGCTTAACTTTACTGTTTTCTTATTTTTTAACTAAAAAAACAGAATTTATTAAAAAAAAAGCACGCTTGGAAGACCGCTGTGCAAATACGGTGTGACATAAAGTTTTGCAATGACTGCCATTTTATTCTCTAGGGTGTTAGAAAAAAATATATATAATGTTTGTGGGTTCTAAGTAATTTTATAGCAAAAAAAAATATTTTAACTTGTAAACAACAAACTCAAAAAACAGGCCCCTTACTGAAGTGGTTAAGGATGCCTTACTGGGTGATTTTTTGATGATCCACATAATGGGGTTATTTTACTAAAACTAAAGAGTGTAACATCTGGTGCAACTGTGCATGGTAGTCAGTCAGCTTCTAATTTCAACTTGTTCAATGAAGCTTTGACAAAAAAAAAAAACTGGAAACTGATTGGTTTGTATGCAGAGCTGCACCAGATTTTGCACTGTCCAATTTTAGTAAATCAACCCCAATGTGTTCAAATTCAATTGAGTGCACAAAAAATGTGAATTTGGTTGAATGTTGAAAGGAAACAGAGATACTGTAACTTGGATGAAGAGACTGTCATTACAAAAAATAAAGAAATCTACAGGTATAAAATATAGGCACCTAGAGGTGCATTCACATCAACTTCAGCAATCTTAAAATTCTACTGATATGACTGAAGAGCACTGAGCTCTTCCTACAGACAGAGTTCCCACACCTCTAGGTAATGTCCAAGCATGTTGCTTCCTTCTGCCCCCACATGTCTTTTGTTTCATCACTATTAGAGTTGAGCGAACCTCTGGAAGTTCGGGTTCTGCTGGTCCGTCCGAACTTCGGGACAAAGTCCGGGTCCGGACGGAACCCGAACGATCGCACGGACAACGAAAAGCCTGCCTGGTCGTCTTGGGCTTGAAGGTCTCCAAGCGAGTTGAGATTATCACTACTTTGTTTTCTGTACACCCCCGTCTTCCTTCGTTGTACGAACCTGTAATGGATCTCCACACCCTTGAGACAGACATCCTTCTCGAGTCACGAGAAGTCAGTATAGTCATCTTAAAATTCTAACGACTTCAACTACACTTACGTGGAGATCCACGGATATAAAATATGGACATCTAAAGAAATAAAAAACATTACTGTCAGAGAAGTAGGTTCAATGTCATAGAGACAAAGGAAAGTTGTAAGTTGGTTTAAGTGTAAAAAACACGTGAGTTAACTTAAACTTGTG